>JAOTQQ010000041.1:18797092-18834018 GCA_026546715.1 Gallinago undulata
GGAACAGGTTGCCCAGGGAGGTCGTGGCTGCCCCATCCCTGGAGGGGTTCAAGGCCAGGCTGGATGGGGCTTGGAGCGACCTGGTGTAGTGGGAGGTGTCCCTGGGGGGTTGGAACACGGTGATCTTTAAGGACCCTTTCCAACCCAAATGATTCTATGATTCTATGATTCTATGATTATATCCCGCTGTGACCCCTGGTGCAGGATAGATGTTTGCTACTCTGTATTACAAATCCAACTGTATGGATGGGGCTCAGATCTTCCCACAAGGGAAGCACTGGCCTCTGGTCCTGTAGCTTAAGGAGCACATCAGCTTTTAGTAGCACAGAGGCAATGAAATACAAAACTGTTCTTAATTTTTCTAGGAGAACATAATGATATTACTCATCAGCTGATAATGACAGTATTTAAGCTCCCTTTTTGCACATAGAAGAAAAGCATTTACTCAAACTAGTAATTATTGCTAATATTAAAGAGCTAAACTAACTATAAAAGATGAGTTTGAGGTAGCAAGCTCTAAAGAATGAGAAGGCTGCATCTTCAGCAGCAGCAGAGAGGCAGACATTCCTTGCTTTATGAAACCTCATCATTCAAATTTGTTTCTTGAAACTTTTTCAGAAGAGTGAACTGTAGTGGATAGCTGGATCCTCCAGCAAGAACTTCCTCAAAACTGAAAAATACACTACCTTTCAGCACAGCTCCCAGTTTTGGTCTGATTCAAAGATACCGAGATCAGTGGTAGCTAGTCCATTGACCTTGTGTTCCACAGGAACAGCCAGAGGACCATGCAGGTACTCTCTTTCCTAAATGTTTCCTTTCTTGCAGTTTGCCAGCCAGGTTGGTCTTTTTAATCTGATGGCTCATTTTTTGGCACATGGGGACAGCCTGGTCCTGCTCCTTTAAGACCTCCTTCTTCAAAAATGTCCAGCCTTCCTGGACACCTTTGCCCTTCAGGATTGCCTCCCAAGGGACTCTGTCAACCAGGCTCCTTTTAAAGACCAAAGTCCACCCTTCGACGTCCATGGTGGCAGTTCTGCTGACCTCCTTCCTTGCCTCTCTGATTGAAAACTCGATCATTTCATGATCACTATGCCCAAGAAAACCTCCAACTGCCACATCCCCCAAAAGGTCCTTCTCTGTTTACAAACAGCAGATCTAGTAGTGCTCCCTCCCTATTTGGCTCCTTCACCAGCTGTCTCAGGATGTTATCCCTGACACACTCCAGGAACCTCCTCGACTGTTCCCTCTCAGCTGTATGGTGTGCCCAAGCAGACATCTGGTAGGTTGAAGTCTCCCGTGAAGATCAGGGCTAGTGATCTTGAGACTTCACACTTCTTCATAGGAACAGATCTTTTGCACTCCCTCCCAAGTAAAATGAGGCTGTTCAAAAAATCTGTTTATTTTTCTGTTTGCAAATGATATGAAGAGATTTATTTTCTAAATGCATTCTGCAAAAGCATGTCAGATTTACAGATCATCTCCAATCAACTGACTGTGAATGTTTGATGAGGAAAATGTGAGCAGTGTCTCTGGGCACAGGATTCACATAACTCACTGGTACAATCTTTATGAGTCAAGTTTCATATATGCAAATGGTAACATTAATACTGATTTGAAAATGAAGTTTCTGAAAATATCCTTCAATGTCTTCTTTCCTCTTGCTGGTTGCTTTCACCATAGTAATCTCACTTACTGTTGGATTTGCAGAAAGTAGCACTAAAGGGAAACTAATTTTAAAAAAGGAGGAAAAATTGAGTCAAAGTTCATAGAAAAATAGTTGCAATATCATCTAACATTGGTTTTTGCAATAAATCGAAGCCTGCCAAGGTCAACCTGAATTTCTTATTGATTTAGTGGATTTCAGCTGCTTCCCTTTGTTTCGCTAACACACTATTTAATTTCTGGCCAGTGTGGAGAATTCACATCAAGACCCAAGGCCCTTTCTTCTGGACTGCAGTTGATATTAAGCAGATGTATGACGCATAAAAGCAGTCTGGTTCTGGATATTTGGAGTGATGCTGCATAAAATTGTAAAACACCATGAGAGGGATGCATCAGTTAATGTGCAGCGGTGAGCCCAGCCTGTGCTCTCTGCTATGAATCCTGCTGTTGTGAAATGTTGGATTATTATTTTTTTTTTAAGCATCAATCAGTAAAATAATAAAAGCTACGATAGACATGCAGAGATCTCAGTTTAACTGCAGTTGCTATCACAATTTAGCTGTCAAGAAATCCCTCTCAGAGGTCACTGTGACCTATGCTGGGCTAACTTCATCGTTTACAGAGGCCAGCAGACCCTTCACAAGCTATACAACAACTGATTCTAGAACCCAGCACCTACCTTTCTTTTCCTCAGCACCTTATTTGCTGTAATTTGCAGCAGTTTAGTAGCCTGACAGATAAGCCATCTATCCATTGGAGTGGGGATGAACAGATGATGGTTGGAACTATAACCCATTTTTTCTCACCAGATCCCTCTAATTCATAAAGCTGTCAGGACACAAAGCATCTATAATTTTTAAATAGGAAATGATTCTATGTTCTACTAAATAAAAAATAGTTTTCCTTCGTTTGTGGTAATAATACAACATACCAGTGTAGGACTGAGAAAGCTACTATTTTAGTTATTTCCCATTAGCAAACAGACCCAGAAGTCTTAATAATATTTTTCACAATTTTTTGATAGTTTTAGTCAATTTTTATGCTGAGTCAGACCACTTAAGTGTCACTCTAAGGAACAGACTCTGTCCACATTAGAATATAATGAAATGATTACCTATTCATCACTCAGAAAGAGTATCCAACTGAGACAAGATAGGAGGAAGAATGAAGTATGGTTTCTTGTGCATTGGTGTAGGGACTCCTTGTAGAGACAGTCATAACAGTGTTAGAGACACATTCCATTTACAAAAGTTTAATTACACCCAGATCAGCTAATTTAGCTTATGAGTTACTATGAAACAGCTGATGCAATATTAATTAAGAAATGCTTTCAATGAGGTTAGGTTAGTATTCACAGGAAGTATTTCTTCCTGGCTTTTTAAATCTAATCCTTTCCGACTTGAATATTCAAGTGTTCAGCATCATGTAAAAAGTGAAGAAGTGTGTTGGCATACAGTGATTCCAACAGCACTATTTACCATATTTAATTTTTCTGTTTATATAAATACGCAGTAGGAACGAAAGCTCTACAGAAGCTATTTCGTTATTGTCTCAGAACAACTTTAAATTTTAGGTAGTAGTCTTAGGTGCAGCACATGGCCCATGTACAGGGAGACTATGCTGGACTGAGTGTTGAGATGCTATTGCTTTTGTTTTTTACAGATAGCTAAATTATGCTCAATGCATTCTTAATGCTACTTTTTCACATAATCTTACTTGACCATGAATGGAAGAAGAGGTGCTTTTTATAAGAGTGGCTAAAGAGAAGCAATGTTTACAAGAAAAATAATTGCAGGTGAGATGTTCGCTGCAAAAATGTTTTGTCTTTCCAGCAGAAGAAACAGATTGTTAAATCGTATTATTTAAATGACAACATATGTGACAATGTTTTTGTTCAACATAAGAGAAACATTCATTTTAAGAGCTTAGAATCTGAAGAATTGATGCTGAGAAGGCTGGACCTAGAAGTAATCCTGTAACTTGCATAAATTTTTTTTTTTTTTAATTTACATTAACTCACTTCATGATGGTATCATGAAAGACATTCTGAGCAAGCAGTTTAGATAGGAAAGATGACTTGCAGATCTGGTTCGGGCATTATACAGTGGGCTCATCAACAAATGGGCATTTGATGTAGCAAACAACATGGAGAAGATGTGTGTGCTCTGACAACTCAGCCCCTAAGTCTGATCTTGGTCCATCCATGATGGTTTCTGAGGAGCTGGAGGCTGTAATAAAGATTTCAGTTATGTCTTTGGTCCTTCTCGTTTGCAGTAGGCAAACAGCTAAACTCCTGCTGTGGTTCCTGCTTCTCACCCATAACCTGGCCTCTTCGTCGGGCCCATCCTCACTCTATATTTTATTTTCACCATCAAACTTTGTCTCAAACTTGCATATTCATTGTCGACAACTGCTCAAAGACCCAGCTTTGCCCCTTTATCTAATTACTGCTTTATATTTTGACTGACAAATACGGTCTTATCCTATTAATCCTCACTCAGAGTGCTGATGCTGTAAGAATTATTCTTCTTTCCTCCCTTTGGCGGAACCTTGCCTCCGTTTGGAATTTCCCTTCTTCTTTTCCTTTGTTATGAACTGAGAATCTTGAACATGAATACTTACCAGTGTCTTCCCCGCCTAAAAGCTGCACTCATTTCAGTGTTAAAATGATGGCACCACCCTCTATCACTAGTTAAGTTTTCAAAAAGGAGCTCCACCTCTTGAGTCTTGCTCAGGGCGAGGATGGCAGGCACGATGGTGATACAGATGAAAACCACTAGAAACAGGTCTTTAGAGATTTGGTGCTGTCTCCCCCTTTCACTACCACAGTTTTTCCTGACTCATCTCAAGGTTCCTTTCACTTCTCTTGCACATCTTGAACGTCAAGATTTCTGTACCATTTCTGTGTTTGGGTCAGACCTTTCACCTCATTGCAACGGTAATTTAATTCCAAATGGAGGAGTACCTTCGTTTTAACAGAGTGGCTGATCCAAAGATTAATCAGTGATTTTGTTTCTACTTCTCCCTGTGCTGCTGTTCTATTGCTTTGCTTTTGAATACTGTGGATCCAAAGTCAAACTGGAGTCATGCTGAGACACGGGGGCCAAAGAGAGAAGAAAGCAAGCGTACCTGGCTGCTGAATATCTTTGGAGCTGCCAGATGAAATCAAACAGGGTATGTAAATCCACATACCTACACTGACTCTTTGTCTCTGCCTCAGGAGCGGTTTATTCTTATCTAAAGACCAAAATGAGGTTTTAATGAGAAGGAAGCATTCACAAGAGGAAGCAAGAAAAGTGACAGTGCTAAAGGAAATTTAAACGTCTCTTTTTCAAGCCCTCTGACTGCAAAAATGGAACTCATAGTTTATTTCTCACTGAGGTGCTATGATTTACAGAGTATAATTTTGGGGCTGTTTACAAATTTATTTTTTTTTAGTTGATTAGTGTGAGCTACTAAAATATCACTGCAGCAATCTTATTTCTGCAGATGTATTCATTGATATTCAGGTAATTCGTGCTAGCGCAGAGAACATTTACAGCTGTACACTTCAGCACTAGCACTTACAGATGTTTCATCAGTCAGTTTAAAACACAAACTGTACAACCGGATTAATTTAACGTTTTAATTAGTATTCTGCTGAAAAATGATGGTGAACAACAGAACATATTTTTGAATGTTTACTACTAATAAATCTGTGAATAAATGAAATCACATCTGTGGCTGCTGTAATATGAAGAAAACAATAATCATCAATAGATCTGTAATTATTTTCACCAGGCTGGTATCTGATATATAATATGGTGTATAATGAAAACATTGAAAGTAAGGCAAGATGTCTCTCTGAAAATCTTTAGGAGTGGAGAAGGGCAAACTTCCAAATCTTGCCATCTCAAAAAATAATCAGCATTTTTTTCTGGCATCGTTGTCGCTCGGAACCAAAACAGATGTAATTTTACAGTAGCCACAGACATTTTTTTCCACTCTTTTATTTTAACTCCCTGCTACTCAGACCACTTCTGTGTCAGAACTAATCAGTAGTGACTGAATTACAAACATGGATTGAGTAATTGCTTCTTTGGTGGAATTTAATATTTTCCTTCCAGTAATGCAGCAAGGGAGCCAGCACTGCATTGTTCAGCATAGTTCCGAGGGATTAAGAATTGTTTTATATCTACTGTATTTTTAGTCTTTGGGACCACTGGCAATTAACTGAAGCATACAGTAAAGGCAAACATTGCTTCAGTTAAAAAAAAAAAAAAAAAAAAAAGCAAAACTGGTCATTTTTCTACCCTGGGAGAAGCCAGTCACAATTTTCATCTTCATTCTGCAAATACCTCTCTGATTTTGAATACTGGTAGAAACCCTGTAGATTCATATAGATTACAGAGCACAGGAAAACCAAAACCCACCTGAGCTGTTGTTAATGTTTAGGGTGTTAAAACGAGACCTAACCGTCCAGTGCTCAGACAAGGCTGCATGATTTTCAACTGTCATTCCATTATTACAGCTAATGGTCTTCTTAAAGCCAAATATTTAGAATAGCAATGGTCTATTAACCTACACAGAAAAGACAGAAGATCATGCTGAAGCAGAGGGACTGGCAAGGTACAGGTTGGTGGCAAATCCAATGTAGTATACTCAAAGAATTCTCGTATAAAAGTGGTGATGTCTTTTAAAATGTGGTAGATCCTGCCCCGTTTGAGAAGAAATTGAGTTCTGCTATCTCTGGAATGAAAAGGGACATGACTTGGCAAGAAAGGAGGTTTGGGAGCACAATAAAAGATGCTATCATGCTACAATGGTACAAACCCCTTTCAATTAAACAAACAGCTCTTGGAGGTCCCTTGAAGAATTGAAAGAGAGAGGGATGAGGTCCCAGAGCATAAGCATTACTGTCTGTAGAGGTTCTTATCAGCTTCAGTGAGGCTTCAGCTCAGAAGCAAACTCAAATTTATTTGGAAGAGTGTTTTGTTGATTAAAGCACCGTATTCAAAAGCAGCCTCCCAGCTGATTGAACAGGCTGTTCTTTAGTTTTCCTTTAAGAAAGAGCACAGATGTTTCCTCAACTAAATTAATTAGCTATCTTAATTTAATAGTTTCTATATTAAAACAGATTTTAGAGTAAAGAGTTATCAAATAACTGGCCCATTGGAAATGTTTTTTTCTAATCCCATTGTTTGCTGGTTGGAGCAGCTTTTGACACATACGTATAATAGGGTTTTATGCATTTTGATTGTTTTAATCTAATTTCCATGGGAAGAAAAATGTTGGGGAAATTAGAACTAAGAAGAACCAGACCCATACACCAGCTTTTGCATCCAAATACCACCCACCTGCCTCTGCAGTTGAATTTATTGCAGAAATAAACAACTTTGGGAAAAAAACAGTGTGGAAGTAAAACATTCAGTACCATTTGAATTTCTGGAGTTAAGAAACAAAGAAATAAAAGACGAAGGTTATAGTTCCTGATAGTTACTTTATTTAGCTGGCATAATATTAACTGGTGAATTAAAAATGTCTGTTTGGCCATGAATACTTTTGGCTTACAGTACTGTAGTTGATTGAACAAAAAATGCAGTCAAGGTACAAATTGGGCCAGATCATGAAGCAGCTGTAGCTACAGGAACACCTGCCAGCTGAATGTTGTGCCCAGTATCTTGATCTGATTGAAATGAAACAAAAATATCTAATTAAATTTAATAGGGGTCTTTCCCTTTTATGTAAGACTGTAACCATAAACAAATGAAGTTAGATGGAAGGTTTTCTTTTTCAGCAGCGTGAAAATATAAGTCCTATAGCGTTACTTTGTAGAAAAGAAGTAGACAGGTATTCCTATTTAAGTTACTTAAGTGAAGGTTTCTGACACAGGAAAGTTTTGGGTTTTGGAAAATCAAAGCAGGGTACTGATAGTACCAGTTTAATGATTTTAAATAAACATCGAGTATATTCAAATACTTGGACTGGATGCATTCTTTTACTTTGATTTCAATAGAAAAGAGGTAGCAAGATGTTATTTTAAAATTGTATGCAAAGGATATCGAGGGGCAGAAGAGTGTAATGGGTTAAACCATTTGTTTTGAACTCATGTGAGCGGTATTAATAGGAAACAACAAGGATTTTTCTCTGAGTTTTCATAAGATATGGACAATGGTGTATATGATGTGAAGCTAAATGCAACATTTTTTTCTGAATAGTATCATAAATTATTGCCTTGGAACTATGCTCATTACTTAATATTAAGCTGCCTCGGTCCAGAACAGGAATATTTTGTCCTGTATTCAATTATACATTGTCCATTGCTGGTTCTTATTTTAAAATATACCAACTAATACCAACTAATAAAATACTTAAAACTTTTTTTAATATCTGCTTAACACCTACAGTGTACTCTGTTCATTACATTGCTGGGAGAGGCAGAAAAAACACATTTTTATCTTCTTTAAGTTTGCCTGAAGCTTAGACCCAAGAGTGTGGTCGGTGAGTTTAACACCCAGCGTGGGAACAGCGAGAGAGAAATGGTGGCACCCAGGGCCTTCGCTAATAGTTGGACATCCAAGACACAAGGAAGCCAGTCTGGCAAAATAGACTCACTGGTTCTTCTGCAAAATAGGGGCTGTGTTACTTTTGCCTTCCCAACCATCCTTTGCCTATGCTTTATTTCAAATTCAAGTCTCCTAAGTCTGTTAGGTTTCAAGACTAACTGTTGCTACTTGGTGGGTTTAGGTTTAGGGTTTTTTTTCTTACTCAGGTATTTTATAACCTCTACAGAAAAGCATGAGAAGACTGAAGACCTGTCTTCAGCAAGGTACTAGTAACATTCATCGGTTCTCAATTATGTTTGATCTAAGAGACAAGTGTCATAGCTGTTAGTATATAATGTATCCTACACACAGGAATTACATAAGATTAACAAACTTGGAATAACCCTAAACAGAATTTCTACATGTAAGTGTGTAATTATTCAGAGACATGTTTTACAGCTTAGCATTGTGAAAAATCTCAACTTCAGAGTAATATATTGAATAAAGATGTATATTCTCTTTAACATCCATTGCTTTTCATTCTTTAATATTGGGTGTGTGCCATGAGATGTCTAAGGCTTGACATTGAATTCTTGTCACTCTTGCTACAACATATTAAAGTTCTGGCTACTAAACATTTCAGAAAATGAGGCCTAATTATCATCCTCTAAGTGGAAGGGATTGAGAAAATCAGAAAGGTGCTTATTTTAGGAACTGCAAAATAGAAGATGAAGCACTACAAACAAATAGGCAAATATCTGTGGGAGCTGGAGGAGGAGAGCTGGAATGTAAGCAAAAGTAAGTCAGACTATAACTACTCAGGATGAATATGAACATTAGATTTGCAAACCATTGCATTGGGATAAAAGTTGTGTGATTTTTCTGCCTGTAAAGAAACATGATTAGAGTATAGCTTAGAGTATTCTTTTGGACATAGATATCCAGTAATGAATACCCCAAATCCACTCTCATTCGTTCATGAGGGTCATACAGCCAGAAATCATAGAGTCATAACATTGTGTTGGAAGGGATCTGTGAGACCATCGAGTCCAAACATCACTAAACCATACTGCTAAATATTATCCACCCATCTTTTCAGTACCTCCAGGGATGGTGACTCCACCACTTCCCTGGGCAGCCTCTTCCAACGTTTGACAACCCTTTCCGTTTAACAATTTTTCCTAATATAAAAACTAAACCTCCCCTGGTGCAACTTGAGGCCATTTCCTCTTATCCTATTGTCTGTTTCTTGGGAGAAGAGAACGATGCCCACCTCTCTACACCTTATGACATCTTCACTTGGTCTCTACCATATTCCTTTTACTCCAGCACTTGACACGCTGAAAATACATGACTGAATTACTTAAGTGCAATTATCCTTTAATGCTTATTAATCAAGCAACACTAGGAAAATGCCCCATTCCTTGTTTAGTTTTCAAAACCCATGGAAGGTGCCCTTATAACAAATATGGCTGGAATCATTGTTATGTACCTGAACACAGCTGTGAACCTCAAATTTCTAGGCATGCTTGATGGCCAAAATCCTACACATGCAGGAACTGACAGCATACACTCTTTCCATTACAGGAATCTGCAATGTAAATACGGCAGGTCAAATATTCCTTGTAGCTAATTTCACATGCGCTGGTGCCACCCTGTGGATTTCAATGCAAGGACATTGGTATAGCTCAAAAGGAGAGGTGGCATAGTCACTGTAGAAGCGAGACCCTAATACTCATACCTCCTTATCCTTTGGAAAAACATTTCTGTCTATGATTTGTGATGATTGATATGTCATCATACCTTTGTATGATTGATATGTCATCATACCTTTGCATTCAGAGCAGTATGGAGCAACCCTGGTACCAATACAGGCTGGGGGATGAAGGGATGGAGACTTGGGGATGCTGGTGGATAGGAAGCTCAACATGAGCTGGCAATGTGTGCTTGTAGCCCAGAAAGCCAACTGCACCCTGGGCTGCATGCCCAGCAGCATAGCCAGGGCAAAGGAGGGGATTCTGCCCCTCTGCTCTGCCCTGGTGAGACCCCACCTGGAGTACTACATCCAGCTCTGGAGTCCTCAGCACAGGAAAGACATAGACCTGTTGGAATGGTTCTAAAGGAGGGCCATGAAGATGATCAGAGGGATGGAACATGTCTCCTATGAGGTGAGGCTGAGAGAGCTGGGGTTATTCAGACTTGTGGTAGTTTGACCCCAGCCAGCAACTAGGACCCGGCAGCCACTTACTTGCACAGTTCTCTCCCTTTCCTCCCCAGAAGGATAGGGAGAAGAGGAAGAAAAAGAGAGGAAAGGGAAGGGGAAAAAAACCTTGTGGGTTGAGATAAAGGCAGTTTAATAATACAATATAATAGTACAATAACAGATAAATAGCAATAATAATAATAACGATGATGGTAAAATAAAGTAAAAGATAAAGTAATGCAACACAAGCCTCTCTCCCCACCAGTGAAGTGGTTGCCCAGACCGTCCTGAGCAGGGATCGCACATTCCTGCCCCTTGGCCAACCCCCATTTGTATACTGAGCATGACGGTTGCGGCAGGGAATATTTCATTGGCCCTTCCATTTTCTTTCTATGCTCCTTTTATAGGAAGCTGAAAAAAACGCCCTTGAATACTATAAACATCACCTAACAACAACAAAACCAATATGAATTATTGACATTCCTGCCATATCAAATCCGAAACACAGCAGCCACTAGAAAGGAAATTAACACTATCACAGCTGACAGCAGGAAGAGCCTGGAGAAGAGAAGGCTCCTGGGAGACCTTACTGTGGCCTTTCAGTACTTAAAGGGGACTTATAGGAAAGATGGGGACAAACAATTTAGCAGGGCCTGTTGTGATAAGACAAGGGGTAATGGTTTAAAATGAAAAGAGGGTAGACTTAGATTAGATGTAAGGAAGAATATTTTTTACAATGAGGGTGGTGAGACATTGGCCCAGGTTGCCCAGAGAAGCTGTGGCTGCCTCATCCTTGGAGGTGTTCAAGGCCAAGTTGGATGGGGCTTTGAGCAACCTGGTCTGGTGGGAGGTGTCCCTGTCCAGGGCAGGGAGGGTGGAACTAGATGACCTTGAAAGGTCCCTTCCAACTCAAAATACTTTATGATTCTATGATTATTTTTATAAATTTCAGTTTAAAAATTTCAGTTTGTCGGCTTCAATGAGATAGCTTATGTGAGCATATATTTCTATCTGAAAATATAAGGTCCTAATCATTATCATATATTTGTGCTTTTAAAATTTTTATGGAGAGTAAAGGCACAGATAGATTAAATGAGTTGAGTGGAACACATATTTCAAAAAACTATTTCCTTTTACTAAAACTTTCTACCTTATTTCTGCCTCATTTCTTCCATGTGAAATATTCAAGCTAATGAGAACATAAGTAGATTGTTTAGTCTGTTCACATTCAAAGCACTGGAAAGAAGCACACTTAATTTTACTGCTATTCGTATGTGCCCTCCAATCAAAATATCTGTCTTCATGCCTGATTGCCAGTATCCAAGACTCCTGGCATGCACACTGCGATCCATCTCCATGCCTGATTGCCAATACCCAGGACTCTTGGCTTGCAGACTGTAGAGCTCCAGAGCAGATGCTAAGCCGTTGTCCTTCATGTGTGTTGGGAGGTGCTGATGATCTCCCATTACACTGCTCTGGGAACACTTTCCCTGCCCCAAGAACTCCCTTCAGTTTTCCCAGCAGTCTCAGAAAAATAAAAAGATGTGATGTACTGTCTCCTGCCAGCTGCTTTCTTTTGCCTCAAGAAATAACCTTGTAGGCAAAATCGACAATGGCATCAACGAACAGAAGGTGGTGTTTCTTGTGTCAGTGACTTATCCTGAAACAACTTTAAAAGCTCCTTCTGTCTGAGGCATTGTTCTTTATACACCAGTTAACAGAGATTGTGCTTTCAAAAATGCTGAAGAAAAGCCAGTAGGATAAAGCATCCTGATGAACACCAAGTGCCATGTTTTCTTATCTCATATACACACACTATGGTATGTAATTCTCATACTTCTCATGTAGTTCTTCAGAGTTAATGAAGTGATTCATTCTGGATGTCATCTCCAAACATGTTGAAGAACTGGATGTTATTGGAAGTGGTCAACATGGATTTACGAAGGGTAAATCGTGCTTGACCAATCTGATAGCCTTCTATGATGTCATAACTAGATGGTGGGATGACGGGAGAGCAGCAGATGTTGTCTACCTTGACTTCAGCAAGGCTTTTGACACTGTTTCCTATAACAGCCTCATCAGGAAACTGAGAAAGTGTGGGCTGGATGAGGGGCAAATGAGGTGGATTGAGAGCTGGTTGAGTGACAGGACTCAGAGGGTTGTGATTAATGGAGCAGGGTTGAGTTGGAGGCCTGCAACCAGTGATGTCTCCCAGGGGTCAATACTTGGTCCAGTTTTGTTCAACATATTTATCAATTATCTGGACAAGGGGACAGAGTGTATCCTCAGCAAGTTTGCTGATGATACCAAACTGGGAGGATGGGCTGACACTCCAGGGGACTGTGTTGCTATCCAGAGTGACCTGTACAGGCTGGAGAGCTAGGTGTAGCAGAACTTAATGAAGTTCAATAAGGGCAAGTGTAGAGTCCTGCACCTGGGGAGGAAGAATGCCAGACACCAATAGAGCTTAGGGATGGACCTGCTGGAAAGCACTTCTGAGGAAAAGGATCTGGGAGTCCTGGTGGATAGCAAACTGACCATGAGGCAGCAATGTGCCCTTGTTGCCAAGAGGGCCAATGAGATCCTGGGCTGCATAGGAAAGAGTGTGACCAGTAGGTGGAGGGAGGTCATTCTCCCCCTCTGCTCTGCACTGGTGAGGCCACAACTGGAATACTGTGTCCAGTTCTGGGCTCCCCAGTTCAGGAGAGACAGGGAACTACTGGAGAGAGTCCAGCAAAGGGCAATGAAGATGATGGAGGGATTGGAGCACCTCCCTTACAAGGAAAGGCTGAGAGAGCTGGGATTCTTTAGGCTGGAGAAGAGAAGGCTAAGGGGAGACCTTAGTAATGCTTATAAGTATCTAAAGGATGGTTCGATGGGGGATGGAGGAAGACTCTTTTCACAGGGGTTCCCAGTGACAGGACAAGGGGCAACAGGCACAAGCTGGACCATGCGAAGTTCCACTCAAATACGAGGAAAAACTTTCTTTGTGTGAGGGTGGCAGAGCCCTGGCAGAGGCTGCCCAGGGAGGGTGTGGAGTCCCCTTCCCTGGAGATCTTCAAGACCCGCCTGGATGCCGTCCTGAGTGATGTGCTCTGGGCAACCCTGCTTTGGTAGGGGAGTTGGACTAGATGACCTCTAGAAGGTTCTTCCAACTCCAACAATTCCATGATTCCGTGATTCTGTGATTCTCACTACACCTACACTGGGAGTTCAGCTGGGTGCCTTCATCAGAGGTGACCGTTGTAGTCGTTTGGTTTGATCCCTTATTCAACTTCATCCACAGAATTGCCTGCAATGAATCCAGTCGGAGTACAAAACCTTGCTTTAAATCTGAGGGTTTTTTTCCACGTTAGTGCTTCTGAAGGAACATGAGAGATGAAAAGTGGAAAGAGTGTGATTGGCACATGGGTGGATGTACCTAATGAAAAGAAAATTAAGATGATAATTAACAGGTAGTATATATGCAATGAATCGTATCCGAGTTCACAGCAAAATGTCACAAGCTGATTCTTATCTCTTACAATTTTTACAGCACTGTGACTGCATTTTGCTTGGAATGAAAGGACTTCTGATTTATGGGAGCATGATCAGGTTCATGTGTGAATTGCAATGGAGCTTGTGCTCCTAAAACATTTAACTTGTTTTGAAAGGAACACCAGCAATATACTTAAATTGGAATTTAAGGAACTTATTATTTCCTTATCACAAGTAAACTTTAGTTTTGCTCCAGCGTGGCTGAAGTATCGGGCAAAGTGTCCCATTTCTCTTGCTGCCTACCCCCTCTCCCACCTGAAAACCATGTTGGCTTATTTCATTCTCTCACCCTCTGCCCATTTCCATTAGGTTCCTCTGGGCTTTCAGCATGGGTTTTTGTCTCAGTGTATTTTTACAGTTACTCAGCGACCAACCTCCAACATTTTCATAACACATACAGTACCTAAATATCTGGAGTCTTCTGAACTGTATGTTCACCTCATATTCCCATCCAGAGTGACTTGCAATCCATATTTAATTCTCTTCATTAAGCAGATCTGCCACCTCACACCAGTGAAAGGTGCAGACGTGTCCAGGGAGCAGTGCCTGGGCAGCTGCCACCATCTGCTTCCTGCAATCAGGTGGGAGTATGGAAGCGGTGACAAACGTCGTGAGCAACGAGGGATGCTCCTCACACAGATTGGTGGTGGAGAGGCATCAGTCAGAATCACTCGCAGTGAATAATTTCTGCCTTAATGTGCTGTCATCACTCAGGATCCAAAGAAACTGGAAAGTTAAATTGGATATCCGTTAATGAAGGGAGATTTTTTCACATTCATCCAAGTTTAATTCTGGATTCTGACAAATGAGGATGCTGCCATGGAATTGGCAATTTAAAAGTTCCTGCTCAGATAAAGAGAAAAAAATACTACTCAAAATAACATATTCAACTTCAAATTTAGGATCCCAAACGTGAATCTTATTTCACAATCCATAGTACTCTAATTCAATTTGCCTTAAATTGAGAAAAAAAATTACAAGATAATTAAAGTTAGCCTAGTTAACTTTTTGTAATTTAATTTGGGAAAGAACTTGTTATTCACAATGTCAGTCTGAAAATGAGTCATTGCTATTATAATTTTCGTAAAGCATTTACTTCCATTAACTTGAAAAATGAAGTTATTTTAATATGGACATATAGTCAGTTTAATTTACTGTAAGGGACATGGTTCAGTACGCTCTTTGAATTTAGGAATAATAAATAGTTTAAAAATTTTGTTTTTAAACATAAAATCTATTAAAAGCATAAAGATATTTTGATCCTGATCAAGCTTAAGCGTACATTTAACCAGAAGTACCCAGGCGATCCAGTGGAACCACAGGAATGATGTCCACCTACTAACTTCGGTTAGTAAATAATTGTAGAATAATTTTTTAATTTCAGGGATTTTTGTTTTGCTAAAAAAAGAGTGTTTATAAGCTCACTCATTTAAATTGTTCTGGATATGCTTATTATCTTGCATGATTCATATCACATGATGTTTGTAACACTAATTCAATTACTTGTAATGTCAAAACAACTGAAGAGTGGTAGCAGAATTTAAATTTATAAATTTATATCAATTTTAAAGACAGGATCCGGTCTCCATTGAAATAAATGAATTTTTTTCTTTTTTTTTTTTGTGGTCTCCAGTTTTTGCTCACTACCTTTATTTTTATTTCAGTTGAAGAGCTGTGCCTCGGACGGCAGAAAACGGGTACTTTCAGGCCTCCCCACCTCCCCATCTGCTCTTAACCTGTCTGATTCCCTCTGATGCTCTGCTAAACCAGGCTATGGCATAAAGAACGCTATATCTTTATGAATATATCAATAAAGAATATATAGGCTGAAGATAATGCGGCTGAGGGGAGACCTTCTCGCTCCCTACAACTCCCTGACAGGAGTACGTAGCTGGTGGGTTGGTCCTTTTCTCAAGGGGAAAGAGCCTCAAGTTGCTCCAGGGGACATTTAGATTCAATACTAGGAAAAATTTCTTGTCAAGTCTTGGAACAGGCTGCCCAGGGAGGGGTTGAATCACCATCCCTGGAGGTACTTAAAAGCTGATCAGACGTGGTGCTGAGGGACATGGGCTAGTGGTGGTTTTTGTCAGTATTGGGTTGATGGTTGGACTCAATGATCTGAAAGGTCCTTTCCAACCTCAACAATTCCATGATTCTATGAAAGATATCCAAGTCAACTTAGAGGCATAAAGTGCATTCCACATTAGTCAAAAGGCCTTGGTCTCTACATCCACCTTTACTGCTGGTAAGGGCAGTAAATCTGGTCCTGAGGGCAGCTGAAGGGCATTCTGAGGCAGAGACTGGTCAGACCATCGTGCTTGGAGCAAGCAGAACAGCCCAGGGGGACAGGGCAGAGCTGGGAACAGAATCACTGTTTCACCCTCTCCCATTTCTTTGGGAAACTGAAAGGAGAAACAATCAAGGCTAGGTCTGGCACCAAACATGTTTTTCAATTTTGATAGAGTAGAGCATGTATAATCAGAGATATTCCAAAGCCATGTATTCAAACAATGCCTTGTTGTCCTCAAGCTGCTCCAGCCATTTTGAACAAGTACAGCGATAGAACAACCAATATTTTTGAAAGTTAAATATGGAAGTCCTTTGATTTTTTTTTTCTTCCTCTTGCAATATTTCACGAAGGACAGAATTGCTGAAATATCTCTGTGTCGCAGCATCCAAGGAGGACTCTAAGGAGACATTCCTTATTTTGCAAGAGGAATAGCTTACATATGTTTACTGCCTCATTTCTCATTCTCCCTGTGATTGTTTCCAAGGAATGGATTAATATCATTCCATTTCACAGAGGCATTGCAGCCATAATTCTCAGGTTCAAAATGCATTCTCTTTGAATAACTGCTTCCTACTTAGAGACAGAGAAAGATGTTATATTTTAAAAAAAAAAGATGTTGTATGTGATAATATTTTGTCACTGCTTTACAAAATCATTGCCACACATGGCAAAGGTCAGCATAAAATCAGATGCAAAGATTGCAAAAAAAAGTTGACATCTCTTTCTTCTACCAATTTCACAGCAGCATCAGTGAAAAATAAAAATTATTGGAGACTCAGGACCAATTCACCTAATGCTAATTTTCAGCTGATTCTCCTTACAGCCTGACCATGTCAATGTAAGCTGATTTTAGTCATCCGTATCCATTATTCATTACCAACTATCTATACATTTAATTTTTAGTGGCAGAAGTAACAATGATGGAAAACAGCAGTTTGGTAACCAACATGTTTTAGAGCTTTTAGAATTTTTTTTTGCATTTGCCAGCAGTAGGGGGTAGTCAGCTTGACTCTGCATCTAACTCAGTTATAGGACTGGACCAACTTTGCTTAAGGTATGGACAAACCCTCTCTCCTGTTCAAAATGTAGACTGAAATGTTTGGGTTTTTTTCCTTAGGGCATAAAAATTAATTTTTTACTCTCTCTTTGCATGTATCAGCTATATCATTCCCGGATCAGGAAAATGCTGTGTAAGTCCTACTCCCAAAAGACACACAATTCAGCGTGCTTTTTCCAAGTCATGTAGATGCTTGGAGATTACCACAGAAAAGCTGGGGTTTCTTATGCCAGCCAAAATGGATTTACATGGCCAGTCCAGCTTTACTTACATCCATTCTCTACTTTCATAGTATAAAAATAGCACTCAGATGATCTGCAACAAAACCTCGACTTTGTGTCAGAAATTTAATTTTAAGAAAGCATGGGAAATACTACCTCAGGATCATCCGGACATAGGTATGTACTACCTATGTGGTATGCACAGACCACTTAGTATGGACTGATGGAGAGCTACGGATGTGGCGGTCTGCTTTAGAGGACCAGCTTGGCGTAGTATGGCTGTGACCAGTTTAAGCCATTTGGCTTTGGCCACAGGAATTGGCCAGTGGTCCTCTTTTCTTTAGCAGTGTAGCTAAAACCTCAGGCAATTTAAATTTCCAGCGCTAGATACAGCCAGGCAATGATGAAGAACCTGGTCCTTGAAATCAGTGCAAAGATTCCCATTACTTTGTGCAGACCTTAATAAAGGCCCAGATGACCTGTTTATCTGTGAAATTGCTGCTGTCAGTAGGTGAACGAATTCCTGTACATAAAGGAAGATAATAACGGTGATGAGTTTGATTTAGGACCAATACACGTCATCTGCCTTTTCAAGGAGATTCTGGGGAAAATCCTGTCTGAAAATACTGAAATGGAGCCTCTAGATTTCCTTGTACTTAATGAAATGAGATACATAAGCTTTTTAGCAATTTTTAATTCCTTTAAAATGTTTGCAATTTTTATTATTAACTTCCTTCATTATATTTCCTTACTAAGCTTACTTCTATTCAAATTCTGAAAAGGATAATAAGCAAACAATCAAGTTTGTTGAAAGGTTTAGTGGATAAATGATCATCACATGATGCTTGCAATGTGCTGTGGGTGGTCAAGTAGCCAAGTGAAATTACTGTAGGGAGATTTACAAAATTTTGCAGTGCCAAAGGATATGTCACGGGGAGATTCTGTGCAGTTTTTCACAAGGGATCTGCACCAACCTCTAATTAGGGTTTTGTCTCCTTCACCTGTAGTTGCTGCAGTTCTTTAACCATTGCAATTCGTTGTAAGGCTGGGTTATATTTACTGTTATATTTACTGTTGTCACGATTTAATAGTAGAAAGTAGTAGTATTAATAGTAGCCCAGTAGAAAGTAGTGAAGACCAACTGTTTGTCATGGCAGTGGTGGCTAGAAATTCCTCATTAGCTCTCTGAAATTGATCTAATCTTGCATTTATAAGAAATGAGGAAAGACGGGAGAGTTGCACAAAATGCACTGCCTCACAGTACTAAAACCTGACGGTTTCTTTCGGGTTTCAAGTGGCAAGGTTCTAGGGAGAAGGCTTTATGGCAAGGTTGCAGTGAGAGGCTCTGAAGCCATCGTGGGAGGTCAAACCAGCCCCGTGACCCCCTGAAAAGGGGACATAAAGCAGCTCTTAGGCACTGATGGCTACACCTGTGCAGTGGGTATGGGGACAGCTTTTCAACATTAATGGAAAAATTACTTTAAAAAGGTGTTTGTGAAGGGAAAACAGAACAGATCTTGGTATGGCTTTGATAGGATAGAGGCAGTTTTTTTTCTCTCCCCTCAAAGCTTTCTTTGAGGCCAGAGCCAGCCTGGGGACAAATCTGACAGCCTGCAGTTGGCCATGAAGGTGACAATTTTGCCTTGACACTGGCTCTTTGCTGGCAGAACTTTCTTGACCTCACTGTTGTCATTATGAACACAAGTTAAAGAAGAGTGATGTCTGATACCTCTGAAGCAACAGGCTTCCCCCACAAGTCCTCGCACAGGGCACAGCTCCATCTATAAAGCTTCAGCAAACTCTCTGGGAAACCCTTGAAGTTTAACCGGATGGAAATCGATCTAGAAGAGTCATTTCTTGTTGCAGAAGGCAGGAAGCAAGCACACAGGCATGTTTAGCATAAACAGTGTCATGGCAAGCTAACAAGGATATAAAAAAGGATTTCCCATATGCTTAAGCAAATAAATAGAGTTAGCATATGGTGCAATACTATTTCCTAGTGTACAAAAGGTGGCATGCAGATCCTGCAAGGCCTAATTCCTGCTGGCAGGTCCCGACTCCTTTATCTATTGCAGTATTTCCAACGCGCCTCTAAATGTGAAGGATTTCCTGCGTACACATCACTGGAAACCAAGGAAATTGTATTTAAAATGTAAATTCATAGCATGTAAAGTAAGTGGATCACTCATTATTGATATTTATGCTTTGCACATCAGTTGTGCCCCAAAACCCCACCTTGCATTCGATCACCATTCACAGTAGAAATGTTCCTCTCTCTCTAGTCCTGATGTAATGAAGTATGTCTAGCAATAAAGCTAGAAAATAAAATATTGTTTTCCTTAGGGATATTTTTCTATTTTTATTGAAGAAAAACTCACATTAGCATATTGATTGTTCATGATGGCACGAAAAATTATTTTAAGATGTTCTCTACTACTAAATGATGGGATTTGCTCAATGAGGCTGTCAGCACCTAAGCAGCAGGAACACTGGCGAGCCCGGAACTGGGATGGCCAAAAATGAGTATGTGCTGTAAAAAAGGTGCTTATTGATCATTATGGGATTATTTTCTTTTTGACTTAATGCTACAACTGTGGCTAAAGCTGCATTCTGTTTAGGTCACCTCTGAAATGTGGTATTATGAGTGTTTATTATTATAATTATTATGATTATTATATCTGCATTTACTGCTCTTGTGCCTATTGTATAAGCCTCTGGGCACGTTTACAATTGTTTTAAAGGCACTTTGTAATATTGAAGTGCTAAGAACTGGTAATAGGCAGAAAACACCCATCTTAATTAGAAGCAGTTCATAATGGCACTTGACTATTAACCAAACACTACACATTTATTCTATAACTGAGTGCACTAAAACTCCCCAAGCTGAAATGGATATAGAAGTTTCCTTTGCCACCTTTTGCTTTCTCCTCTGGGACATGAAAGCACCGCGTAATGGAAGAGATATTCTCATATAAGGCCACCTTTAACCGAGGTCTACAGTGTCTTTTCATGCCTTTATTTTCTTGATGATTGCATGATTAGAAGGTGGTTTTTGTTCAAAGAAATTCCAAAATAATTATTTTCTGCTGCGTGCCTGAAATGTATTTATTTTTGTGGAAGAAATAACTCTGGAAGTTCAGTACTTTTGTACTGTGCTAACCTTTATGCTAACCATTCCCTGAGAAGGCATAAAAAAGCAGGTTTAGACTGTTTTGGAGCCAACATTTACATTGACTGCAAAAATCCACATTGATTCTAGCAGAGAGAGAGTTAGAACAGAAGACAGACAAACCAGAATTTAAGTGCAGCATAATACAAAGTGCTTCTCATAAGAAATAGGCTTCCAAATTTGTATCTTAAAGTGACCAGCAGCGAGTAAAACAACTAAAAGGACCCTTCAGTCTTGCCCCCAAGCCTTCAAAGACCAATATACAACACTAAAAATACGTGGCTGATTTCAAGATATGGCTTGCTTTATTATATTCCAATCTTACTGGCCTTTTGGGACTTGAGTCCCAGTTAAATTGTGTTTCTAAGTGTTTTTCTGCAGCTAGAAGATCTGGAGAAAATACTTTAAACCATAGCAAAACAGAGACACATAACAGCTCTGGGAAGTGGAGTGTAATGGCAATATCTACAGGCGTGACAGCTGGTACGACCAGGATGCAGGGTGATGAATCTAGATGGGGAGGAGGCCCTGCTTGTTTCTCTAGCAGTGGTATCAGTTATGGAAGTAAGAGGTAGGGAAAACATATTAATGAATTATTTCTGTTTCCAGTAAAGGTTTGCTTCTTGGATTAGGTTTTTAGTGCTCTGTTCCTGCCTAGTTTTAAAAGTTTCAGGTGATGGCTCTTAGAAGAGCCATTCTATATCAACTACGCTCACTCGTGTACTTGCACGTTATTTTTTCTGTAGATGAGTCTTAGAGCAGCACACTTTCAGTTGTTTTCCTGCAGATACATAGATCGTGACTGATCCTTTCAAAAAAGTTAAGTAAGGTTGTGAACATGCCCCATATTTTGTGTTATACTCTAAAACTTCCATTTCTCTGAAGACTAGGCATTATCTGAAAATCAGGTCTTTGAGAGATCTCACAGTATAAGCCACATTTGAAAACATTGATCTCTGCTGTTAAAAATACCTTCTTTCTAATTAGTATTCCAGACTCTTTATTCTTACATAGGGAAAGGAACAGGTACTAAATATAATAGAAAGCTTCATTCAACATATCTTCACGTAAAGAAAATGCAAAGGTCATAAGATGGTTTCTCTCATTCCATTGGGGGACATAATTAAACTACAGGAATTCAATTAGTATCCTCTATACTTAAAGAAGAACTCAGAAGTAGTTTAAATTAAAAAAAAAAATTCTCTGAAGAAATAGTACAAAATATCTATTAATCAGCCCCATAAAAAATAGCTTAGTTATCATCCCAGCTCATCTGGGAGTGCAATGTATATTAATACCTGATCTTAAAACTGACTGAAATCAGTAAAAATCAACTCTAAAACTAGATTTTGGATTTCTTATAGGCTGGAGAATTAAGCTATTTTAAACCATACACCTCTTTGTAACAATCAGAGCTAACTAACAGTGCAAGAGTTGCACAGGTTCTAATATAGACTTTAAGAGCAGTTATTTTCTTCTTACCATGGAGTGCATGACCAAGGCCAGTGGTATTAATTCTCTGTGGTTTTGAGAAGCATAGGCATACTTTGGTTGGTCAGACTCTGCTTCTTTTTCTGAAGGCTGATGTACTAATAAGCAACTTCCAGCAGGTGAAAAAGAAAACATTGCAAAGCAATAGTTAACTTCAGTTGTTTAACTTAAACACAGAATATTTTGCTTGCTTTATCACTGTAATTTTCAGTTCTCCTGTTAAATACAAAGTTGTGTTCATTGTTCCAACACTGCAAGGAAAAGCTTTACACCCACATCCTCATGGTTATGATTCTAATGCAATTGAAAACAATCTCATGAAAACACGATTCGACATATTTAGTGAAACAGAAACCCCAGCAAATTAATGTTGTCACTGGTGTCTCATGATAACGTTGAGAAATGTCTCAAGCATTTTGCTTAGCTTTATAGCTTGTAAAACATTGTGTACCCTGCAGAAATTATAATTTTCAAGGATCAGACAGATTTTACATGTCTGCCCATACTTCCACCAAGCACAACACTGAAGAGCATCCAACATGTACAGCTTTTTTGTTCAGACAATCCATCCAACATAGCACACAGAACAGCTGATCTAGCACAAGGTAAAAAGAATATCATCATCTTCTGTTACTGACTACTCCAAATTAAAACCCAGATTAAAGGGAGTAGGAGAAAAGCAATTGAGTGTTCCCTTAACTTCCTCAAACTGGTAATAGGTATTTTAAACCAATTATTCAAGGTGAATATTTCTGTTTCCAGAGAACTCCAGCCACAGTTAAGAAAAGGATGAATGAAAGAAGTGTAATTATGCAAACTTATGATGAGTTAAGGGTAGCACGCACAGGCAAGGAAGAAGGAAGGGAGAGGGGAGTGGTTCATGGTGGGTACCTGACTTACTGCAAGCACCGAGGCATTTGGCAAGGGATCTGTCATGGCAGAAGAGACAAGAGTGATTTATTTCCCTTGGATAACACCTTGGAACTATCCATTTGTTTCCCAGATTGTGAATCCAAATTGCAGTCCAGAGATACACATTATGACAAGTTAAAAATTGAATGCAGGGAAAGACCAACCCATTATTTTCATTCTCAGTCATGATCATTATAAACTTTACTGCAAACAGACCCCAAAGCGCAATCAGCTCAATCTTTGTTATTTCAGAATAAACTTCTTTCTTACTGAAGCGAATCACGTAAATGCAAAACAGTTTTGCGCCCTGTTTGCCTCTCTGACCTTTCATTGTTCCCTGTCTTTCATTTTTAAAGGCAATTCAAATGAGAAACATGACTTAGTTCTGGAATGGCAGTGAAACTGAAGGTGAAAAGCCAAGATAATTAACTATTTTCCAAGAAACTAGATATATCCTAAAAGAAAGGAGTTCTCACTATTCAGATTTAACTCTTGGAAATCCACAAAAAATTAGAGAGATGAGGAAAGTGTTGGACTTGTGATAATGAGACGGTGGAAATGTCATCTAATTGGGGGAAAACGACTCACATCATACAGTATTTGTGGTGGAAAAGTTGAATGGTGAGTAATGAAGAGAAGAGGAAAAACAGCCTGTAAAAACAGCATGCTAAAATCTGCTCAAAACTTGCATTTGCGTGAAAAAAAAAACCCAGTCACTTCCAGTCAGCAAAGTCCATGGAATACTCCAGGTACATTGCCGAGATGCTGACACACTGCAGTGACCCGGGTAAACTGCAGGGATCCGGGTTCCTCTGTTATGTGATAAAAACCTTTGCTGTACAAGTAGATTTGTGTTTTTCCAAAGGATGTGGTGAAGTAACAGCCACAGGAAACACGGTTGGTAAGAGTGAGCATGAGTTACACCCATGCACTGGAAAACTGAGATTCAATGGTGCTTTTCACTAGACACATTTTCAGCATTTGCATCACTGTAGGATTCCTCTGATGAACCTCTTTTTCACTGATTTGACCGATCTCTTTTTGACTGCACAACCTACAAAATCCATTTATGCCCACCCGCAAGTTTTGAACATTTAAGTATACTACTTGGTACTTTTTTAACAAGTGCTAATATTTCATAATTCTGGTTTATGCCTTAGTCACACTTAATACAAAAGTTATATTGCTGTTTGTACCATTGCAATATTTAAACTGTAAAAGACAAATTTTGTTCAAAAGTTTATTGGAGTATATCTAGGATAAGGACACTGAAATTGATGTCACATTTCGAGTAGAATGGGCCCAGACAAAGTACCCTGATTTATATTGCTATTACTGGAAGCAGTATTTGGCTCAGCATCTCTGGACAGCACTAACTCTAAGCGTGAGAGCAGTGTGTATGTCTCTACCAATGGCTACAGCCTCAGTAGACAAATTAAAACCTGGAAAGTTAAATGACTAGGAAAAAATAGCACACGGATAAAAATGCTTCATTTACACTCTTTATTTCATTCTTACATCCTTCAGCAAGGAAAAAATAAGCCTACAAAGATTCAGGATGAACACTGTCATGGAAATCATCCATCGTAAGTAAATCCCAGAGAGGCAGTCCAATATAGGAAGCCGAATTCTATGTAATAACCCACTCCAAATGCTGTACATGTAATACAATCAATAGCCTATTATCTTAGTCTTATCCACAAACCAAAGTAACAAAATTAAGAGATCATAATCTCCAAGCCAAGACCGAAGCAAGCAAAACATGGAGTATGAGTTAGAGCGTACGAGTAATCCAGAACTCTGTAAGGTTTTGGCTTGCCTTGAAATCATCAGCAAAATGAAATTCAAAAGTTTTAGGTTTAAGGGAATGTATTCCACAGAACTATGAGTGCTACACTGCTTAGCTGTGGTTTATCATAGATAACTCACCATCATTAGATTTATTGTTCAGCTATAAATGGCAGGGATAAAATATTTATTATTTGCAAATATATAGTTCTTGCATTTGATGTAGCAAGCATGAATAACAGCAGTAATGGCACCTACTGACATTTATTACATTTCATGTAACACTGGCCCTGACGGTGGCTGGTTAGCAGAGTGAGATTTGGACAGAACTGTTCCAAATTCCCCGAGTCTGGGTCTCTTGCCAGTTAAAAGGCAAACTCCAGTTGACACCTGTTGTTTCAAAAATTACCACCTGAAGCACCACCTGCTATTTATTTTTTATTTTTGTGGAACACACCTGCATGGGTGATTTAAAAAAAAAAAAAAAAGCTAAACAAAAAACAATCACCACAAAGCCAAAAAAAAATCCCAAACCCCCAACAAACCAAAACGTTTACATTACGGTCCGAGGCAGATGGGATTCTTATTACTGTGGTGATCATCAGCTGAGGTATGGTCATTTCATTCTGTCACCTTTTATCCTTTCAGGACAGGCTTTCATGCCACATGTCAGATAAATACCATCAGAGACAGGATTAAATTTTTCTTTCCCTGGATGATATGGCTCACCCTCATATACCATCAAATGGTCCATGCGCAAATATCAATACCTCTCTCTCCTTTCATTTATAAAGCATTGCTCATTCTGAGAACAGACAGGTCTCACTTATCGAAAGAAAGTAGGCAGTAATCCTGACTGGGGAAAGGTCAGAGTAGTCCCTTGGGGCTCTGACCAACATAGACAACCTGCAGGAGTGGACTGATGATGCTTTCTTGATCTTTTAGGACCAACAAAATAATATAGGGGAAATCAGGATGATGTTTGGTCAAAGCAGAAATAGCTGATTGGGTTTTAGGCAACCAGCACAACTGATCTATTTGTGTCCAGCTAATTTAGCTAATGTTCTGCTAGTATACGGGTGAAACCCACGCTTACCAGAATTGATTGAATATTTAGCTGTCGTGTCTATTTATAAAAATTAATGAGTATACTGTGTCTCCTAAGGTTATATAGTTTACCTATGAATACAGTAATGGATAAGTACTCTATTTGCTATAGATATTGAAACACTGTGAAGTATTCATAATCTTTAAGGGAAATTTAGTAAATACAGTTAAATGCATTTGCTCCAGAACCCTAGTTCCAGTAATTATACACATTCAAACTGCAAACAGGAACACATGCTGTGACCTTCTGCTATAGGTCCAGTGAACACTGCTTAAATTTCAAAATGCCAAAATGTTTGACTGATCTCCCTACAAACAAACTGCAGCACAAGAATTATCTCTATAAATCACTTTTCAACAAATTCTAAATAGAAGGCTGTCATGCTCTATTTGTTGAGAAATGCCAGGTGGGTACAAAGAGCTGAAAGTCAAAAATAAACATACGCTAATGATTGTTTCCTGGGATCAACATCAAAGACAAAATATCTTGCAGCTTTTTTGGTGGGTGTTCTAGCTATCTACAGATGACAGGACTCAAAAATCAGATTTTATCTATACAGATATACTTACACTGATATTTCTTGGTTGCTATATCTGAGTAAAAATGTAGAATGACTATGGATTGCTCCTAGACGTATGTAACATAGCTGGATTTGTTTTAAGGCAGATTAGGTGTTTAGAAACAGAGCGTATGGACTATAATACCAGCAAATTTGAGGAAGATACGGGAGCTTTATCTGGTGTATTTTGTAGAGCTCCTGAACATTTGTTTCCATCTGTTCTTAGCACTAATCTTTTGCTCTTTTTTTGTACTATCCAAACAAATTAAAGTGACTGCTACAACACTGCAAGACAGCGATGCTTTTTTACTGGTGCCATGACTGGTTGTCTGGGAAAGAGTGGTGTCCCCTGCCTTGCACTAGGGCTTGCCTCCCTGAAAAAAGAGGAGATTGAAGTGTACATACTAACAGCAAACAGCTTAAGGAGGAACGACCTTGTGATTTTTGTGAGATGTTAGGGGTCTAATTTCTCAGCACGAGTAAACTGTGTAGTAGGAGATCCTAAATAAAACATAGGAGAGATTTTGTTTCTGATATAGACTCCCTTAATCCTGAACAAATACAATAATCTCTCTGGGCTAGGCTGAGTCAACAAATCAATCCACATTTCCTCCTGGGAAGCTGTGTTTTATTGTGTCTTTCTTCTAACCTTGGAAAGTTGCTCCTCAGGTAACACTTCCCATTGCACTGAGTGGAAGATTCCCCATTACTTTTCGAGCATGAATTTCAGGTTGCTATTACTTGGCAATTTGATAGGAATCCATGTAACTGTTGCTCTATCAAGTAAAATAAACAAATTTGGCTCCATATTCAGGGCATGAAAGGATGAGGATAGAATACCAAGTACTCACAGAAACGTCAGGATTTTCCCAAAGTTTAGTGCATTGTAAGGTAGTTATCATTTCATCTGCACATTTACATTGGGAGGTGCAGTCTTTGTGGCTTGTTCCTCATCATGTATTCACCTGTTTTAAATGTTTCAGCTGTACAGCCAGGTAGGCAAACTAACCAATCACAGAGCAGATAGTCAAAAATGAACGGTTCACAAATACCCCACAGGCTGATATTTGTTCATGCAAATTCCTGGGAGGCTACCTTGGAACAACAAATATATTAGAAGAAATCTGAATTAGATTATAGATCCGTATTGACCCAGCAGTATTACAAAAGCTCAGCCCTAGTTTGTTAATCTGTGTATTGGTTCTGTTCTCTACTGCAAAGAAGAGTCACTTCTGAGTGAGTTGCTTTTCACCTTGGGAATCTGCGTAATGTTAGGATTCCATCTATCTTTGCAAAGGACTGGGCAACCAGCCATCAGAAAAGCCTTGCTCTAGGCAACTGCTTCAGCTGTGAATTTTCTTTGCTCATGCTGGGCTGCCGCCTTTTTCTGCTCTCAATTTGTAACTTCCACAAATCTGTCTTGGACTACGTTTGTGTGAAAACTGCTACTTCTACCCAAGTGCTTTTTAATCAGTGATAAAGAGGGCTATGCTGTTTGTATTCTTGCTCCATGCGAAGTTTTGTGCTTCAGTCCACTAATGTGGAAACTGTCTGCTTTTCTCACTATTTTTTTTTAATATTTTAGTATCGCACTTTATTTAATTTTGAACTTTTTGTGTTGCTCGATGACCCTCTTCATGTCAGGTTAAAAAATGCAAGGAAAGGAATAAATCTTGCTTTGATTCGTCTTTTTGAGAAAACATGTTCCCTCCTCAAAAAGGAAAAGGACATCTCAAAGCCCAAAGATCTTAAAAGTCAATGGAAGCCACATATTGGCAGCCTTCCCTCCAGGTAGCACAGCTTCACATGAAGGCATACATAGATACAGTCTCTCATTGCTGGTTGAATATGGGCATTACTGGCTCATTGAGCGAGCTTTAAAGTAGGCTTGTTGGGGAAAGGCAATATTATCAGGCTTCCTTGTGACAAACCAAGGGATGATGCTCCAAGGTCTGAGGGATGGGTCACTAGCAAAAGTCCTCACCCTCTTGCTCTGAGGTGGGCTGGGTACGCTGCAGCACACTCAAACTCTTATGAGGACAACCCAGGGGCTCCTGAGGGAATAGGAAACACAAAAAACACCTCAAAGGAGGCCACCTGAAGAGGAGTTTGAAGGAAATGCAGCCCATGTCACTTCCATTAGGGCCCAGCTGAAGTGCTTCTATGCAAACACAGGTAGTATCAGGAACAAACAAGAGGAGTTGGAGATGTGCACACACCTTCAGGGCTGTGATATCATTGGCATCATGGAAACACAGTGGGATAGCTGCTGGAGTGTTGGAATGGAGAGATAAAGGCTCTTTGGGAAGATCTGGGAAGATCTTTAAGGTCCCTTCCAACTCTAACCATTCTAAGATTCTATGATTTTAATAAAATGACTTATCTCTTCGCAGAAAAAGAGGGGGGATTTTACTGTTTGGGAACAGAGTAAAAGATATAATATAAATATATGTTTGTCATGTTAAGAGTGCAGAATAGATACTAATTGCAAATACTTTTGTGTAAATCTGAAGTTACGTTATGGAAATTCACATCAGGATATGCCCTCAAACCCAAAATGAAACTGGTAGTCAGAGAAATTACTTAATTGAAAATGAGGGGTTGAAAATAGAGAGAAATTGTAATGGTATCAGATTTTTTTTTGACAGAACCAACTTGAACTTGTTTTGGCTTTTTGAAATAGAGCATAATAATTGCATTCATAGGAGCTGGCTTGAGACTGGGTAACCAATTCACAGGTGGAAGGAACATCTGACTAAATCCCTTTTAGCAAGGAAGCTGCCAGTGCATGCACCTGGCTTTTTGTTGGGAGTCACTTCCATCTGCCAAAATCATTGTTGCGAATTGATAGGGAAAAATAAACAAGGAAAAAGGCATGCTGGAATTTTAACTAAAACAGCATCTTGCCTGAGTTCGGGAATGGCTAAGGGTAACACTGGAGGGCTTAGTGCCTTCCCACCTGCAAAACAGGGGAAAAGGAAGACTTTTGGGGAACTTTCCTGTGTTTCTCATGTTTTTCTAATATTTTTTATTTGTTTTTCAGCATTCATGAAGACCATATTCTTGGAAAAGAGCCCCATTCTTTAGGGATTTTAAAAATGCAAAGAGAAACCTGGGTCTTGTTGCAGAGTGGTAATATACAGTGGTTTGTAAACATTTCTAGAGGATGTCACACTCTTATAGAAGCTCTTCTCTATATAAGAACTGACAAGTTTCAGTTTACAGGCTCAGCTCACAAACCAGGCATGTCACTTCTGGATAAATTCAGTGGACCAGGAGCTGCTGGGCTTGCTGACTGTTGTAAGTAGAAGTCCAGAATGTAACTGAAGTGCTCAGGAACTAAAAGAAAGAGTGTCCAAGGAGGACCAACCGACTGGAATCCAAGAAAGACCACAGCTCCTTCACGTTATAAAGATACAGAATTTGCTACAATCACTTCTTTTCCTCGAGTCCATTAAATAATTTTTCTTTTACTTAAAAATTACAATGGAAATTATGAAGATTAGAACCTAAAATCAGAGTAACAGAGAACTGGATCCTCTGGACTCAATCCATATTGAATCTCCTAAAAATCTCATAAAAATCTCTACAGGCTTAGAATGGCCAATGTGGCTTGTTGCCACCCCAGAAGGTTTCTGTAGAGGGTCTTGCCAGGCAGATTCTTGGTCCCTGTCCTGTTGGGTCATTTTTCATGCTCCATGTATTTCTGAGTCCTAAAATAGTCTGTTGACAGCCAAAAGCAGCCACTGTGCCTAATTCCTTAGTCCCTTCGCCAAACTCATCACTGGCAAGAAGCAGGTCCAGCTACAAACTAAAGCAAAATACTATAACTTACACCAATTTGCTGACACATCTCTCAGACTTGTCCAAATTCTGCCTTGCACATTTTCCATCTCATCCCACTCTGCCTCCTTAATTAGTATTGCACTTCCCTGCATGAGGAAGGCAGTTATTTGTTGCTAATAAAAAGACTTCTCGGAGACGGTTTTGTATCATTCTTCTTTCCCACCCTCTCCTCAAAGAGGAAAGAAGGATCCCTCCAGCTTGTGGCATTTGAAGAGGAAGAAGATATTTTGCATTTCTTTTACAGAAAACAAAGAGAGAGCAGAAGGGGAGGAGGTCTCAGCTACTGAAAGATACTGTATGCAGCAAACACTTGTTCTCTTTCCTCTTCCCTCCTTTAAAAGGTGTTGTAGGACTTGGATGCTAACTTGAAAATCCCCTCCTTTTTTTTTTTGGAAAAGAGTAGACTGTATGCAGGTATATACATATATATAACCTCCTTATATGAGCTGCACTGGGAACTGGAGAGAAAAAAATATCCTAAACTTCTTTGAAAAGCAGAATGAGGAAGATATTTCTAGGGACATCAGCTGTGGGTCCCTGCAGGAGGTAGTATTATTTGAAATTCATATGAATGAAATTCATTTTATAGACAGTATATACGTGGACATCCTACCAAGGGTAAAGCAATTCTCTGGACAAATATATAGTAACTGGTTTTGAGTAGAAAGAGGCAACTGTGGCTTCCCTATACTTCCCAAATTTGACCCAAGTAAATTACAAATGAACTCTCTACCAAAATATTTTCCTGAAGAGACTGGTCCTGATTCACCTTCCTTTATTTCCTCTGTACAGCACCAGTTTGTTCAACACTTTCAGGGAGAAAGTACATGAAAAATATTTTCTTTGTTGCAGCAAAATAAAATGAAATTCAGGCATGTCACTGCCTTGAAATACTTCTTCATGAGCTGCATAATGGATTGACAGCTATGAAGGTGGATGGTTTTTAAAACTTGAATTCCTGATCATATTTCTTTGACCTATGGTTGTGTTCTGTGTATATAAATCAAAATGGTGGAATGGCCGCAGCTATTGAATACAGTTTGGAAAATTACTGAAGAAATACATTTCAGTCAATTCTGGCCGTTCAATTGTGTCTGAAGCCTTAGACAGTTGTGGAAGCTGGTGTCCTGAACCATGCAAAAATATCATTCAAGTGCTGGATATTCACTGTCCCTTGACAGTGTTTTCCCGTGGGGAACCCATACTCTAACATCTTTTTTATTAAAGCCAGTAAGATCCTTCACTTTGTTATCATTCTGCTCTGTGAGGAGACAAACATTTTGGCCCCACCACCTCTGCTTTGTTTTTCTTTGAAAAAGCAAATGGAAAAGAAAATAAGCGATGCATTTTCATGCAAAGATGGATTTTGTTTTTTAAGTGTTTATCTGTTCCATCTGCTTATTCCTCACTCAGAGTCATAATCCTCTGTCTGCACATCACAATTAGCAGTGGAGAAGTCTGGGATTCACATTCAGAGGATTATAACTTTCAAAGAGGAGAAGGCATCAGAAGTGAATGAAGTATGCAACATAAATCCTGCCTTCATGCAAATAGATTTACCAATAAAAGCAAAGTGTCACAGAGATTAAAAACAGAAAAAAAAATATATTTGCAGAATTTTCTGAGATATCAAATGAATAGAAGAGTCCAGATCCCACTGAAAGTTAGACTCAAAAATCTTTAGATTTTTGGAGAAGTGCAGACAAAATATTTTTCAAGTTTTTAAAAAGTTCTATAACTTCTGACAGACACAATGCACCTCATCTATAGGCAGTGTAACACGGAGAACCAGCCAGGCACAACGTCAGGTGGCAAGAAATATCTGGATGCTTATTGGAAAAACCAGTCAGCTAGAGTAGATGAAATTTCTGCACCCAAACCCCGTGATTATTCTCTGCTTCAGTGATATTCAGTGGTAAATGGAATTGCCAAGGTAAAGTGTGGGGGTTTTCTGCCGGTGGACCAGTGACAAAGACCTAAGCCTTGAGTAATGTCGGACCTAACACGTTTGCGGTTTTGATGACTTCAACAAAAAAAATCTTCTGCTATTAAAATGTATTTAAGACAAAATTGTGAATCCTATTATCTTGGGCATAAGTTGATGAGTAGAAAAAATTGTTTTCCTCCAACTGATAAATATATTTGTCAGAGTAGACCAAGGGTTTGGAACAAGAACAAATAATCATTCTGGTCCTTCTAAGGTGTTATTTTTGTTCATGCAAGCAGTCTTCAAAATTTTCTGTAAATACTTCCTTCTTACTTGAAGCCCTGTTTCTGACCTGAGAAAGAAGATAATTTCTCATCTTAAAAATCCCAAATTGTAATTCTGGCTGTAATCCTCCCCCTCAGTTTCATGGTGAAGGAGAAGAGGAAGAGAATTGCTCAGTGCAGGGCAGGGCACACAGAAGAGGAACTACCACTCCTTTACCCATCTCCTCTCTTCTCCACTAGGACTTGAATATCTTCTGCTCCTAAACTGGCAACTGAAAAGATGTTTCTCCATGTAATATGTAAGTGTATATTGTATGGCAAGGATTTATTAGGCAGCTTCTTTTCCACAAAACAAGATGAATATATTACAGAGCTTAAATGTAACCTCTCTTGCCTGTGAAAGAGAGTATTTTGATGACAGTGACACTTGTAATTTGGTCCTGAATCCCATGTTAGTATTTTTCTATACTCGGTATCTATTTATCTTTTTCCACTGAGTTATTTTAAGTTAAACGTGCATTTTTAGATTAAGATATAGAAGTTAAACTAAAGATCCTTCCAACTCTGACTTCATCTGTATTCACCCTTGTTGGAGAATGGCTATGTGAGGGCGGTCGTGGCTCCTTTACCATAAGCGAGCCAGACCAGGCCGCAGAGGGAAAATTCTGAGCCGGGCTGACAGGGAAGAAATGAAGGTTGCGCCGACCTTGCACAACTCAGATAAAATAACTTTGAAGGAGTACATCGTGGGAGAACAGGAGGGAGCCTGGACCCAGGCACGTAGCGGTGACTGCAGGTGGAAGGAGTATGATAATGAAGTAGGAGGAATATGATAATGTAACTTTTAGCGCTTAGCCAATAGTTATAGGACAAGTGTGCATAATTATCGGTAGCAGTATAAATGTGTGAGTGTATCATAATAAAGTGGAAGCTTGCTGATTGCTCATATTGAGTGTCCCTGCCTTCCCTCCATTGCGACACACCCTGGCAATATTGTTTTATTAACATTAAAAGAGCCAGCCTTTGTCTCCCCTTCCATAGCAGATAGAGTCTGACTCTGAAGATTATAGGAAGGAAAAGTTGCCCCATTTTAATTCCTTAGCAAAACATGTAAACATAAATTTGCACTATTTAGTTTAATTACTGTGGCTGGTTTCATATGATAACAACATGTGAAAAATAACATCAGCTAAACTATTTGAAGGGATTTCTTGATCACTGTAATCTGCAGCGAAATTCTGCATTGGATTAACTGATTGGATTAACATTGAAAAATCCAAGTGGATTCCCCTCTGAAACACTTTGTATTGATGTTATTTTTACTGCTACTCAAATGACTGGGAAATGCAAGAGTCAAATCACTGGTTCTTACAGAATAAGACGGGCAACTGTTTAAAAAGGCATAATTACTCTGAATAATCTCACATATACACGGAGCTCAAAATCAGCAAAATGCAGCCGCACTGTCACTAACACCATAACCATAAAATCTGAACTTTTAATAAACAGCTTATTTCCTTAAACAGATCAAGCTTTGTATATATTGTTATTTTAAAAAAAAAAACCCTCTCATAGTTTACCGCTGAATCTATTGACAAAGCTTGTTTACCATATACTCAGAAATGGCTGTTAAAGAAATAGATGAGGCAGATCAGTAAAATTTCATTCAATAAACATTAAGAACGAGCTTCATCCAATCACCCATTTTATTCCTTCACAACTCCAAGACTTAAGTTAGTGATATATTGTGTTTTCTGCATCTTAGAAGGGCACCTGACGTAAATAGCTATATATTTAAATGCCTCGGAGAGTAAAACAGACATCCAAACAGCAGAATAAATTGTACTTACAGGTAGAAGATGACATGTTTTAGACCCAAAACGAAACCCTGCATTTCAAAACCATTTTAAAGTCACATTTGAATTTCTAAATGACTGCTGAAGTTAAAATACCTTTTGATCTACTAGCTTGAGCTGTTTATGTACAATGTATGGGTAACAGTAAAGCTCTCATCAGATGGGTATGAGAAATAACGTATTTTGGGGGTTACTTTTCAGTGGAAGATATAATATGGATGCTTTAGAAAAGATACCTGTTTATCACAGCAAAGTAGTACCCTAAAAGATCAGCCTGTACCAACAAGGGCTCTCTTAAGGTCTCGGTGGAGCAAGGAAACACCATTCCTTCTAAAACATGGATAAACTGAGAAGAACAAAGATGCTGTAATTAATCATGTCTAATCATACTACAAAAAATAATTTTGAAAAAACACTCAAGCTCCAACAGAAACTGTCAACCTTTAAATAATGAACAGTTATGAATCTTTTTTCCCAGGATGAAATTCAAAAGATGAGTCAAAAGAAAACAAAGAGATAGAAATAATGAGAGAAGAACTGTAAAAGTATCCTATTGGAAATGATAATTCACTAAATTTAACCCGGGGTAACCAACTGTGATTACAAGCCTGGAGTGATCTCCACAATTGCTGGGTAAGCAAATTCCAACCTCTTCCAGTTGCTTGGTTGCTTATTACACCTGTAAATGTATTAGACAAGTTGTTACAGGGATGTGAAAAGGTGTGAAAATTCATCACTGTCGTTAGCATTGCTGGGACAGACAGCAAGACTATGAAGCTAACCCTGCAATTATAGTTAAAACGTTCCTGAAAATTGTATATAATTTTTCACAACCGTAACATGATTAGTAAATCAACAACACCTGTTGCTGTATTACCCAACTATCTATGACAAGGCTAGGGAAAATGACTGGTTTGCCTGGATGCATTCCTGCTCTTAATGTTGCTCTGTGTTCTTGCTTCTTGTTAGTGACAGGAACTGTTTTCCTCATTTCTCAGCAACCACTATCATCCAGAAATGTTTATATGGGATTTACAGAGAAGAATTTTATTCCTTTTTATTTGCTTCTTATATGCTTATAGAAGAAGGCAAGATGAAAAATCAAGAGTCTGAGTTCAAGTCCTTATTTTGTCCCATAAATGATACTCTGGAGGGAAGGGACACCATTCAGAGGGACCTAGACAGCCTTGAGAGAGGCGCCCATGAGAGGGTCCTGCACCAGAGTCACAGCAATCCCAGGCACAAATACACGTTGGGTGGAGAATGGATTCAGAGCAGCCCCAAGGAGGAGGACATGGTGATGCTGATGAAAGAGAAGCTCAACATGAGCTGGCATCCCACCACATATCCTGGGCTGCATCCCCAGCAGTGTGGCCAGCAGTTTGAGGGCAGTGATTTTGAACCTCTGCTCTGCTCTGGTGAGGCCGCACCTGGAGTACTGCGTTCAGCTTTAGGGCACCCAGCATAATGTTGGAGAGAGTCCAGAGGAGAGCCACAAAGATGAACCAAGGGCTGCAGCACCTCTCCTATGAGGACAGACTGAGAGAGCTTGGGTTGTTTCAGCCTGGAGAAGAGAAGGCTCCAGGGAGTCCTTAGAGCCCTTTGCAGTCCCTAAAGAAGCTACAGGAGAGATGGGGAGGGACTCTTAATCAGGGAGGGGAGCCATAGGAGGAGGGAGATTGGTTTTAAACTGAAAGAAGGATGATTGAGATTAGATATTAGGAAGAAATTCTTTGTTGTGAGGGTGGTGAGAGCCTGGCCCAGGTTGCCCAGAGAAGCTGTGGCTGCCCCATCCCTGGAGGGGTTCAAGGCCAGTTTGGAGGGGGCTTTGAGCAACCTTGTCAGGTGTCCCTGCCCAGGGCAGGGGTTTGGAACAGATGGTCTTTAAGGTCTCTTCCAACCCAAACCATTCTATGATTCTGTAAAGGATACATGGCTTTATTTACCTGCAAATTATCGACGGGTGGTTTTGGTGTAAGGGTGTTGGTGAGTAATGATCATTGGAAACAAAATTTAAAAGCTTTTTTTTAGTAGTGACACATTGGAAAACAAATAGTGAGTAACAATTTGATTTATAATCTTCCTCTACTCCAAAATTCTTTATCAATATGGTAGGCAGGTATTGGGACAGAAGGCTCATGTTTAATAATATTAGCTCACTCTTGTTAACTGTCAAAGTATGACAGGATTACTTCTCTATTCATTAACATTCCTGAATTTTCCAGAGATAATATGAGAAAGTGAAATCTGTTGTTATAAACATTATTAGGTTAATTTGGCACTAGCTGAAAGATCTGATTTGATGAAAACTCATAATGTTGAAAACACCCAACTATTGTCAAATCAGCCAGCACTAAGAAGACAGTAGTCCTGGAATCATAGAATCATGGAATCATCTGGGCCATAAGAGACCTTCAAAGGCCATCTAGTCCAACCCCCCCGCAGTCACAGGGACACCCCCAACTAGACCAGGTTGCCCAGGGCCTCCTCAA
>JAOTQQ010000041.1:18838249-18870994 GCA_026546715.1 Gallinago undulata
CCTGCTGGCCACGCTATTCCTGATACAAGCCAGGATGCTGTTGGCCTTCTTGGCCACCTGGGCACACTGCTGGCTCCCGTTCAGCCGGCTGTTCACCAACACTCCCAGGTCCTTTTCTGCCGGGCAGCTTTTCAGCCACTCTTCCCCAAGAATAAAATAAGCACAAGGGACTGCAAATGAGCAGATCCTCCTTTTGGGAGGGGAGAAGGAATATAAAACCACCAGCTGCGAGCAAGGAGAGATGGGTTAAAAACGAAGTCACTTTCTTCAGTTCGGACTTTGCTTTTGGAAGAGCTCTGAAGCCTGCTCACGTTAACACCAGAGATGGAGAGGCAACAAGGACCTCAGCCACCAGCACTAACTCTCCAGCATCATCTCTGTGCTACTGTGTAGCCACAACAACTTCAGTTAATCATTGAGATCTTACTATGCAAGAACTAACCATTAGCACAACGTATATTGTTAAGAGTCCGGTGTTATCTAAAGTTTAAATCTGGGTAAAATGATCAGTCTCTAAACTCTCTCACCACAGCACTCTCTAATCCCATTATTGATGTTGCTGGGGGTGTTTCCATAGAGAGACACACATTTATCCATTTGTGGCAGCTGTTTTTTTGTTCTTTGTAGTTTTCACCTGTTAAAACGCCTCCAACAGAGGTACACAAGTTTATTACTTCTTTGTTATTTCATCTTAAATTAGGAAGAGGCCTCTCCTCGTTGCCTCAACTACATTTGGAGAAGAAAAGTTGTCATTGACACATTCCAAGAACCTCCTGGATTTCTTGTGTTGTCCATCCAACAGAGATCAGGGTGGTTGAAATTCACAGGGTCTGTGAATGCGATGCTGATCCTATCTGTCTATAGAGGGCCGTCCCATTGCCCTTGTCAGGTGGCCTGTAGCAGACCCCCACTGTAATGTCACCTGTCCCTGCATTCTCTTTAATCCTGACCCATAACCTCTTCATCCTCAGGTGGAGCTCCGTGCACTCCAGATGGTCATTGATATAGAGGGCAACATTCCCTCATCTCCCCAGCATGTCCTTCCTGAAAAGCCCGTATCCCTCCATTACAGCACTCCAGCATCCATCCCCACCACGTCTCCACGATGCCAATGAGATCATAGCCCTGGAGGTGTGCGCACATATCCAACTCCTCTTTTTTGTTCCTGGTGCTACATCTGTTTGCAGAAGCACTTCATCAGGACCCTGATGAAGGTGACTTACGGGCTGTAGCAGCTGCATTTCCTTCATGCTGGTCTTCAGGTGGTCTCCTTTGAGGTGTTTTTTGTGTGACTTCCCAGTTCCTATTGCCTCAGGAGCCCCTGGGTTGTCCTTGTAAGAGTTTGAGTGTGCTGCAGCGTACCCAGCCCTCCTCAAAGCAACAGGGTGAGGACTTTTGCTAGTGACCCATGCCTCAGACCTTGGAGCATCATCCTTTGGTTTGTCACAATGAAGCCTGATAATACACCCCTCCCCCAGAAAGTTTAGTTTAAAGCTTGGTCAATGATCCCAGCTAGCTCATGAGCGAACCCTCTTCCTCCTTTCAAAAAGAAGAACCCCATCCAATAATGCTAGATGGAGTCAGACACTTCAGGCTGCTTATTAATCACAGCAATTCCTCCAGTAGGCATGTGTAAGTTAAGTTCTGTTTTATGGTTTTCAAGAACATATATTCTGAGGACCCAAATTCAGCAAAATCATTTGTTACCTTCCCCTTAGGTCTCAGTTGTCTTTTGCTAATATTGTCATCATCTAAAGGTCAAGAACAGCAGGAAAAAGAAAATCTGTTCCAATCTCACTAAAGACCAAATTAAGTATTAATGTCATGAATCTCTCTGTGTGACTAATAAATTCCTTATTGATGATAGAAAATTAGACCACGTAGGTCCGTTTGACTGTAGAAGAACTTTTATGTGCAGTTTGTTCAACTTCTCTGTTTCTTGAGTGAATTTTATTGCAGTCTAATTAGACCAAAAAATATCTAAATGATAATTTTATTTTACAGCCCTGATAGACCAAACAATAGATAAGCCTTGTGAAAGAAAACTTGGTAAGGTGGCACAGAGTACTCTCAAAATGAACCTTATACTGACAGAATCCACAGAAAAAACTATGTATATGCTCCTGGGCCAAGAAAATAATTTAATGAAACCTGTAAAAGCAAGTACTTTTTTTAGCAAATAGTTCTTTATAAGGTTCCCTTTGTGAGCTTCATTTAGATTTATCATTAGGAAATCAAAGGCTGGAAAGCTGAAAGGGTTTTTCATAGGTCATTAGTCACTAAGGCAAAATCCTAAAAGAGATAACAAAAGCATTTCTGGAAGATGCCAGCTTGATCTACAGCTGAAAATCTCCAAATAGGAGATTCCTGATCCTTATAGAAGTCAACCCTTCTATAAGGCTCTTAAACCCCTTAAAAGCTCACCTGCTTTTATAATTAAAAAGATCTTACTCATGTCTAACAGAGGATCCTGCAATTTAAATACATCCTTTCTTGTCTTACTGTCAGTGAACACAGAACAACTTCATTTCCTTCTTTTTTAAAGGAACATTTAATGTGTTTGAATACTCTTTTGTCTCGCCACAGTCTTCGCTTTTTCTAAACTAACCAAATCTGATGTTTTATTATGTCAAAAGTGGAGGTGGGCCTGCAAATGTACAAACATTTTGTGGTCAAAATGGACATAATACTTTTGATGAAGCAGAATATTTACTTCACATGACTTATAAATAAAAATCTAATTATAGCTGCAGAACTTCTACATGTCCTGTAACTCTGCATTAGAATCGTAGAATGGTTTGGGTTGGAAGGGACAACAAAGTTCATCTGGTTCCAGCCCCCCTTCCCTGGGTAGGGACACCTCCCACTAGAGAAGGTTGCTCAAAGCCCTGTCAAACCTGGCCTTGAACCCCTCCAGGGATGGGGCAGCCACAGCTTCTCTGGGCAACCTGGGCCAAGGTCTCACCACCCTCACAACAAAGAATTTCTTCCTAATATCTAACCTAAATCTCCCCTCTTTCAACTTAAAACCATTCTCCCTTGTCCTTTCACTCCCCTCCCTGATCAAGAGTTCCTCCCCATCTCTCCTGTAGCTTCTTTAGGGACTGGAAGGGGCTTTCAGGTCTCCCTGGAGCCCTCTTTTCTCCAGGCTGAACACTCCCAGCTCTCTCAGCCCATCTTTATAGGAGAGGTGTTCCAGCCTCCGATCATCATCATGGCCCTCCTCTGGACTCACTTGTGATTCATATCCACATACAGTGCTTTCCTATATTGACTAATGTTTTTCTTTTTTTTTCAGACTCTTTTTTTCAGTTTATCAAGATTATTTTGTATTCTAATCCTATCCTGCTGAGCATTTGCAATTTTGCCTTCTTAATGTCATTTGAAAAATTAAGATCCCTAGTCTTCATCCTGAAAGTTCCTGGGATTTTATTTTACTTGTGAGATTAGACTCCCCTTCTCTGATTTGATTACACTGCACCCTATTTTCTGGCATGACTCCCTGTACCCCCCATTCAACACATCTTCTCCCACCCCTATTAGTCATATTCTCAGTCCTCCCTTTGTTACTTCTAGCCCTTATCATTCCAACCCATCCCTTCCCTCCTCAACAAGTACCTTCTCTTACTCTACTCCATCATTCAAGTCAATCATCTCCACAGCTGCCTTAGCCTTCCTGTCAACTCTTAGAAAATAAGCAACAACCATGTCTCCTCAGCAGAGGAGGATGTTTTATCCCCTTGCCACGCCATGTGGAGAAGGCTGATTGTAGCCACTGCATGTGTAAACCTCACAGAGACCCCAAGCCACAAACTTCTGCTCTGCTCAGTCCTTCTCTCCTTTCCTCATTGTCTCATAACAGAGATTATATCATAAATAAGGCCCAGGTGGAGAATGGATTCTATGAGATTCGTGGTAGGTCTCGTAGAAATCCCCTGTGTACATCCTTGCAGTCTAACGCAGATCCATTGGTAATTGTTTAAGGTTAACAGAACAACTGTTGGGAAAACTCCCTTGTACTGGTGTTACCCAGGTTGTAGCTGCTTAGTTTGCTCACAAATATGAGGCAATATCAAAGCCTTACAGAATTCTAGATTATTTCTACTCTGACCTATAGGAATTGCTTCTTTGTCAGGTAAAAGTTGCTATAGACGCAGTCTATTTTGATCAAAAATCCAATGACAATTATTTGTTTTCCTGAGGGTATTTACAAATCCATTATTTGCTCTCTTTCCTTCTGGCAAATTAAACTCAACAGTTAGTCTGGAATTTCTCAGGGTTTTTTTTTTGTAAGACAGGCACATTTTGTTTCATCCCAGTCATCTGAAATAATTTTCAACTGCATTTTTTAGTTCAGAAGTATAACTGCTAATGATCCTGGGATCATTAGAAATGCTAGAGATTAAATTCCGTTAGGTGACTTAAGAGCATCTGACTTAAGTACTGTCTAACTTGATCTTCATAATGTATATTAAAAAAATAAAAATCAACTTACAACTTATTGCCTCCTAAACTAATTCTTAAGAGGAAAAAGAGAAGGTAAGATTATTCTGTCAAAGGAAAATTGTTTCTGAGGAAATTAATACTATTTTAGCTTTATCAGCCTAAAGCTTGCTTACTTCTTTGATCGAACTAGCAGTGTTTCATATATTTTTGGAAATGGATTAAACTAGCCAGCCCACCCTATAATCTACCACAACCAAAACCAGTTTTAAAGTTAAGAAATTAATTAGATAGAATGAAAAAAAATCCCTGAATTCTAAACACAACTTCATGAAGACCAACCCTACCTGTAACATTGCTTTGCCTATAAAGAATGAAAAGCCTTTCTTTTCTAACTCAGCCTGTTTAAATCAGATTTAAGTTATCAGGCTCAACTGCATCTAAATTTGTCCCAATAAGTGGCGCCACTTTTCTCTGATTATAAAAGCAATTCATAAATACCAAAATGGTATACAAATTGTGAGACAAGAAGCTCTACAAGAAGTAGAACTAGAGAAATAGGAAGAGTAAAGCAAGTTTTTCATCTGCTTAATTCCCACCTTCTCCCCCTCCCTCCCCCCCCCCATTACATGGTAACTGGGAAATTTTTGAAATCGTATACTTTTCTGATTTCCTATTAATTTATCCAGAGCCATATTGTTTGTATTAGTGACTTTCCTTAATGGCAAGATAGCAGATTTTGAAAGAGTCAACACAGAGGGCACTGGGCATGAAAGACAGCAACTTAATATGATTTAAGTCTTAGGATGGGAACACACTAAACAGTCTGATTACTTTCAGTCAGAAAGGAGATGAAGAGTGATAAATTGAAACCTTGGCACTTTCTCTTCAGTGGCTGTTCCTCCACAGAAGTGACTTGGACTTTAGTGGCATTAACCATCCACCTTAAGTGAGTTCATCAACGCCACAGATGTGTTCCTCTGTCTGCAAGGACAACATGCCTTTTCTTGACATAATATTGGACAGCAGATAAATGACAGGCTATAAATCACTATATTAACACTAGAAAACTTAATCTGTATGCAGGATGCTGTAATTTTTATGCATTTGAACTTTTGAATAGCCTGTTTTACATTCTGAAAATTAACTCTATGTTCTTGTCGCACCAAAGGGAATTAACCAAAAGCATCTTACACAGAGGTATAAGCAAACAGTTTAGAATGGAATTTCTTTTAATACCAGCAGTTATTACTCACTAAGGAAGTGAATGATCTCTTCTCTAAGAATGTTTATTGAGGGCTAAAATAACTTTGATAAGAACCAAATTGATACTCTTGTGACTCTGCATTATGCTAACTAATGAGCACTCTTTGGTAACTATTTGAAACAAAAAACTGAAATGCAGATTCCTTCATTTTTCCTTTCAGACATGCAAATAAGACAAGAAAATGCACATTTGTTTAGTAAATGGTTACTAAAATAAATATTCTTAGTGTTGTCTTCTGCATCATAATTGCCTAATGAAGAATGGCTCTCAAGTCCCAAATGCATTGATTGTCTAAAAGGAAATATATGACACCTCTTGTTAGTCTTAAGCCAGAATGATTTTACTTTGTGGCTTTGGTTTCTTGAGCTTTGGACAAAAAGCTAAATGAAGTATCATGTTGTAAATGGCTAGGAAACATATAAGCAAAATCAAGGCACTGTTTTTCCTCTCTTTGCCACAGAGAGGAAGGCAAACACTAGTAACTTTTCCTCATCCTATAGAGAATCTTATCTCATGTTCAGTGTTTATAATGTAGGGTTTTCCAAACAGCATGAGACTTAGGATCAACAAATTCATCTCTGTCTGCAGTGGTCAAAATTTCATTCTTCAGAAAAAGATATAAGATAAAATTTTAGTTACTTTCAGAAACTAGATAAAAGTATGAGGTGATGTGCTGCTTCAGAACATATTAAATTCTTATGTTATTGTTGATGATAAGATGTGAAATGAATCTGAAGAAAAAAATCACTGATAAGGGATAGAGATGAAAATACTAAGTTTCAGAATCCCTTTTTGAACTTCTGTCATTCTTCACTTTTCAAACAGTGATCCAATAATTTGTTTCACATTTTTTCTGATTCAAAACTGAACTAAGTTAAGTGAATTCTGGGCTTTACTTTTGTTTGTCAGAAACAGCTTTTCATAAAAATGTAGCGCAGTAATCAAATAAAAGACCTGACACCAAAATAATTACGTATTGTAAGAAAACTGAACAATGAGAGCAAATAAGCTCTTGGATCATACTAAGTCCATGGTACGCTCACAATAAAAAGCTCTTTATTAATTTCTCTGCTAACTTTTTTTTTAATCAGAAGATCTTTTTTTTTTTTTTAATATTAAGATTCAAGAAAGGAAAAAAGCCTGTAGAGATAAACCTTATGTCTCTCTTAGAATTTCTGAAATGTTTCTTTAAAATATTATGTGTTCTTTAGTGTTTCGATGTATGTTCCTATACGCAAAAGAATTTAAATTAATTTAGTATGTATTACATTGTCATGTGATACATGAAAACTTCCTGACCTTTTTTTCATCTGAGGCTTTCCAAATTTAAAAGATATTCATATAGAGGGCAAAGAGGTAGTTATAGAGAACTTCTGTGAAGAGACTTACTTGCCTATTTAAGAAAGGGCAACAAGATTCAAGAAGGCAACAGAAGAAGACTTGGCTGAAAAAAATAAAACTGGGTTCCTCCGAAATACCCCAACTTGCAGAGGCACATCTGTTAGCAGATTGAAAAAAACCTGCTATACAGATACTAATTGTGCTGGGGAGCATATAGCAGCCCTACTCATCAACAAGGAATTAAGTATTCTGTATAGGGGGAAGGCAATCTGAGTAAATGGACCATTTGGACATCATAGTCATAAGATTGTATGCTTCTCCAGAGAAGGTTAAGTTTCACTTTCAGGAGCAATTTCTTTGGTCCCTTGCCACAAACCTTCTTTTATGATGTTCATGTTAGGATTGTCTTTCACAAAGCACTGTGTTAGCCAATCAGAAAAGCCTTCTGTGCATTATTTTTATGAAAAAGGAAAATTAAAAGGTCAATACCTCCTTCCTTCAATATTGTGGAAATTACTTTTACTTTTGTGTTTAAGATGTCTAAAAGTCCTGAAAATATTAATTCGGAACATACATAATACTATAAAGTTATTGAATACAAGGAAATTAGTTTGGATTTCATCATTGTATCTAAGCCAAAAGAATTGACTAATGAGTGTGATTAAGTTTTGCTGGTGAACACAGAAATGCAACTCTTACACAGAGTAAAAATTCATGCAGATGTTAATTGCATCAACAAAATATGATAGGGAAAGGGAATAAATGTTAAGCTTATGGATGTTATTTTCTTATTCAGTATCTTCTGAACACAATGAAAGAAAAAAACCAACAGGAGGAAGCTGAGTTAAAGGAACAAAGTAGCTGAAGCATAAAGAATAGATATTATACATGGTTTCCTTTTTCCTCAGAGTTATGTCTGCCTTCCATGCAGTCACAGGTGAAGTTCTAGAATGGTTTAAATCTTTAGTAGACTGTAGTAGGCTGAACTTAGAAGCACGGTAATCACTCATCTGTGGCAGAAGAAATGAACATTTACAGACTTCTGCAAGAGCTGTAGAATTGCTAGCAAAGCTTCATGAAGGTGATTATACTTTAAGAACCTCAACTGCTGAGTAGCTACTTGATCAAATAGCAAACAATAAGAGAAAGTGGGTAGGATTTTTCTGAATGATTAGTGATAAACAATATCTCAATGGGCTGATAAACACTGTCAGCCCATTGCCAACATGAAAGACTCAAAGATTCACTTGAGTTGAAATGGCATTCTCTCTTGAAGATAAAAATCATTTAACAAGCACATTAACACTGATGTCAAAATACCAAACAAATTTGTAATGGTGACTACTGTCATTTTAGGACAAAGTTAACATCAATCCTAAACCATCTACTATGTGAATACTCCCATTCAGCATCTGAAAGCATTTTTATCCAAAATTCCAGTAGGTTTCCAGTAAGGGTAAAGAGAATTTTCAGGGATGTATCTAAGAAAAAATGTTACAAATTCAGAGCACATTGAAAGTCCTCTTTTTCCTTCTACACACTTCTAATTTCCAAAACAATTTTTTGGGGGCCTTCTGATTCTTCCCCTCAATGAGATTATGATAAACATTCTGATATTGAGTTCACTGAAACTGAAGACACGAAAAAAAGGCCAAGAATATAAACGGGAACAAGCTAAATGATTAGGGTCAGATACAGGAACTGGATGAGTTCTCTCACATTTTTTATAGACCCTACAAACCACTGTTGGGGGAAAAAGTTTATTTCCAAGATGTAACCTTGTTTATTTTACACCCACGGGACTTCCATCGCAAAAGATGGTTCCCTGTTTCTTCTCAGACTTTTTAGAGACATGAATTTCTTATGTTGCAAAGTGATTTCTGTCAAGAGGCAGTTTTTGTGAAGTTAGAACATAAAGGGCATTTCAAGAGCTTGTATATGGTGAAAAGAAATATATTTTTGTGCCCCAGTGCTATAATCAAGCCTATTTGGAATTAAGACAAATATAGTAAAAAATAAAGTGTACAAAATAGTAAATATAAAGCGTATAAAAATGGTTTCAACTAATAACAGTTGGCACTGTAGTTATGACAAGTATCTAAAAGAAAGAGGACTAAAAATGGAGGGATCAGATTATAGGTGTGAGCTATACAGGTATATCTGCCTTTAAGCAAGAGTTTTTATGAACACCTTTGCAAAAACCAAAGCCATGGGAAAACCTACACTCCTTCCTTGAACGCATAAAAAATCCCCACATCCCAAGGCTTGTTTTTTACCTGTTTAAGAGAGCGATCAGAGTGAAGCCCATTGAAAATGTGGCTTCGTAGAAACACTGGAAGAAGAGAGAGCTAATAAAATTCCCAAGTCTACTGGCAAGTGACATAGAAACAGCAAACGTTGCAGCTGTAGAAAATTAAGTACTTCAGTCAAAGGGAAAAAAAAATTGATAACAAGAGGCAGACAGATAAGTAGACCAGTAGAAGCAGAAGTAAGCTGTAAAACACTAGCAGAAACATCAGTGTTCAATCTACCTGGGGAAATATTATGTACAAAACCTCTAGCATACTCAGTGAAATAGCAGCTGTAGATAACACATTCTTTTTCTTCCTATTAAGGAAAGAAAGTAGCACAACCTAACATACACCAGCTGCAGGAACATGTAATCACAATCAGATTCTCATTTAATTCATCTGTGATCATTAACAGTGTTACTTCCATCTCATTAACTCATCAGCAGCATCCAATTTTATTTTGCCAAGGACTGTAAAGACCAAAGAGAAATGTCTCTGGGCTAGAGGCTCTTTTTATCTGTGTAAATAATATATCATATTCAACTTGGTTTCATTAGAGTGCTTACAAAAGGAAGATGTAGTGCCATATGACTAGAGTAATTACAACAAGAAAGTGCTTATGAGGGACCTTGAGTTGTCAGCTGGTCTTTTGTTACAGCACTGACCATGAAATAGCTTCAGAATCATCTGGTAGCACCCAACGAAACCTGAGTGTATGGTTGTTCTATAAAATGTTCTGGTAAAATTCTATTAGGACTTGAGGGAAAGGGAGCACTCAATAGCAGAGTTTCATGAGGATTAATTTGTGGGAATGTGTACTATGATCTATGAAGATTTTGTAACTTTCAGAGCTTTTGGGGTTATCAAATCTACCTAAATACTTCTTAAAAAATTTCCATGTGGACTACAAAGTAATGGTCCAAAGCTGATCCTGTCATGTCATATGTTGACTCATTTCTTCAGGTTCATTGAGAAAGCTCCTTGTCTAAAGGGCTGATGATTTCTACAGTCTGTAAAGGTTTATTATACATATAAAATGCATTAACTCTAAAAATTAATTCCACCATTTTTCTGAGGTTTGAATGTAACCATAGTTATTTACCCACACTTACAATACTTGATCTCCGAAGTGGGATAAAATAATTATAAACCCATGATTCTATATCTTAAAGCCCAATGCTCTCCTTTGACTTTTTGACATGGACTGTCTCCAGAATTCTTATTCAAGAAATAACGAAGTCTTGATTTTTTTTGGCAATTACCCTCACTCTTTTTTCTTCTTTTTTTCTGTGTTTAATTTTTCAGGACATTTGTCCTCTTATTGCTGTCTCAACTTTTGTTATGATTCTGTAGATTAGCTGAGAGGCAGCAATATGTACTTACCCATGTTTATCTCATGCACATCTGTAAAGCTATCCAAAATTCTCAGATGGAAAAATGCAAAAACCAGTAAGACTTAGCGAAAACCCAACAAACCAACCCAACCCAAAAAACATTTAATCACTGTAAAATGCGCGGCTGAAATTTTCTTCCAAATTGGTTCTACTTTAAGTTTTGAATCTGATAAGTGAACTTTCCAGAGCCATTTATCAGGCTAGCCTTGAGTGTTCAAGCCTGAAAATTGTAATCTTTTCATTACAATTGATAAAAATAGATACTGAAGAAAGTGTGAGCTAGCCAAAGCAATTTTAAAATATTTAAGATAGTTTTAAAAATTAATTTAATGCAGAAACGACTAAAGATTGACAATCAGCAGGTTTTACCCTGTGATCCACTTATGCTTATTCTTCAAACTCTCCTGGGGTAAAATTAACCAAAAAGGTCATGCACTTGTTCAGGTTTCACTTTGAAAAATCCAGTACTTCTCAGGAAGAAAATTTATTCCTGAACCCTAGAAGCTTGTTCACTAAACGTATTTGGGGTGGGAGGTGGGGGCAAAGAGAAGTCAAAAAGAAAAAAAAAAATAGGCATAAGTTCTAGAATTTGTTCTATTTCTATTTTATTTTATTTTATTTTATTTTATTTTATTTTATTTTATTTTATTTTATTCTGACTGTGGATCAGAATTTCTAACCAAAGAAATGTAACACTTCATCCAAAATTCTCAGCATAACAAAAGGTGCCATTGCCGGTGAAAGACAGACAGGGTTAGAGCCATGAGCTATAGCTGAGGTTTCACACTGTTTTAGAAACAAGAAAATATAACTTCAAATCTGTAGGTATTTGATATTGTCTGCTGTGAAATGATAAATTCTTCCATCTAACTGGTTTTGTGCATTGCCTGAACACCAACCACAAGTTTGAGTACAAGGTGTGCTGCCCTTACAAAGACACCCCTCTCATCATCTAGGTTTCAGACTTCCAACAGTAAAATTGTAAACTGAAAAGCAGTTCTTGATAGAAGAGATCATGTGAATTTGGATGATTGAATACAAAAGTACAAAGCAGAATGGGAAAAAAAAAAAAGTAAATATAAATATCACAGGGCACATTTTACTGTTTTTCAGGAGGAAGGATCCTTGGCTTCTGTTTGAGAGCTGAAAGAGTGCTTTCTGCCTCACTGTTACAGAACGTGTCAGTGTAGATCTAGGACTAAGTGTTTAAAGGAGTCTTTCTGACTCCTGAGGGGCATCTTCCTATCATCTTTTTATTAGAGACGTATTTTTTCTGGGTTCTACATGTTCAGCCCAATCCAATAGAAAATATGCTTGAGAAAATGTGGTCCTAAATCTCAGATTCCTCTTAGTCTGAGGCAATAAACAGTGGTGGATACATCTGGTTTCTGTCTGGGTTTAAGACCTTTCAATTGGAGTTATCTTTAATGATTCTTGGCATGCAGTAGTCTAGCATCATAAAAGTGCTCCCTTCTCAGACTGACAATCAAATTAATTTTAATCTCAGTTCTCCACTTTTCTTTTCTCTATTCTTTTCCTCCCACACTATCATTTGTTCAACTGTCTTCTGGCACAGACACCTGATGTAAAGAAGAAGAATTGATTTTCCAGATTTGGCTCTGATATGAAGAGGTTGGAAGCGTAGACATATCATTTTTGAAGTCATTAGTGAAATTCCAGCTCACTGCTAACCCTAATAAAGGATTATAATTTACAGACATGCAGAATGAACTTGAAAAGACATAAATGACACTGAATACTTCATAACAGAACGGAAAAATCATGATAACCGAGTGACGATAGAAAAACCTTGTGCGTGTTATGACAAACCCAAACTATGCGACAAATGACGTAACTTCAATTGTAAAACTTCCAAGGGTTTGGAAACCAATTATTCTAACCCAATTCTCAAACAAAGAGGTCACCTTGTATGGCTTTATGTGCCTATGTCACTATGCCCATTTGTTCAGTAATTTAAATACAGCTTTTTGAAGGTGTTTCTACTTACTGCAGAAGCATAAGGGGTTTTGTTAGCCCAGGGACTATAATCACACTAGGGCTATCTAGTCTAAATCGCCCATTTTTCAGTTTAAAACCATTCCCCCTCATCCTATGGCTCCCCTCCCTCATCAAGAGTTCCTCCCCATCTCTCCTATAGACATCTTTGGGGACTGGAACCGGCTCTCAGGTCTCCCCAGAGCCTTCTCTTCTCCAGGCTGAACAACCCCAACTCTCTCAGCCTGTCCTCACAGCAGAGGTGCTCCAGCTTTCTGCTGGACTCATTCCAACAGGTCCATATCCTTCCTGTACTGGACACAGTACTTCAGGTGGGGTCTCGCCAGAGCAGAGCAGAGGGGCAGAATAAGTATTTTTGAGCTTTTTCTGAGCCTTCACTTCCTGAGTGAAGCACCCTTTAAAAAACAAAACAAAACAAAACTTCCCCATATTGCCCCATGGTTTTATTTTGGGCATCAGAAACACTCTATGAGAGCTGTGAGCAGTGTTTATCTTGCAAGTCCATATTGCACCCTTGTCACCTTACTAATTTTTCTCCATTTATTTCTTGTATCCACTCATTGGGTTTTTGCTTATGTTGCTGATTGCCACTCTGGGAGGAAGCCTGATTCCTGAGGCCAAGAAAATGGGTTGAGAGAATTATATGTCAGGACCCTGAGTGCATTCCACCCTTGGAGGAGCAAGATGGTCCTGTCCAGGGTTGGTTCCTTTGCTGAGAACTGCTGTGAATTGGTGGAAGCGAGAGCCTACCTCCTCCCAATGGGGCCAAACTCAGTTGCGCTCTCACGCCTCTGAGATGCTGACCCCATCCAAACAGGCTGACTTGACCTCTTGGCTTGACCTTGACCTTCATCTTGGATCTGCCTCACTGCAGTTGAATGCTGGACTGAGTGCTGCTGCTGCCATAGGGCTTGTTTTCTCCCTGGGTGCTGGGATGGAAAGGCCTCAGCAAAAGTGTATGGTAAGTACCTTTACTTTCATTTTGCCATCAATTCATAGACACTAAGCTGAGAATGATCTGTTTCCTTGGCTTAGATGATAAGTGCCTCCCCATATAGTTCCCTCCTTTCTTAGACCTTAAGTGTCATGTTTTACAATCACTGTTTGTTCTTCAAGGAGCTATAGGCTGTTTTTCATCTTCACCTAAATTATTTACTTATCACCCTTATAGAAATAGAGAGGACTGAACAATTAAAAAAAAAAAAAAGAGAAAAGAAAAGAAAAAAAAAAGAGACAGAGAAGTAAAAAAGGAGAAAACAAATAAACAGAACAAAACCAAATTATTGATAAAGTTATACTTCCAAATGCCATCTGTAACAAGAATAGCAAATATGTGCCTGGAATACTTTATCATAAAAGGATGCAAATCAAAACTCATTTCCCTTTATTCTTCTTTGTTGGAAGCAGATGTTACAAACATTAAAAGCAGGCAGTGAATATTAAAAGTCTCCGAAATGACTGACACTTCTGAGTTCTAGGCAATTGTCTGATCAAGAGATGATCGAGTTTACTGACTTTGAGGCTATCAGAGAGTTATCTTTGTCGAGTTCATAAAATGGAGATGCTGATTCAGAGTTTGATTAATAGTTTTATCTGGGTGCTGAATTATTCAGCAATTAAAAATATACCTTAAAAAGAAGATATTCTTTTTTAAAAGTCTTTTAAAGAGCTTAGAGTGCTGATTGGAAATAGACTATAAAATTCAAATCAGCACACATGATTTGTTTGTTTGTTTTGATAAAATGGTATTTTATCTGAAATCTAACATACACTGAAAGAAAATATTGGAGATCTTGGTGGTCTGTTTCACCTACAGGAACTTGTTAGTCTAGCTTTGCCAAGGCTTCACTTGTTTCGTTGTGTTTTAAAGCTGATGAACATTTATGTAATGTTCACATAAATGTGAACCACAAGAACAGAATTATTTCGTATTTAACAGATGTCAGTGTCTCAACATTAAATCCTGTTTATTTACGGCAGATAATAACAATGTCTTGCAACCTCTCTCCAGCTGATGATCTACACTACTGACTTCAGCCCTGTTGAATATTTAACCTTGTCTCTGCCATCATATCAGCAAAGATAGACTTTTAAAATTAAATTCAAGCTGCTATGTCAATCTTTGCTTTTAAAAGCAAATAGTTTGTTCCACCCAGCTTCTGGTATTAGAAAAGCTGCAAGGCAGATAATATCATGCAGGAGATTCCACAGTACATGTCTTTTTCCAAAGAGTAGGAACAGCTGTTCTTTTGTGGTGCCAGGGAAGTATCTGGATATGTGTCACCCCACTGCGCTAAAGGCACAGCATTTGTGTCAAGCTGGTCACAGTTTTGGCCTGATGCCATTCCTTCATGCTGGACTTGACCTACTGACTGGGCTGGAGGAACACTGCAGAACAAATTCTGTAGGGATGGCATGGAATCCTGCAGGCAGACGCTATGCCACACTCGGTGTATTCATGCTCTTCAATAATGCTATGAACTAGTTAGTAGACAGCAGAATTTCATAGAGGTATGGGATATTAAAATTCATTATTTCTGCCTGAATACGATGCAGATAAGTTTGTGCCAATTTACAACAACCTGAAGTGACTTAATAATGCTTTCTGAATCCTGTTATCATCCTTTGGCTTACAGTCGAATCAGTGTTGGTTGAGGCCACCTCAGTGCATGTGACATCTGCTAATTCACAGTATTAGTGAAGATATTTGCAATGCTTTAACTAAGAATGGTGAATCATTGAACATCAAAGAATATCTGCCCCTTCCAAAAAAAAAATAAAATTATTTTTTCCATGCATTTGTTAGAATGATGATTGTGATTATTCCTGAAGTATTCCAGGACTTTCCACAAAATGATAATTGATACAGTTATGAGCCATGCTTTCACTATGCGGACAAAGGGAACCGATGCCTTCTCTAAGAAGCAGTTAGGACAGCCCATTAGCCCTGTGCCATTCAACCATCTTGACTCCCATCCAGTACCGTGCCATCTCATCTCCGCTCCAGAGAGGTCCTGAGGTACGTAGCACAGGACACAAACAACAGACAGTCTGGTTGGTGGCAGATCTGATGTATGATTTTGTAAGAACTGTCTCTTTTGGACCTAGTTGAAGAACAGGTCTAGTTTCCTGAGAGAGGTGGTGAGGTGAGCATGATGCTTTGTTTGCCCATTTCATGATGGAGGATGCAGCTATGGCTCTGCTTTCAGCTCTCTCACGGGGCCTCCTATTCTTGTGCAGGGTAGTCCTGCAGAGTCTTGTGTTTTGAAAAGGTGATATATATGTATATATCTTGGTGATATAGAGATAAGTATGGGTCTTTAAGGTATTTTTAAATAAGTACACAGTGAGAGTTGTAATGAAGGACTTAGCCCACACATGTAGAGCTGTACAAGGAGATTGAGGGATGGTGCATATCTTCTCTGGAAACACCTTCCTTTCACACTTGTGCAATGGCCTGAAGAGATTTGTGGGAATGTAATTTCTCTATCTGACATCTTAGAGTGCTTCCTTCTGTGTAAGCAGGGGAGGAAGATGCTTGCTCTTGAGCAGCTGAATGATGACTAAAAGCATGCATTTAGTCTGGACAGGGTGTCTCACCTGATTTTGGGCTACCACTTTTCGTCAGACAAACCATACCCATAGTGAAAAAGCAAATAAAATCTGGGAGCTGTGTGAGTTTTCCTTGTCAACCTAAACAAAGCACAAGCAAAAGCAGAGGGTGAGTGTTTTAATGCCTCCACATCTCTGCATATCTAGGGAAGAGAACTTCTCATCACTGTTACCTTCTGTGCAAGTGTAATAATTTCTATTAAAGTTTTCACATCACATCCAGGCTTTGTTCATTTATTTTTGTTAATTTGTGTGTGTGGGGGGGGGGGGGGTTTGGATGTTTTTTGTTGGTTTTATTTTTTTTTAAGTGTAACACTGTTTTAGAGGGAAAACCAAAGTTCCTTGACAAGAAAAGTTACAGCTTTTATGATTTTCTATTTTCCCCTGAAAGCATCCATTTTAGTTAAATTGTCAAAATATGCCAGTCTCTTGACAGCCCGAAATTATGTGGGTGTCTCAGTATAAGAAAAACTATTTTGTTTTTAATTGTGGCAGCATCTGGAGGAGTGTCCGATCTTTTAAGTAGCTCGTGCCTATCTAATTTAAAGAGCTGCCAGCTGGTTCAAACTGTGCACACCGGCTTCGTTTTCCTTACTGCAGGAAACTGGAGAATTCCACTGGAGCAAGTGGCGCCTGAAAAGCACTCGGTGTTACTCGCTGGGGTATGGTGGCAGCTTCATGGTGTTATAATACGATGCACTTCATTGAAAGCTCTGATGTGAGCAATACTTTTTTTAAAAAAGTATTTGACTTTTAAAGGTATTTGACTAGGTGGCTGTTGCCTATATATACAGATCAGTTTTTCATAAAATCAAGAGAGGAATTAGTATTGTTGTTTCACTGCATGTATCAGTCACCCCAAACTCTTTCATTATAAATGTTGAATCACAGAATCATAGAATTGTCTAGGTTGGAAGGACCTTTAAGATCATCTAGTCCAACCATCAACCCAACTCTGATAAAAAACCATCACGAAACCATGTCTCTAAGCACTGTGTTGACCTGTCTTTTAAATATCCCCAGGGATGGTGCCTCAACTACTTCCCTGGGCAGCCCATTCCAAGGCTTCACAACTTTTCCAGTGTAAAAATTTTTCCTAATATCCAATCTGAACATCCTTTGGCACAACTTGAGTATTGTTGAATACTTGTAATTTATGTTGCAGTCTTTTACCTAATGCATAAAACCAGCACATTATTTTTTTCTATAGACTCTCTGATGGTGGTAAGAATAAGCTACAGTCATTTGAAGATCAGCTAAACTCTTAAGAAAGTCCCTACAGTCCAAAGCCTACTGCAGAAAACTTTCAGACTAAACAATTAATATGATATTTTGAAATTGTAATGTGTGCTATTTGAATCTGCAAGAAATTTTGGAGATTCATGTGGGGAAAAGCCTGATTTAGCTTACCCTTTCCCTCTTTCTAGCATAGTTTCAGCAAATTGTTTTGGTCACGTTTTAGTCCAGTCCAGTTTTAGAAGCCTCCGGAGACAGCAGTTCTAAACATCCGCAGAGGGAGAACTACTCCAGGGACCAGCAGACCTGTTGGTGGGGAATCAAAGGGAATGCCAACCTCCCCGTGGAAATCCTGCAGGGACTGATTCCTGCTGCGGCTGGACTGGCAGACCCTCGCTCTCTCTATCTCTCAGCAGCTCTGTTTCTGAAAAAAACCTTACCAGGGACCTCAGCATGATGAGCAGTAGGGCTGAAAACTTGTTTGTATCTAAGGACAATTTGCAATGTTAGTTAAAATTGCTCTAATTCTCTCTGGAACCCATCCTTGCTTCACAGATCACGCTGAGTGTCCCAGTGGGGGCAGGAAATAACACTTGTCCTCTGATGGTTGCAAATTCTCCTCATGCCTGGGATTTGCATTTAAACCCAGTAAAATATTTGCAAAAGCAGACAGTGACCTAGTGCATAGATGAGGATCTTTGTAAACCCTGGAAATACTGGCCAACCATAATTAAAAAAAAAAAAAAAAGAAAAGAAAAGGCTTGTGGCAGTGCCCCTTAAATGTCATGTGCACTCAACCCTTAAATCTATACATATTAAAAAATTTCTTATTTAAAGATGTCATAATAACACTGATTTGCATCCAATCTGTTTTTCCTTAAAATATACAATTAAAAAGTATATTACTGTACATACACTTCTTCTGTGAGCAGTAATACATGCAATTTATTTTTGTGGTACAGAAGTTAAGGATAGTACCATAAATACAGTTGATGCATACAAATCGTTTCACCACATTGTAATGATGTGTGCATGAGCAGTTTCTCTTGTTATGCCTGAATGATCAGAGTATCATACTGTAAGAAACATAATTTATTCTCACATTTCTTTTTTTATTAAAAACACAAGCCATTTTACATGCTTTAGCAACCAATACAGTGTGATCTATTCCTTTATATTCCTGTGCTTGCAAATTGTGCTTGAAGGGACGAGACTCACATATTTCATCTGGAGCTTCATTAAATGTTTTCTGGATGAAGTGCCAATAATGAATGTGAAAAGGAAGGATGTGCTACTCCCCTCCCCTCTGCCATCTTCTTGCCAAGTATATATCACCATGATATTAAACATTTAGCATGTGACAGAGAAAATAAATGATACACAAAGAGTGTTGGAGCTAGAAGTAGGAAATCTAGCCTCAGTGGTGTAGTGGACAACAGGCAAAGTAGGTAATCTTGGAGAAACTTTGGCAGAAAGAATAACAGCAAATATTCTGGTGGCAACTCTGGAAGTGAACCTCTGCACAAGGTTTTGTGCAAAGATCTATCACCATCAGGGATTGATTTTCAGATGATTTTGGACAAAAGTCATCATAGAATCATAGAATTGTCTAGATTGGAAGGGACCCTTCAGATCATTGCATCCAACCATTAACCTAACACTGAAAACCACCATAGAATCACTGAATCATAGAATGGTTCTGGTTGGAAGGGACCTTATAGGTCATCCAGTTCCAACCCCCCTGCCAAGGACAGGGACACCTCCCACCAGACGAGGTTGCTCAAAGCCCCATCCAGCTCTGGCCTTGAACCCCTCCAGGGATGGGGCAGCCACAGCTTCTCTGGGCAACCTGGGCCAGGCTCTCACCACCCTCACAACAAAGAAATTCTTCCTAATAGCTAATCTAAATCACCTTTCTTTCAATTTAAAACTATTACTCATCATCCTATTGCTCCCCTCCCTGATCAAGAGTCCCTCCCCATCTCTCCTGGAGCTGCCTGTAGGGACTGGAAGGAGCTACAAGTTCTCCCTGGGGCCTCCTCTTCTCACAGGAGAGGGGCTCCAGCCCTCTGAGCATCTTCATGGCCCTCTGCTGGACTCATTCCAATATGTCCTTCCTGTGTTGAGGACTCCAGAGCTGGATGCAGGATTTCAGAGCTGGATGCAGTACTCCAGGTGGGGTCTCTCTGGAGTCTGGACACCATAGACAATGTTTGGGTAATGTATTTCACTGTCTTTGGCCAACAATGTTCACTGCTCCGCTTCTCTCTTTATGTCACAGAAGTTGCTTGGCAGGCCATGCTCCTAACGCTGTGCATTTGTCTAGTACAGCTAATTCTTCCTTGCAGCTACCCACAGTGCCCACTGATACAGGGAAGTACCAATGCTGGATTATAAGAAGTTCATTTTTTTTTATTCCATTTTAGTGTTCAGATCTTTAATGCAAGTGAGCTTTCTTATCAATTAATAAAATACTCAGCATAGCTTTCAGCTGTGAATGGTTTTGTATCAGTCGTATCTACCAACAGTTTAGCTCATTCGTGTCTAATCAAGAAGGGCCAGATTTCTCTTTCAATCTATTCAAACTGGAAGGCTAAGAAGTCTACAACATGAATTTGCATTGAGTTGGGTTAGCTTTTTAAAAATATTTATGAGATATTAGATTCCTCTATGAGAATCTGATAATTTTGACAAACATCAAATTAATAGAAAGGGAAAAATAAGCTTTGTGTTTTACTTAAAATTAATACACTCTAAATGGCAATATAAGTTTCTTCTGTCTGTTCTAGAATCCTGATTTCTTTTGGACATACTGATTTATGATCAAAGTCAAGTTCATTTTTTATAGTGTTTTATGCTGCCGAAAACAGTATATTCAGGAGACAGACTACAGACATCAAAGGAACTGTGTTGTTGGTGCATTTTGTGATAAAACAACCTTCTGCTGGAAAATACGCTGGTGCAATCCATTCATATCACACTGGCAACAGAACTGCCATCAAACAAAAATACTCTTATTGTCTTGAAATGTTATTTTTTCAACACAAAACAAAACTCCTGTGGATACTCATTTAGGGAAGATTTTGCCAGATTTTTTTTTTATAATCATATGAATTTTCCCTGGCTATCCTTCACCTGCTTATAAATTCTCAGTCCTCCAGATGACATAAAAATAGCAGGAAAGGATTTGGCTTCAGAAAAGAAGAATAATAAATTATCAAAAAATCAAGTCACAGAATGGAGGAAGCAACATAAAGCCTAAGTTGCCTGCAAGCCATATAAGACCCAAATAGCATTTTAAAGATCACGAGCTTGAGCTGTCTCCTGCTTTGTGTTTGCAAAAAGTTTTCATTCTGTTTGAAGTGTTCATTTATGGAAATAAAAGTCATTGCAGATAACTCATGATCAGAAACAAGGATTCAATTAATTTCTAAGATTACCTTGTTGAAGTAGAATAGGTAGTTTGACAGATAAAAAGCACGAGAAGAACCAAAGGACTAGAAGTTGTAGATGGTCTCTCTCTTTTGTATTTCTCCAAAAGGCTGAGATCCAACATTTATTTCAAAATGAAATTAAGCAATTTAACAATTACCTTCAGAAATTTGTCATTTAAATGCCTGAACATTTCATAAGACAAATTATCCATGTCTGGTAGAAGAAATTCTGAAAACCAGGTTATACCTCTTCAGGTTCATTAACTCTGAGTCTAACATTGTAGTATAAATCATTTCCAACCCAATTTTCAAGAACAGAATTAAGTATTTTTAAAAAATCAATTCTTATTCAGCAAGAAATCAGGTTCAGAGTTACCACCACTGCAATTTTAGCAAAGCCTCTCTATTTTTTACAATCTCAAATCCAGATATTGCAAGATAAATCCCATTACAGCTGAGGCTTTCTATCTTATCCCATATCTTGTATAAAGTATTTTTATTAATGTCTCCAACATTGCCTCTTTGAATTCACAGTTTTGGATTAAGTAAGGGGCTTTATGGTCTAGATCTGCTCATTATAAGGAACTTGTCATGGTTGTAAAATCTTTTGCTGATTGCATATTGCTACTGGGGTTCAAGGGAATGACTAAAAAGGTTTTCTTGCCAGATCTGATACAATCTATGTTCATATGGGATGACAAAGACACACGGGGTAAGATTCATCTCTTATTTTAGCTATGCCTAGTCACTGGAAAGAAGTGCTTCCATAGGCTTGACCCTACTCACATTAAATAAATCCTTAAAATCAAAAGATTTACTTGGACATATCTGTCTTTGCCCATTGACTAAAAAGAAAATTTAGGAGATAATATAAGCTGTATGCTGCTACTTAGCTAGAACTGAAGAGTTGAATGATACTGGCTGTGCGCAGACAAATACTAACTACATTAAATATTATGGTGAGGAACTACCCACCAACTAAATAAAAAGCCAGAAATGTGAGTCTAGCACTGATTCTCTTGCAATGATTGCCTTTCGTTATTGTGAGCAACTAATTTTGTTCTTCTTACTTGCTAAAATAGTAAGAGGTTAGCCGTATTAATTGATAAATTAAATTTACAAGGTTCCATGTTCATTTAATGTATAAAATGTGCCTACATAAAAAATATTTGACTCTCACTCTGTCTGAAAGTAATCAAGTATATGCCTCTACTTTGAAAGCAAAGATGGCATTGATGACCCTGATTCAAAATGCCGATTTGGAGCTTTCTGAACTTTGAAGAAAGCGGGATTTTGTAGGAGAATGGGCTTCATATTGCAGATGCAGAAGACACATTTTCTTCTGCTGTTATGTATATTGCGCTGATCATCCACATGTGGCTGATCATCCTCACATCATCTCTGTGATGTGAGGAATAATATTCAGACCATTGAATACGATACCTATTCTTTCTCCACCTACACCATTTCCAGAGTAGCTTACCATCCCACAGAATATTCTCACTGGCATATGGGTTTATTACCCTGATATACAGGTCACTCTCTGAAATCTTACAACATATAAAAGGAAATATAAATATAAATAATATAAAATATAAATATAAAAGGACATCTCCACAAACATTTACTAAAAGAAGACAGAAAATAAATAACTGTAATAGATAAAATTCTGTATAGCATTCCCTCTAAGATTTTCCATACTGTGTTATGAAATGAAGAATTTTTCATTAATTTACTAATCAACAGAAAAAAAAGTCAGACCTCCATGCAGCAGAGATGATTTGGATATCAACGAAGAATGAAGCAGAGAACTACACGAGTTTTTAGTTTTGAGGGATAACTAAATTAATAACTTTCATTCAGAAAGATAGTAACAGAAGCTTTCAAAAAATTTCAGCTGCCTGTACTTCCAGGCATGGATTTAAAGTGAGGTTTAAATCATTACTAAAACAGGGAGTAAAGAAGGTCCAGAGAGTGAATTGTCAGCATTATGTACAGTTCTTTCATCTTCACATTAAAAATTTGTTGCATTTACAAGACGTGTGGTTTGAAAGTATGTTTTCTTGGCTGATTAATCTTTATTTATGCTAACAGGGATAAGCTCAGTGTCCAGCGACTCGATGAAAATTAATTAACTTAATAATTTGATTAAGATGGAATTTGGAGATGTTATTTGGCAAAAGGAAAAAAAAATGCTGACACTGATGTTGAGATGATTGTGCTGGAGCAGGTCCAGAGAAGGGCAATGAAGCTGGTGAGGGGGTCTGGAGAGTAAGAATTAAGAAGAGAGGCTGAAGGAGCTGGCGTTGTTCAGCCTGGAGAAAAGGAGGCTGAGGGTAGACCTTACTGCTCTCTACAACTCCCTGAAAGGAGGCTGTAGAGAGGTGGGGGTTAGTCTCTTCTCCCAAATCACAGGCCATGGGACAAGAGTAAATGGCCTCAAGTTGCACCAGGGGAGGTTCAGATTGGATAATAGGAAAAATGTTTACACGGAAAGGGTTATGAAGCCTTGGAATGGGCTGCCCAGGGAAGGGGTTGAGTCAACATCCATGGGGGTTAAAAGATGGGTTGACATAGTGCATCATGGTTTCATGATGGTGTTTTTTTGTGCTGTTGGTTTTTTTTTTTTTTTTTTATCAGAGTTAGGTTGATGATTGGATTAGATGACCTTAAAGGTCCATTCCAACCTAGACAATTCTATGATTCTATGACTGGACCTTATACTGCTGCTCTGGCAGGCGGACAGTGGGGCACCCCATTCTCCTTCTCTTTTCCCACAGTCCTTGTGAGGGTGGGGAGGGAGTGCAGATACAGTGGGAGCCGGGACTCATGGTATTGACCATTCTGCACCCTTATCCTCCTCCGGGTGCCTGCAGAGGGCAGCCCCAAAGAGCAGGAGTGTTCTTCTACAAAGCCTTCAGAAGTCCGCTTGCAGATGCTGGATTTATTCATGGCATCACAAGCCATCTCCACTTCTCTGTCTCCTGACTTCTGCACATGGCAAGTCACTGTTCCTAGTGCTCTTACCATACTGAAGTCTATCTTGATTTAATAGATTAAACATGGATTTTAGAAAGTACGTGTGTGTTCAAGCATTTCACTGAAATAGGGCTTAAATACCATTATTTGTTCCCTGGGGACATGCTGTTGAGATTCTTGGCTGCATTATTTGTTATTTATATTGCACCATCAGAGCATAATAGTCAGCAAACAAATGTTTCAGTCTTATTTGAACATCTGCTTAACCTCTTCCATTACTCTAAACTTGATTGTTACAGTGAAACAAGGAAAACAAAAATTGAGAAGTAGATGGCATCTTGGGGCTAACAATTTTGCAGCGCCGAATATTGATTAGAGCTCTTGATACATCATCCTAAGTACCACATCAATATAAATAAAAATAAATGAGAGGTTGTACTGATAAATAGACTAGCATCACTGAGTCACCTCTCCCAGGCAGTGCCTTGAAAAAGGCTTTTTGTTGCCCCATGTGCTGGAAACTGCTTTTTTTTTTCTATAACTGGAATCCTCTACCTACCTGTCATGTGAGGCTGCCCAACCTGTTCCTAAATGAGCTGGGAACTGATCTGCATCCCTAAAACCTCAAGTGTGAGCCCTGGCAATCTTGTAGCAATTTACCATTGACCAGGATTTTTTTTTTTTTAAAAAAAAAGCTTTTTAAAGATTCTGTTAGTTATCCTTATCTTCAGGCATCCCTTTAGTCAGAAGTACACTGGTGGCTGCATGGGAGACGGCGTGAGCAGACCTGACCATGTAGCAGTATCTCATTAAGCGAGAACTCGTGTGGACAGCATTATGTGAATTTCACTATGTCACCTCCCACGGTTATCAGAACTAGAAAATACAAATTTTTTTTTTTTCAAAATTGCATTACTCTGAAATATTTTTACGTATTTTACTGGTTTGTTTTTCCCTAAAAAGCAGTGAAATACTGAGTAATTAACTAGTGCAGACACACATCCATTTTGGCAAAGAATAAGATCTTGCCTGAAGAAAACAAGAAAGAAATTAACCACCCATTAACAGTCAGGGACAAGGTATCACATTGCTTCAGTGGTCTCTACAGACCATAGATTCTCTTTTCAGGACAAAAAGGTTTGGTGGGAAGACTCACCTTTTCCTCACCTATGTGTGAGCTTTTGCAGCTGGGAGAGTGAGGGACCTAATACTAAAATGGATTCATACATGTAGGGTCTAAGGAAATCTGCTGTAGATTAATTAGAGTTTTAATTTAAATGAAGAACCTACTTATTCTCTATTTGGAAGTAGAGAAAGCAAATTCAGTGTGGAAAAGGAAGAAAGAGACAAGATATGCTAAACTCTGTATGTTTTCTCTATAGTTTGACTTTGGTTATCATTCTTACTCATTCCATTCAAACACAGAAACACACTGATGAAGTTCTACCCATCCTGGACAAAGGTAAAGGTGACCGTTGAAATCATACTTCCCGTCAAACTTGTCATCTGCATGATTTGCAAGAGAAATAATATCTGGTAATGATACTCAGAAAATTTTCCTGCAATTCTTCATGTCTTTCTAAAAGAACGAGTATGTCCTTCAACATATAAATATATGCTGAAGCAATTACTGATCAGGATAGTTTGCTGCATCAGGGAGAGACAGTGGACTGAGGTATAAAGGTGATTAAACACCCACTACTTCAGCAAACTGAGATTTAAGCAGCTGCACTGTGAAACCTTTAGTCATCCTGGATGTCCCAGCTGAGGACAGGATCATCTCACTTGGGTCTGCAAGAGAAAGGGATCTAGAGAAAGGTATCTAGAGAAGCAAGAAGGAAGGTGCACATGGAGCCTAAACTGTATAGGGTCCTGGAAGTGTGTTCTCTTCCTTTGGCTGTGTGGGAACGTGTGGCTGTTGAGCTGCTCCTCTGTTCTGGATGAACTGGAGAGGAGTCAAGTGCAACCTCGAAGTCAGAGAAAGAAAGAAAGCTCACATTTTTCTGATACTTTTGACTTGAATTTACAAGAGGTCTTGATTCTGTTTTCCATTATAGGTGTATATATAATATGTTCAGGCTGCATAAGTTGTTTTACTCCTACAAGAGTCAAAACATGTTTACAAAATAAAATGTGTGTAATTAACTACAGGAAAATACACTACAATTTCCCCAAATCTCCTGCATAATTAGAATAGTACTGTTCCTGTGCAGGAGTCAATAAAACTTTAATTTGCTTTTGATAAGTCAATAAACTAGACACTACGTGTTTACTACTGAAAAATTAAAAGACCCTCTGGAAACTCCAGTCCCAAATATATATATATATGTACGTATACACATGTTGCTAAGTAATTTATCAAATAATAAATGACTGTGGAGGACAAACACATTACAGTCGACAATGTCATGCTGTTGTGAAAAAGCGTCATACTGGGGTCTATAAAGAGGCCCACAGATTGCAAGACACATACAGTAATTACTGCTTTCAGTGTGGGTGATGCCTTAGGTGATGTACTGTGTGCATTTTGGGCACCACAATTCAAAATGAGGTGGACCATTTGGACAGCAAAAAGATTGATCAAACGTCTGAAAGTTACAACTTTTGGAGAAGGAGAGAGCACACAAGGGTTGTTAAGCTTAGTGAAAAAAAAGAAAATTTAGGGGAGACACAGTAATAATCTTCAAGTATGTACTGCCTTCTGCCAAAGATGAATAATCTACTCTCCTGTCCCTGATGAACAGGCCAGAAAATTGCAAAAAGGAAGATTCAGGTTAGACACTTGGGGAAAAAAAAAAGAATCTGAAGCACTTGGAAGTACTATAATAAAGTTTGCAATGGCTAAGAAGCTTTAGCCTGTGAAAATTTGCAGGGAGTAGATCAGATGAATATTTTTCAGAAATGAGACAGATGTGCATGAAGTTGTCTTGAAGACAAGGATCAACTTGATCCTTTCTTTTATCTAATTCTTTCCTGTTTTTTCTCTGATTCGGAGACTTCTGAGCAGTGCCATTGGCTTAGTTTCCAGCCTGGGATAATGCAATGTTCTTTTCTCTGATCTGAGGCACAGAGTATTTAGGTCACACTGAAGATTTATTTAGCCAAACATTCAGTGTTTGGTGATGGATGCTTAGAAGAAGTGTAGGAAAAATAACAGGATATATAGCATGAAATTCTTATATGTACTTAGTTTCCAGCTAGTAATTATTATACCAGTTTTAGTCAGGGACTCACTGAGCCTAAGAGTACACATGGGTAATTGTGTTTAACAACACGCAGATGGATTTACCTCCCATGTGTCTGTTTAATTACTTTAGAACAGTCAAAGCAGAAAGCTGAAACTTGGGCCTCAGCGTAGGACTCCAAGAAACAGGTAGAAAGAAATTTTCTCATGAAATTTATCCTGCCTTGAAACAAACTCTAGAAAATGTAAAATATAAGACTAAACTTCACCATTAGAAATCATTTAAAAAAAAAGATAGTCTTACCTGATATCTACATCTTCCACCTAAAAATACTGCTCCTTGGTATGTAACCGATACTTACCTTTTACTTCATAACCAAACGGGAACAGCTGATATGCTGTTCAGAAATGGTATATTGTTATCTCTTCCTTTCAAATTTAGGCAAAATTCTTAATTGTGGTCTTATATAGCCCAGAGTTATAGAAACCGATATTGTTCTTTATCCTACCCTCCTTATAAGCTGTTCTCATCTTTTCTGATTATTTCTATAGTCACAATCTGCTGTAAACATCTGGCTGAAATATTTCTTTGTTGTATGATTGTATCATTATGTATCCTGAATACAAATAAAAATATATTTGAAAAGAAGAGTGGAATCAAAAGAAGCACACGCCTTCAACAGTTGTGTAACCTGGGTTCTAAACAGGACTTTTCCCTTACAAGTTGCAATAGATAAATATAAAGGTTTGAAAGGTCACTTTTGTCATTTTTTAATGGCACGCTGAGGACTATGGGAGAGGCTGAGTCCCATCATTAAAGCTGGAAGTGTGCTCGGACTGTGGACAGAGCTCCCAAGGAGAGGCACAGGCAATCCAGTGCCAGATTAGGCTTCTGTCCTACAAAATGCTTCACTCAAATGGGTGAAATGTTCTACCTCCAAGGTCCTTCTGAAGAAAAATGAGACTAAATGAGTGCACGCACATGTTTCAGTAGGGGGGAAAGTGCCTTGCCCAGTTCTAGTTGCCGAACAACAGAACAACATTTGTTGGAAATGGTAAAGCAAGGGCAAAAGTTTATATTTCCTGCTCCAGCTTCTGCATTTTGGGAATTTTGGGAATTTTGTATTATGACCGCTTGTCTTTACCTTTCTTTTGCATGAAGATGAAGTAGATGAACAGTAAGAGGAATTTATATGACATTTTGTTATTGGAAAAATGCTCATTACTAAACTAAGCAGAAAATATTTAGTTCATTTAAATAGTCACACATCTGGGGCAAGTGTAAAAAAACATCTAAGCTAAATGACAACAGCTAAATATTCTGTCCTAGTAGTCCTTTTGTCTAAGTAAAAATTGTGAAATATGCCTGGATTTCTTAGTGGCAGATATATTTTATTATAGGACTGAATCGTGTAATGAGGATCAATCATTTGTTCTCTTCTGTTGTTTAAACCAGCAAGGCTTGAATTCTTGTTAAGGTTCTGAAAGAAGGGGAGTCATTTATGTTAGTAATTCAATATTAGGATTTGTAAGTAAGGCTAAATGCAGCATTCGGTTTTGAAATCTCGACACAAAGCCCAGATTGCTCCAGTATATGCTGGGTTCGCTCCTGTTCCATCACCGAATCTGGGGTGCGCTGCTTTTCATAGAGCCACTGAAAAGCCTGGCAATTTTCATTCTATCACTTTACAGTAACAGCACGTCCCTCCCTGTATCTTGGAACCCAAGGTATGTATATCAACGTCTTTAATATTTTTGGTTTGACAACACAAATCCAGGAAGCGTAAGATGATTAAGGTATACATCTAGGAGATCTTTGGTTTAAATAGATTTACTGCTTCACTTAGTGACATCATACGAAGAGTTCCAAGCACAGTAATAGAATTCTCTTCCCATGTGAGAACCTTTTCAACATGCTTGAGACATTTTTGATTCATTGTCAGACAGAGGACAGTAAAATGGATGTCAAAATGATGATATCCTCCGGACATTTTTCCTTTACCTGCATGCATTAATAATACATTTTAAACACCGCAAAGCAGCTTTGATTTCCATCTTGAGGTAACAGCTGAAATTAGTATCCTAGTGCATGCGTGAAGAAGAGCGACAGAGAGAAATGTTTTGCCTTGACAGGGTAAAATTGGAAAGGAGCAGCACAAGAGAGAAAGCGAAAACAAACTGTACAATCTCAGAGAGGTTTCTTTTGAATTTTGCTTGCTACATTTTCTATAACAGGTAATAAATTACTATTAATCTAAACTAACATTTCCACTCCTTTGTTGTACAGACATAATGGTGTTATTACCTTTCTCTTACAGTCTAAAAGATTAGATGAAAGTAATGAGAATTAAAGTCACGTAAGAAATTTACAAGTAGCAGTTTATGTGCTAAATGTCTGCTCAGGGTTTAAATCAGGCTGTATTCATACATACTTTCACAAATTGTTCCTTAGCATGAATTTTAACTCCTGTACATCTGTTTATCCAACACTGAAAAATCACAGGCAATTCTTTAAGAGTATTCAGAACTCTGAATATTGGATTAGTAGCTGTCATTATCATTTGGTTTTGTTTTTCAATCTGAATACAATAATGCTGAGAACCATGAACAAGACTTAGGGGTAGGAAAATCTATACACACAAATTAAAAATGAGCTCTTTATTAAAGAATTTTATACTTCTATAAAAGACAAGAATATGTGAATGAGGCATTGTACTCAGTAATATGCCCCAGCACCACACGTTCTTGAGTCGACGGAACCAGAAGTTGACTTTACAGGAGCTTAAAATATACTCTTCCAGATATCAGCAGTGCCTTAGGATTTATGATACTACAGTGACAGGAGTTTTGTTTTAACCTTAAACACTGCCACTGTGCCAGATTGATCCCACTTACTTACCGATGCCATCATACGTAGTGTTACAATTATTAAGACAAGACGATTCCTGTACATTGATTCAACGTAGGGCAAAACGAGTCAGAAAGTTTTGGAGGTTTTACCAAAGTCAAGTCATTGTGATTCCCATGGCTGTTACCTTCTATCTTTTTAGCTGTAGCTGTTCATGGGCTGCCAGATGGATATAGTGACCAGACAGCTGGACCAAGGCTTCCAGCTGCAGCTGAACTCCCTTTGCATTGTCAGCCGCTGAAAATAATTTTGAGGGCATATAGGAGAAGATGTATCTAGACAATTCAGTGCCAGAATTCAAAGCCTTAGTGGCTACTTTCTCTTCAACTGACCATAGCTAATTTTTTTTCCCTTGGAAGTAAGGTAGGAAGCAATCCAGTCTCCTGTATCCAAGCCTGCATGAAGTCAATGCTGCAGCCAAGTTGATTGCAATGAAAATAATGTGGAAGGACATGTGGGAAAGACCACAAGGCAGTCTCACTATAAAAGAAATAGGGACATTTGGATCTCAGAGAAATATTTCTACGCTTCTTGGACACATTTCTCCAGTGTCCACTCTCAGTAAGAGGGAGTAGAATGAGAATTTACATTTAAGTTGTCACTGTCAGTATTATTTCTGAATTAGAGTAATACAAAAATTATGTTCCAAATGAACAAATGCAACAAATAAAAAATAATTTTAAAAAATGAAGAAAACAAAGAAGTTTATATCTTAAAATTAGTTTTTGTTTAGGTGTTTATGCTACTTATCGCACACAACTTATGAGAACTAACAGGTAGAAAGATCTTAGTCTCTCACGAGCGCATGGAAATCTATGCGGAATTGGAAATAAACGTGAAACTCACATTAATTTACTCACTATCTTAGCATATGCCAGTATCTGTCCAAGGAATGCTATTTATATTAACATATGGACATGCAGTATGCTGTGTGGGCTGATAGTGCATCAATAACAACATGAATGGCCATCTCACGTCTGGGCCCTCCCTGTGCTCTTAAAAAATACAGGTGACCTTAAATCCACAGCGTAAACAAGAGTGCAAGCAGATTAAAACACATGAAGTAACTAGAATGTACACGTTATGATGTGAAGGAAGCTGATATTTTGCTTGGTTTTTATTTTTATATTATTCAGAAGATATAAATAAAAACAGTACCCAAGACAAAGGGTAGAAAAAAGGGGAAAAGAAAATGAAAGCGTGATTGGAGGTATACAAAACCAGGCACAGCCTAGTGTCCTTCTCAAGCAAAAGTCCTATGAAAATGTGCAGGTTTGATTACCTATTTCCTAAAAACTCTTAAGTAGTCATTTATTTTACTACAGAACACTAACTAAATGCAATATGGGTTTTCAATGCTACCAGCTCAGCAGAACGTCACGTAATACTGACTTTACAGTTACTTTGCACTCTGATTATATTGAAAGCAACATATTTGGATCAAAATGCTCATTACCAGGCACCTTTTGCAAAACGATGAATAAATTCCGTAGTGAAAAAAGTGAAAGCAACAAACCTATCAATATTAGAACAATTTATTTTTAAAATATTAAATACTTCAGTTATTTCACTGTGCTCCCTCAGAGAGAAATGTTCAAGTGAGAAAATCCTTCATGGTTTTCAAAATTAACTGACTCTCCTGTTGGCTGGCAAAGCCCAGGAGCCAGCTATTATTTTTTTTTTTTTTCTATTAAAATAATCCCTCCATATCCTGGAAGGGGAATGGCTGTATTGGTGGGGACAAGCACCAAAAGCCACTGGTGACTTCATTCCCTCTGTTAATTGATTTTAGTTAATCTTCTGAGTACTGTCCTACATTCTCAGTCTCATAATAATTAGTTTCTGCATTACCTACTAGTATGCACTAGTGACAGCAAAAGAAAATAAAGTTTTTATGAACCTTGCATTAAATTTGAAAACCAAGATGGGATGCTGTGCTAGAAGGGTGTGGTGCTGGCAAACAAAAATTAACTGGTGTCAATACAGCACTAACAGTGTCTTCTGACATAGAGAAGTACGTTATTTGGCTTTAGATTCTACTAATCAAAGAAACACTGTCAAAATTAAACAGGAAATGTAATTGCGGATTACTAGTTTGATGAAAGAAACTGAGAGGAAGAACTATGTTATATTAATGAAACCAAGGTAAAACATCAGTATAGATAAAAGAAAACAAAAATAATGAAACATAGCTGATGGCTGTGAAAACATCATACACTGTTTATACGATACAATCACACCAAACCATTTCAAAACCTACTGCGATAAAGCCGTAGGGTGTGAAGACATTCACCTGAGGATAAATTAACAATTATAGATTTATAACTTTTATACAGCACACATAGTATTTTCAACTATCTGAAGTCCATCTGTTTACATCTTTAACTTCATTCTGAGAATGATGGCAGCAGAAACCAGCCAGGCTGGTGACGTCAAGGCTTTGCAGGAACAGACCTTCCTGATCTGGGCTCCCCAGTTCAAGAAGGACAGGGAACTGCTGGGAAGGGGACAGCAGAGGGCTACAAAGATGATGAGGGGAATAGAACATCTCTCTTACAAGGAGAGGCTGAGGGACTTGGGTCTTTTTAGTCTGGAGAAGGGAAGACTGAAGGGGGATCTGATCAACACCTATAAATACTT
>JAOTQQ010000041.1:18871094-18884809 GCA_026546715.1 Gallinago undulata
GCCCAGAGAGGTGGTGGAGTCTCCTTCTCTGGAGACATTCAAGCCCACCTGGACACGTTCCTGTGGGACCTGCTCTGCGTGGACATGCTCTGGCAGGGGGTTGGACTAGATGATCTCCAGACGTCCCTTTCAACCCTGTATCATTCTGTGATTCTGCAATACTGTGACCTGCATCCTAAACAGAAGCATGTTTATGCCTTCCTGAAGAGCGTAGCAAGCAATGTCCCTCTCATAAGTTGTGAAATGGAACACACACGGAACTTTTCAGAGACAGAATTTTGTTAGTGGCAATGTGGAAGTGAGAAAACAACAAAGACAAACTGATATAATATTAAAAGTTGTCTTTTTCAGTTAGATTGTATATGAAGATATGTTTTTCTTATCAAAGGTTGTGCAAGAGAAGGTCTGTCAGAGCTCTTTTTAACTATGTAAAAAGTTGTTAATACATTGAAGAGAACCTTTAGTTTATATGACAGAAAAAGGAATATTCATTCTTCCAGGTTCATAAATTCTTTTTTTGTCATATATTTCCTTATTATTGTTAATATCCTGCCACCTCTAATACCTTCACTTCAGGATAGCTTTTCTTTTCACTTATCTTAATCAAAGGAGACAGTATTATCTTTAAGTTCAGCATTATAAAAATAATTAGTTGCACCAAAAGATCAAAATAAAATAATGGATAGAAAATTAGTTAAATACTATGTTGAGAAGACTGCTGCCGTGTTCTTCTGGGTAGACTCATAATGCTTAGACATACTATATTTTATATTTTTTTCCTAAATCTACTGACTTAGTGCATACACAAAATCCCATGTGGGTTTTTACTCTTCTCTTGGATCAGTCGGAATGGATCGTTATATCTATGGAGAAAACCCCAAAACTCATGTTTATCAGGCAACTTCTTTAGGACCTACTATAATATACTGGAAGCCTCCAATAAACCATCCGTCACTCGGTCTCAGAATAGAGGAACCCAGCTGCACACTTGAGTTACTAATGAATTGTCTGATGCTAATCCCATTTGTGTTCAGTGTAACAGGAAAACAGGTTTCAGATTTTAAAAGCAGGAGAAGCTGATGAAAAATTCCATTCTGAAGTGCTTCTCATTTGAATGGTAAATCAAACACACTGCTGTATGTCACAGCTAATTAGATCAATATCTTACAGGGCTAGAAACCTAGCACCAATTAAAATCTTCATGTATGACAAAGTCTTTCCCTAAATGATCTCCATGATCAAGTTTAAAAATCTCCCACCACTGAAAGCTGTGAACTTTCAAGATATGAAAGATATTTGCACCAAAAGAAATGTATCTCCACGCATGCTAAGAGGTAAATTGAATTAAAACTCTATTTTTCATTCTACTGTGATCATTCCATATGGGTGATGGGTCCCAGGATGTCAAGAAGGTGATGTAAAAAATCTGTTACACTCCAAGAATAGCATGTACAGAGTCACTCCATTCTCCAACAACACAATACATCAGAATAGCAACACAAAATGTTTCTCTTAGGACAACATTTCACAGGATAGCTTTTCACTTACTAGGTTGAATCATACCAAGATATTACATCTCTGCCTTTCTCTGGAATTTGGCTTTAACAGACTGTCTCCTATAAGAAATCAGGTATTCACAAATATTTACCGGGAATGTTATATCTGTCTATTTGCTAAAAGAATAATGAGAAAAAAGGGTCTAGCAATGTTAAGAGAGGTCAAAGCATTCTGACTGACAGAGCAAGAGATTCTTGGGAATGATCAAATAGCACGTAAGATCATATCCAATTCTTTGTAAATAGCAGGTTATGTAAATTCTTGGGTAGAGTTTGGTGTAGCTGCACACTGGACTTGCACTATTCCCTTTACTCAGAACTTTCCCTGGCAGTAGGAGGTGTAGTAAATCTGGCCATTGGACATATATCTGCAGAAAAACATCGCCTGAGTTTCATGGGAAAGAAACAGTGATTGTTAATATCCTGTGCCTGACTGACTGAAGCAACAATACTGTCCCTTATTATGACCGGGCCACCACCATGAATGGGCCATTAACCTCAAACAGGATTGTGTGACCCAACCACCAATGGTTCTTCTGACATTTTTTTTTCTGGGTTTTAAGTATATTTTTCATAAGAGAAACAGCAGTGAAAAATAAAATAGGAGCACTTACTCTGCTGAATATGGTTTTACTGGTAAATTGAGACATTTTCTTTCACACAGCCTTTAATGAGAGAGGAATCATGACTAATTGCAAACCCTGATTTTCCCTGCCAAGACAAACAAGCTTCACAGTTTGGACATCTGGACTCAGCCTTGCCCTCTGCCAGTTCTGGAGATTTGAAATCTTCCTGTGCAGTGACTGGAGTGAGAAGAAACGTCAGGCCTACTGCAAAACCATGGACCACGATGACAGGGAAAACATACCATAAAAGATTCAGCTTAGGATAAAACCATAAGGCCCTGGATCTTCTACACAGCACAGGTTGGCACCATCCCTGCTTTCCTTCATTTCACCACTGAATCCGACAGTGTTTTCCAGCTTCCAACAGCCTTTTAAGCAATAGTAGTATTATGGTTCGGAGCACTTCTGGCTCTGAAATGGAATGCAAATGTTGATAACCTCCTGGTAATGGATGTAACGCATGTGGGCAGCGAGAGCCTCAGAGAATTTGGGCTCTAGACACTTCCAGATGGCAAACCTTCAGATACTCCAGATAAACTGAATCGGTGAGCTGCTATGGGAATTGTGGCTTGCAGGACTGTGAAGCTGTGGAGTGCAATCAGCTTATCATCCAGCGCTCAAGCTATGACACAAATGTTTTTTAGCCCACCAGTTCACCAGCAGCACGAGCAGCAGCACTTCCAAAAACCTACACCTTCAGGTGGCTTCCTCCCCAGCACATCTGAGCTGAACTACCTGTTACAACTGATGAGAGAGAGCAAGGTCCTTCAAGTCCGTACTGCTTGTGCAAATATGCCCTTAGATACAGTGGCAAGGAGCTGACCTCTCTAGAAAGAGATAATTAGTGTCCCCAGCAGCTGGGTGATGGGCCCTCTGCCCACTGTCACCTCTGCTCCTAGAGGGACAGATCTGCGGTCAGATATATCTGTGTCCTCTGTCAGTCTTCAAGAGGGTCATGCTGTATGGGACAGTGTCAGCTGCTCAAATAACAAACCCCTCATTTCTCATTCATTGCATCATCCCTGTTAATCTTCTGGAGTCAGGTTTAACTTTATGGTCTCTTCTACCATCTGAAGCTGTAGTGTTGTATTTAACTCCTAGAAAAATGTAGCCCTGTACCAACCCCTTTTCTGTTGCAGTTGTTCTGTAAAATACCAATCACCCTTTTTTTATTTTTTTTTTTGTGGGTCAGAAAAACAGGAAAGCAAACAGTGAAATAAAGTACATTTTGGTGTTAGGACAGGTTTAAAATCTTAAAAATATTTTACCATTCACAATATTTCCCAAACATTAACGTGGAAGTTTAGTGCTGTTTAAAAAAAATAACCAAAACACCTCAATGGAGACTTTCAAAGGGGCAGAATGTAAAACCAAAGCCATTGATATAGGTGCCTCTTTTATTAGGTTTGAAGCACAGTGATGTGCTATTACGGGCGTTGAGATATTGACGAAAACTGCTTAGCTGATTTGCAGTCTTAAGCAGATGTTTTAATCAAGTATGTTGGCACTTTCAATGCCGTCGTTCATCAGTAGGGTGTCAGGTTTGCCTCTCACATCAGAAGAACTGCTCTTCGGGTGCCAGAGCCACGCTCTGGCCTAGACTTCAGCTCTGCTCTGTGTTTGATTTCCAAAAGCTCAGAAGGCAATTCACGCGGAAACAAAGCCACGTGGTTTTAATGAAAGGGGATTAAAGATTCTGGGTCAGGCAATCAGAGCACAAAGGGGTCCCTCCTGATTTTGATGGAGTTTCTGGGAGCTAAGTGGTGCAATAAGGAATGACTTGTGCAATTGCCTCTCTCTTATCATTAGATTAATGCTGAAAAAAGTGACACTTTAAAAGGTTTATTGCTGCGCTTAAAGCTGTAGCACTGCCACTAAGTGGATACCTTGCTGAAAGAGCAATGCAATGCAACAAGGGAACTCGTGTTGCCTCCTTTCTAAATTGCAGGTTTATATCCATTTATAGTTCTAATCCTATGCCATTGTCAGGAACGGAGGTTTGATGTTTCCCCCATTTCATTTTCCATTACTTCAGAGGCATTAACAGCTTTGAGTCAAGAATCAAGTCTTGTTACACCACGCATGAAATCCTTCCACATGGCACCTGCATTTCACTGTCTTGCTATAGGTCTTGTTTGTATACTTTTCAATAGGATAACACGCTGCATGTTTTCTCTTTATAAACTCTCTGTTCCTGATTATTTGTCTAAAAAAGTTGAACCCTATGTCAATTCTCTCTCCCAAGAGGCATGAGGTTTAATAAACACTTTAAAACACTCTATATGCTACAGAAGTGTATCTTTCACAGCACACTTTTAGAGATATTTTTATTTGAGAAACTTTTTCAGTGTAAGGTTGATGAGAATAATTTTGCTTCAAAGCAGCTCTGTCTTCTGATCACAATTCTCTTATGTTAGCAGCAAAATTTTACTGCTTGTGGTTCAAACCAGTGTGAAATATGGGCAATGAGTGTTAAAAAGTGACTCCTCAGAGTCCATTGCAACAGTGACCCTGAATGAAACACTGGAATGAAAAATTTTAAATTGGAGTATCATAATAGTAAAATCCAAAACCAAAAAGACAGATACCCTTCAGGCAGTATAATGTGCTGGCAGGATACAGTCATTCTTCTAGGGATGTTGAAATACATTTCAAAACCACTTTGGTTTCTATTCCATATGGTAAGTGTACTTCTGTTTCTTAACTATAACCCTATTTGTAAAAAGACAGTTTCTACTTTGTCTCCAGTCCAGTTAGGTCTGAGTTTTCATGGAGAGTGAGAAGAAGAAGTATTGGTTGAGAGAGGAGGAGGAGTGGTGTTGACTTCAATACGGGTAAATAAGCTATGTATAATTTTGGTTTAGTAGCTAAAATGTCTCATACCTAAGAGTAAGTGTGTAGCTTCAAGGAACTTTTATTTTAAGCAGAAGAAAAAGGCTTGTTTTCTCAAGAGCGAGCATAATAACTTCCTTGATAACATCCTATATCTGAACAGAAAGCAAAAAAGCAGCTGTCTGCCAGGGACATGTTCAGGCAAGTAGGAAGAGTGCTACCCATAAACTGGGATGACAGCACCTTCTCTCACTTCTACAGCTTCCTGTACTAAACATGCTGGGAAAATAACTGTTATTATTTTGAGACTGATGAGAAAAAGGACAAAATACTTCTTCTCGTGCTTTGTACTTCCTATGGTGTAGAAGGAAAAGAGAGTCCCTGTCCCTTTTGGCCATTGATTCATATTCTTTCCTCTGACTTCTTCATCTTAGTCTCTAATGCTTTCTCATGGGCACAGGAGTTCAAGATCCTACTCCTTCGTGGCAGTGCATGCCAGGACACTCATAATCAAGATATGCGTATCTTCCATCTCCATCTGACCAGCTTCTGTCTCACACGCTGTAGAAATGTATTATTTGATTCCTAATGACATTGACACAGTTCAAAAAAGTTTGATGGCTTGCAGGGAATAAGGAAAACCCCACAAAGAAAAAAAAATAGATCGCACACAGGTTTAATAGCAGGAAACTCTTTCATAGTTCAATTCATGGGAAGTTAAAATCTACAGACAATCACTAAGAGTTTTTGGTTTTATTTTTTTAAGTGAGGCTTGGAGATGCTACAGCAATCATTGAAGTCAGTGCAAAGTTATTTCCTAATTCAATCCAAGTAAAAGCTCGGATTGACTTTTTCTTTCTTAATGTTTTGGACCTCATTCAAGTTTGGCATAATATTGATCAGATGTAGCAAGCCTATAAAATGCACTGTTTTGATTGGATTGTTTCTTTTTTTAAAAGTCACAAAACCCAAGAGGAAGGTGCTAGGATTAGGATATTACAAAGCGACTTCCAATAAAAGCTTCCTTTCTTAATCTTGATCAAATTAGTCATTCTCAGCTTGTCCTCCTTGTGCTGGGTTCCCTCCCCACACCTGCACATCCAGCAGTGATGCTGCAATCCATTAAGTTGTGGCTCCTGCAGTGGAATATAACTCCATTTACAAGAAAGTAGTTGCCTCCTTTCTTAAAATGAAGGAGACAAAATAGGAGAGCCAATAAGGTCTTAAAACACTGTCATCCGCTGCCCCTCAAAGAGATGAGGGCTAACTTGTCGGAAATTAGAGTTCTCCATTAGCCATTGTGTAAGTGAATTTCATGCTCTGCCTTCACCTTAACCTGATGAGGCTCCATCTCTATCTGCAAGCCTCCCTGCCAATTCCCCTCACACCTCAAAGCTTAATGGACCATTCAGGAGCTAGACTGCTCTTCACTGGTCCTACAAATAATAATTTCTATAAGCCTGGGACTTTTATCCATGGGTATTCCCCTCTCTACAGCCTGATAATTCACCTCTAATTACTGCTGCATGAACACCGCTGTTCTCTCAGGCTCAATTCCATATCCTTTCTCCTCTGTGCTACTCGCTACATCAGAAAATCAATAGATGGCTGAGGCAAGCTCTCCCACTGCTCTGCCTTCCCCAAATTTAGCCCTCCTTAGCAGTTCTAACGCTCGCTTCTACCTTCTTTCCATAGCCTGGGAGAGTTACCACTACTATTCCCTGTATCTGGTCTGATTTCAGGTGTGTTTTGGATGCCCTTGAATTTAACTCTTCTGTGGTCATGTGGGATTTCAAAATCCTGTCACGGATTTTAAAGTCCTAATTGTTGTGGAAATGGTGATGCTATTCCACAATTTGCCTTCAGTTAGCTTGCATCAATTCTCACAAATGACAATGAGATTTTTACTGATGTAGTTCTGTGTATAGTTTGGTTACATTTCCATGAAAATTATAGGAATAAATGGTAGAAAATTACTAACACAATTATGATTGTAAAATGTTTATTCATAGATACATTTTGGACAAGGAGATATTTCTCATTTATCCTTATTTAAAGTGGATAGTATAAACCAGATGTATAAATTCTTTCTTGTAAAAGGGATTACTTATTTTGGAAGCTCAAATATTTCTCTTATGCATGCTCATTTTAGTAGTCATAGTTTAGATCCAACAGTTCTAAATCTGAAGTCCTAAAAATAAGCTATTAGGATGTTAATTTTTAAAACTGTAAATTTCTAAAAAATTTCCTCCAAGCTCGTAATTTTTTACTGAGAGATTTAAATTAACAAAGAACTAACATACATTACTGGGATAATACTTACATCCCAAGTCCTGGTCAAGAATCTCATGATGTTTGTCATTTTTTGTGCAATTTTTTTCTTGTGATATATATGTGTGTCTTCAGCTAGTAAATACTAAAAGACCAGGTAATGCTGAAACAATTTGGATGCATTTGCATATGGATAAAAAAAAAGTTTTAGTGTTCTGCTGGTGCATCTTGGATAAAGATTTCTCTGTAAGACCAGTACAAGGAGTAATTACCCGCCTGAGAGAATTTTTGAAATCATGTTTCAAGCAAACTGGTTGTATACTCTTATTTCCTTAAACGCTCTGCTGACACATGTTTTGTGTCAATGTGTTCTGCTCAAAAAAAACTGAGATCACCCTATAGCAGAGTGTCTTGCCTGAAAGGTTAAGATCTCAGTGGTGCAAGAGGATGAGCGACCTCAGGAGATTGAGCTGCCTCTGTCCTCCATCAACTCCACAGGGTGAGCCTGCCCTTGCAAATCGAGTCTTTTTATCAAGACACTGGATAGCCACCTCTTGGTCCTAGCTGCATATGAGAAGCCTAAAAAATGTCTCTCTCCTCCAACCTGTGAGCTGCAGATGAGAGTAACCACTTAATCTCTAGAAAGTTTACCAGTCCCAAGGGAGAAAATATATTCCTGTCCTTTTCCTGGGCAGATAAATTACAATAGTATTTGTAGAGCTGGGCCTTTAAGTTATAAAACCAAAATATGAAGAGCATTATAGAAGAAAAAACACCCAGAAAGAAACCTTACATAGTAAAGAACAATAGAGGAAGTGTGAAGAAGAAAACTGCAGTAGATAGTGTAACAATAAATGCAGCTAAATGAAATAAAACTGTATGACCGCAGTCTCAGTAATGAATAGCAGATATACTGAGGATGAAATAGCAGTAATATTTGTAACTGATCTATTCTTCATTCTTTTTCAAAATGTTACAGGGTTTTATTAAAGTGGGAAGCCTGTTATTCTTCTGAGATTAGTGAGATATTAATGAAAGGCGATGCTAGTTTCCCAGCCAGGAGTTTCCAAACTCATTAGACTTCCAACTATAGACTCTTCCTTTGAACTGAGTTTTAACCAAATTACTAAGAAAATGTGCTTTTAAATTAAATCTCTTTCAGGAGTCTCCATTTGTGTAAACAAATATTGAAGCAGCTGAAAACCCCAAAGAGCTGTTTTGAAGCATGTCCAAATGGGCATTTGCTTGCTCTCCGACAGTATTCCATGTACAACTGGGACACCAAAATGTCTCTGTTTCAATTGAAAGCCAAAGCAAACCAGGAAGCCAAGTGCGGGTTGTTTTTTTTTTATTTGCTCTTAATAAGCCATGGGTGGTTTCTTTTTTCCTTGCACCTGAATTAATATTCCTTACCTAAAAGGATAAGTATGACCCAGATGACGTAAATGCAAGGTTCTTCACCGGTCACATTGGGTTTGATCTTCAGGTGAGCAAAACGTTGTAGAGCTTGGTAGATCCTTCCTCGAAAATCAGCTACATTTTGTAGAAATAGTAAGAAAATAAAAATATTTTAAATCAATGAATCTCAGGAGAATGTAAAGCTCTCCATGACTGTGTAGGTACACTGACAGAAAATGGAATATTTTGGTGAAACAAAAAGGTTAAAATGATAAAAAACATTGTAAAAGTTATGTTGAAAGTATTTAATTTATTATACATTCTAGCTAGTTGCCCTGCCCATAAAGAATTTATTTTTCATTATACTTGAAAGAATAACAGTTTTCATTCTTTTATTTAAAGTGAAAACACAGCACATAAGTAGAACTTTTCCATGAGTATACGTGAGATCCATAGATTTTTAAAAATAAATGAAAAATTATTTGGAGGTTTTTATTCTGTAAACACTTAAAAACCCCAGGGAAACATTTCTTGTATAGCAGTAGGACAAAAGGAGTACAGTTTCTATTGTTGGCTTCCATCGTGAAAAAAAAAAACAGGTCAGGAGATGGATGGGTTTCAAGAAGTTCTGGATCAAGAACTCTCAGACTTACTGTACTGAAGGTTACACTGCAAGCTTGAGGCAGAGTTTGGCAAATAATCTGTGGCTCAGATCCTAGTGTTTTCCTTCCAATCTAACTTCCTTCTGAAATGTGATCTGCTGAATGCGGTGTCTTCTTCAAGGAAAAAAAATCTCAGATACGTTCAGACTGATGGGCTGTAGCCTTAAATATTGCCATACATTTTACCAAATATTTTCGAAGATATTAATGTTTTTATAATTACTGTACAGCAAATTCCCTGGCATCTTGCCAGTTTTTTCCATTTATATCTGATTTCTTGAGTAGTTAGTTTTCAAAAGTACCATCTCCTTACACCACAGCAGACCCAGAGATGATTTTTTTTTTTTTTTTAATGGAAGCTCTTATTCTATAAAATTAGCTTTTAAAGTATGCATTCTACCATAATCGTACATGGAACACTAAATGTCATGTACAAAAATTAATAAACTTATATGTTAACTTTTACCCTTAAGAATTAGAACACTCATGTGTCAAAAAGTAATCTCTGCCTCTGTGTTTTTATTTTAAATGCCTTCCAAGCATTTTGTTTTACAAAACTATGGGGGTTAATTTTGCCAACTTCTCCCTCGGTTTCCAGCTACCTCAAATCCTGTTCGTAGTTTAGCTGGAGGAAGATGGGGACCATTCTTCAACTCTGCTTTCCAAAATCAGTGAAAAAAAAACATTTCTGGATACATTATGTAGTACAGAATTATCTTGTGAATTACTCAGAAGTGGCTGCATATCACTGGCAGTGAATAATCTTCATATGGCTGAAATCTGAAAAGCAATTTCTGTCTGTAGCCATTTTTATTTTTAGCACTGCACCTTCCACTGGGCTTTGGATACTCTGTATTCCTTTAGAATCACAGTTCCTATAAAACCAAAATTTCTTTTTAGTGCCCATTCTTCATAAGAGAGATGAAAGGAAATGCTAACTAGAGGCAATTTGCCCCTCAAAGAGAGGCCATACTCTTGATTAAAGTAATCAGATGAATGTTAAATACGAAGTGGAGTGGATACTCATCTGCCTGCTTTGACAAACACCCCAATGCGGCGTCTAATCGTGTTTTATAGTATGTTCTGCCTCCAGTTTCAGTAAACAGCTCTTCAAAGTACTGCTCATGGTTCCTGCCACAGTCCTGGTTCAAGGGGAGGGTGGTCTCAGTTTTGGAGAGTGACTTGAGTCCGGAAGCTCCCAGCTCTTTCCAAGCCCACACAGTCAACCTGGATCCCGGTGCAGCAGGCTCAGGCAAGCTGTAGCCCTGGGGGCAAGCCCGCGACGTCCTAGGCTAGCCACATTCATCTCACAGTCTACACATGTCCCATAGAAATGACGATAAGGAAAGCTGCTGTTGGCCAGAGAGGTGGCCACAATCTGGGGATGGAGACAGGTATCAATTCCGGGCGTCGTTCACCTTCTAGACTGTTACAAAAGACGAGTGAAGGTCACTCTCTCCATTTGATTATTTCAGGCATGAACGCATTGGTATGTGCATATTTTGAGACAGCATCTGAGGAGAGTGTGTAGACTGACAGGAGAGGAAATTATTATGGAACAATGGAAAATACACAGTTGGTACAATTTTAAACTCCCCTTGTCTGCAGAATAATCGCTAAAACTGCACATCTGAGCTAAAGAAATGTGTACGCATAATTTGCTTAGGGTAGAAATCCTATTGTGTAGTATTTTGCATAGGCAGTATGCAGAACTGCCATTTTAAGATATGATTTTGTCCAGAGATGGATATTTAAGGCTAAAAGGAAAATTCTCAGACTCTGCTGACATTGCGCTACAGTTTTAGTGACAAAGGGCTTCTCTGAAATATTTCACACAGATCTTTGTCCCATTGAGGGAATCCATACTATTGAAAAATATATAGATTAAATTTTAGTCTGTAATAATATATAGAGCACATAATATAATATTGCAATACTATTGCAATTTTACTAAAATGGACGTTGTCATTAAATTAGTAATGTAATTATATTAAACATTACATGTATAATTCTGGGAAGTTATGTTCTGTGACAGACCTAGTGATTTCCTGTTCTTCAGTTAAAAAAGAAAATTCAAATATGCCAGAAGCAACATTCACAAAAAATTGACTTGTCCACTTCTTGGTATGAAATAATTAAATAAACATGAAATAAGAATAAATCCTTTTATAAAATACTCATAAGAGACTTCATATCCTGAAGTTGCTCAATTTCTGTAGGGGGTGACTTTCCTTTTAACATCTGCCAGCCTTCATTGTCATGTTGTGGAAACACATCTTTATTTATAAGCAGAGAAAAAGACTGACAAGGTCTTTGCCAGTATGAAAATCTCCTCTTTGATCTTTTTGCCCACAAAGGGTGATGAAAAAACAACACTAATTTGCCTTTTGTACTTTCTGGTTGATGAAACATTACCAGTTGTCAGAGGATTTTTAAGTATTCATGAATACCAGTGCTCTACAACATGGATAATACAAGTGCCCTCGATTATTTATAACCCAAGACGTCAAATTGGAGGCTCTGAGCCAGCCGAGTGTTTAGTTTACATTCTGGCTCTTTATTCTGTTTTGCTTTTTGCTTATTTGCTTCTCCAGAAGAGACTTCCTTCTGTTCCTGAGACGACTTCATTGCTGAGAAGCATTTGTAAATCAAAGAGCAGTCTTGTTTCCTCCCTGTCTTTCTGGCTCAGTGTGCTGTTTTAGGCTCACTGTGCTCTGCTCACATGCATTTGAAGTTTCTCTTCAGCTCTTAGAAGTGAAGGGGATGCCATTTTCTACATTAAATCTTGGCTCTGTGCTTTTGAAACCTACCAATTAGAAAAAATACATGCCTTACTTAAAAACTCCTTTTTTAATTTTCATGAATTAACAATGGTCAGAAATATTTTTAAAATCCTTAAAACTGGTTTGACAGGGTTTGATGTAATTTAAATGGCACTCCCAGACTCTGTAATAACGATACTATGGGTGATATCTGTTAGATCACAAAATGTAGGACATGTTTAGCCGAGTCAACATTCTTTCTCCCTGTGTCCCTTCGGAGTGTTTCTCACCTTTTGGACCTTTATAGTCCACTTACATTTGTCTCTCTGCATCTGAAAACTGAAGTTCATGACTCTGATCTTTAGTCCTCTTTCGAGCCCCTTGTTGTTTTGTGCTGCTTGCAGCTTCATTATGAATCACCACAATTATTTTCTGGTGCAGTCACTATAACGATGACAGAATCTTTCTTTTGGTTTCTCTGTTTTTATATCTTCAGTTCTGATTTTTTATTTTCCCTCACACTTGATCGTTAAGAAGCATGTTATCATCTCACCTTATTTCCACTGGTGCAATGGTTCCCTTCATTTCTTTCTACTCTTTTTGACAACCTTGTCTCAGTGTGGAATTTGCTAATCAATACTGTATGAATTTGCACTGCAACATTTTGTATCATCTGAAGCATTTACATGGGGAAATCAAAATATCAAATTTGTATCTCTGGGTGTATTTCAGGAAATACATATGGCTAACTTATCTTTGGGGAATGCTACTGCAATATCAAATTTGTTTAACATTTGCTAATGGGTTTAAGAGTTATTGGAATGGGGACAGAGGGAAGAGAGAAACAATGACCAAAAAGGAAATTAATATACAGCAAGATATAAGCCTGTGCCAGGATCATGTATTTCTCATTTTAAAAACAAACAGGATTTGTTTCTAGTTATTCTATAATACTCATAAAAATCTATTCATATTTTTTGCCAAGATTTAGTATTTCATTTGTATTTACTAACTTGCCATGTTCCATTATGTTTTGCTTCATTTGTAGGTTGTTTTGTTTCAGGACTTTTTATGCATTATTTTCATCTTCCAGTGCCTGAAGGCAATCAGTCCTACAATCATTCCAGAAAACAACTGCTTAATTAGTTTGTTTTATCTCTTCATCCTCTTCTTTCCTTTCCTGGCTTTCACTCTCATAAACCTGATGAAACTAACACGAAGCATAATTTTGATGCTCTGTAGGATTTGATAGAGCTTCATTTCAAACACAGTATCGTGAGTAGCGTTGGGATCTTCAATTTGCTATTCAGCCCTTTTGAATCCAGGAGAGATTCTTACATGGGGTGAAGCTGAAAAAGCTAAAGGCAGTGGAGGTGAAAAGCAAAGGGGCAGGAGTAGTCAAGTTGGAAGGTGATTGTAAGGCAACAGGGTAGTTATCACAAGGGGTGTCTGGTCAACCAAGAATGAGAATTAATGCTCTTGTTTTTGTGACGAAACGGGGAGAAAGGACTTCACTGTGAGGTTCAAGTTCATTTATTTGGACTTCACTCACAGGTCCAATACGTCACTATTGCAGGTCCTATGTGTACGATGGTGATTACACTATTG
>JAOTQQ010000041.1:18884909-18951869 GCA_026546715.1 Gallinago undulata
CCAACCTCAGTAGCATGCCATATACCATACGTATGTTTCTTAATCACTTACCCTCTCTCTCAGGTAAGGTCACTCAACCCCTGGGAAGTTACCTTGTACAGTGTCCTGGACAAGGGGGGGACGGATCTCCTACAGGCCAGCTGTACCGGTGGAGGATTTTTCTCCCCAAACCTTGCAGTTTATATTTCCTGATTCGGTGGGGGTGCAGGATTATGATTGCCACATCTGAGATCTTCATCTCTGGTGGAGTGATAGCCAAGTCTCCGTTACAAATTTTATGATGTCTAGCACTCAAAGGCCTGGGTGGATTACCCTAGCTGGGACAGTTACTCCTGGTGGTGTGATAGCTGAGTCTCTGTTGCAAATGAGATGTCCGACAACAGTGGTGGGATGGGACTCGGGGCATTCTTGAGACAACCCCGGGCTGAGCTGTTTTGCAGCTCCCCCCAAGTCATCTCTGCACAGAGGAAGCAAGGCAGAGATGAAGTTGGGTCGCATGACAACTCCCTGCATCTCACCTCTTGTGCTCCGAAACCGGTTCGGCTGGGTGCTCCCATACACTTGTACTCTTGCATCTGTGAGAGTGTGTGAGCCCTGAAACGCTAAGCAGGGGAAGGAGTAAGAGATTCAGCTCAGAGAAAGCAATCCTGCCCATCAATTTGCTGCAGCACGTTAGGAACACAGAGTCCATGACTGCTTGATGAATACCACTTTCAATTATACATGTAGCTGAGCCTTTTAAACTAAAGGTCCAGAGATACCGCACGGATCAGCCTTAAAAAGATGTGTCTTTCTGAGTGTCCTGTGTGGTATGGCAGTTCTCTCAGCATCAGCATGTAAACTGAAAAAACTGCCTGCATTAGATATTGAGATGAACAATAATGCAATAACATCCACAGCTATGGGAAAAAAAAAGTAGCTATGTAGAAAGGATTGCTGTGGCCGCAGCTGGTGGTGTAGCCAAGGGCTATAGCAAAGCCTATGGAGTGGAGCTGCACTGCCTGCATATTGATGGTGCAGCTTGCATATATATCCCTGTATCCTGGGGCTGCAGAAATCAAAATTCCTTATAGAGATGAGTGGGACAAAGAGATTTATTGACCGTATCTGCAGCATCTGAATAAACACACTTCTCTCAAAAATCTCGGATTCCTTCCTGGCATGCCCAATGTGTGCAGGGAAATGGGAAAGCGTGACAGGGGAATGTATTTCCAAGAGTTTTCTGAGTCTTTTACTCCTGGTCAGGACTCATAAGAATGTTCTGAAGCCATTGGATCTGCACAGACCCAGACCTGCTGAATCCAATACCGCTTTGCACACAGTGTTGCCAATGAGGGGACCCCTGTCCTTCCCCTTCCCCTTCCCCTTCCCCTTCCCTTTCCCTTTCCCTTTCCCTTTCTCTTTCTCTTTCTCTCTTTTCTTCTTTACAGGGGCAGAGACACCTGTGGTGTCTCCCCACATCCAGGAGAGGCTTGATCTCCAGCAGAGATCTCAGCTAAGTTCTATTAGTCTGTGATGTGCATAGGGAAACAGTATGTACCTGGGGGTGCTTTAACTTTCATAGAAGAGGAGAAGCTCACTGCAAATGGGTTTGGAGAGGTACTTTACTGGCCTGGGTCACCAGATAAAGGGGAAGAAAACAAGTCTATTTCAGAAGCCTTTTACCTCTTTCTTTTTAATTAGATGTGTTAAGCTTACCAAGAGGATTAGTCAGTCCTAATAAAAGGTGAAAGAACCCTAGTATGTGCACATAGCATCAGAAGGAAATGGAGTCTACTGTATTTACTACAGCACAATTTAACCACTTACAAAAAGCCATATATTTCTGTACAAAGAAAAAAAACATTTGGCGTAGAGACAGGTGTTCATGTTTATTAGACTGCAAAAAATCAGTGCTAGTAGCTTGCACTTACAGATACAAATTTTTACTTCCTGCCTTGAGCTACAATTGTACAGCATCATATTATTTTTTGCCAGAGACAATAGGAAGCTTTATAAAGAGCTTGAAAGCATTCATCCTAGTCATAGTGCCTGATTTAACTTTGAAAAAAATATATCTGTCCAGTGGGGATGGAAATAGCTATTTTATTTAACCTATAATTTGATTATGTTTACAATTCGACCTCTAGTATTTATAAATAAGGTATTAAATGGTCAACCATTAAATGGTTTCTACATGCAGAAATGTCTTGCCATTGCTCCCTTCAATAAAAACATTAAAAATTGTTTCATATTCAAAATAAATCTGCATTGGTACAGCTTATTCTTTTTCATTTGCTCATTATCATCTGACATCTTTAAAGCGCATGTGGCATTTTAAAAAATACTAAACCTAGTTAAGTACTTTGAAAGATACTGGGCCAATTTCTGTCTCAGTATAAGTCCAAATGATAAATAATTATAGTCTAAATAATAAAACATTGCAGATAAAAAGGGCTAAACTATTTTAAACAAGGAGAACTGCTCTCTCTCCTGAGACAATATTTCCACAGGAAATCAAACTGTATCTCAGCCATCATAGTGGGAAACAAGAAGACATCCTTTTGTGAATATGCTAAAAAGCAAAAAGGCAAACAAACAGTCAGAAAATTCAACAGAAGGAAAGGAAAAAGTAAAGAGGAAAGAGACAAATGAAAGCTCCGAGGAATCGTTGGAGCCAGACGTGCTCTCTGAATCCCTTATCATTGTCTTGTGGGTCTCCAGCTCTGACAAGGAATGAAGGATGGTTTTGCATGCTGTCTAGTTTGTGTTTCAGATGGTTGATGTGGTTTCTTCAGCCTCTTCTTGATGTTTAGCTTCTTCAGTAACAGAAGCTGGGGAGAGAAAACCATGCAGCTTAGCTTCCCTAACAAACGAACTCTGCTTTGGTACTGGAAAAAGATAGAGGGGATGGAGTGTCATTATTCATTATTATTCATTATGTCATTTATGAGGTTGGCTACTGATGACAAGGTTCAATAAATAACTCATATGTGTGAAAATCAACCATAAAGAGCCTTGAAAGAAGATGTAAATAATGTCTTGGAAGGGAAAGCAAGAACAAGCTGTCCCTCGCCAGTGCTCCTGATACGCCAGGGCCACGGCCTGGCCCTTCAGTGCAGACAAGAACTAAGAAAATTAGCTGTACTGAAAAATACCCATTTCCAGCTGGAAAACTCTATTTTTCATAGTAATTAGGAGGTTTGGGTAAACTTACAGACACCTCTTCTAGTCTTTGTCCTCTCATAGGAATACAGGCAGAAGTTGCAAACTATCTTCTGTTCACAAGACTGTTTGCCCTGTTATCTCAGAGGGGAAGAGGTCATTAAGTTTGCTTATGAATAGGCACTTAAATTTTTTTTTGTCAAAATGTACTGAGCAGATTGTAATGCAGAGTTTTGAGCAATTTAATCTTCATTCAGAATAAATGTAGGTGCCATTTTCTATGTGCCTGCTTTACTGCTGCCGGATGGATGGCGACAGAGAATGCAGAGCACTTTGAATCAAAGCTGTATGAAAACAGAAAGCAGGACGAGGGAGGGGGACGCGAGGCAGAAGGATGCTGTCTCAAAGCCATTGAGCCTCTTGGAAGCCTTTCATGTGACAGTCTGCAGTTACTGAAGCCCCGGTGGGGGGGGGACACTCTGCTACTTGTAGCAGAATACCTCTCCCAGCTGGGTCTTTCCAGCCTGCACAGATAATGACACGCTCTGTCAGGGCCACGTGCACCGATGGCACTGCTGGAAAAGGACTGACTGCAAGGGAGAAGACAAAACGGATCTTTGGTTGTGACAAGTCGAGACGCATTTTGTCGTCTGAGCAGCAAAGGAAAAGTGTTTGGTTGTATTGTATCCTCTCACCAGAGACACAGTGTGCAATGCCATGCACTAAATCACAGTGGGCGTTGCTTCATGGAGCCCAGGTGGCATGCAATTTTGAAACACAAATTCTGAAGCTATTCCAGAGGCACTGAGAAGATCAGGGAAATGAAGCACAAAGAGAGAACAGATTTCTACTGTTCCACTGCTCATACAGTCCAATTGCAGTGCAGCTAAGGAATACAACTTAAATTTTTAGAAGTGTCACAAATGAACAAACCATTTCAAGAACATTTGTGCGTACACAATATGAAACAGAGTATTGCAAAGGAAATGGGGACAACTGTGACCTGTGGATTTGTAGGAATATCCAAAATCACTAAAAACCTTTCCCCTTACTTCTTTAAACAATAAAGTTAAGTAGAGAACATACAAAAGTTGTCTGCTGAGTTAAGTTACTGTGCCTAGTTTTTATTTTTTTTTAAATTCTTGATATCTAGCAGTACCAAAGAGATTTAATAAGCTAGGAAATTATCATGGTAGCCAGGGAAGCATATATTTTGAAAAAAACCTTTCTTTAGGAATCCACAAACATTCAAATCTTGGCAAGGAAACTAGAAATTCAGTGGCAGATATATCACCAAAACCTGACATTGTGTGTATCTTCCAATATGAAACTGTGGAATTCTATATTTATTACTTTCAAAATTCCTTGATCAACTGGCACTCTGTTTACAAGTCAAATGATGATTTTTCTCACTGCTCAATCCACAAGCTCTCTATGTATCTGAAAATCAATGATGTGCTACGTCCTGTAACATGAAAAATGTTTTATAGCTGTAGCTATGTCGTGCATGAAGAAAGAGAATACATAATACTAGAAGTCAAAAATGTGTTCAATCTTAAATGGATACTTATTTGAAGTTCTGAGATCTGCTAAAACTTCTAAGTCCCAGTGATTTATCAGAAAATCCTCCATTACATACAAATCTATCCACATGACTTTTTTTCCTCTGGTTGCTGGAATCATGTTCCTGGTTAGAAGGCCAGACCATCTGTTCTAACTCTAAGAAAATTTGAATTCAGTCTTGTTTATCTTCTCAAAATGAAACAATACACTCTAAATTAAAAATATATATTTATATATATATATTGTATAAGGAAAAAAGTAGTTGTACAAAAAGGTTGGAAAATAACACCGGTACCTACTCTATGAAGGTAAACAAATATCTAGGAGACATGATATTTGCTGAGGAAGAGTGGAGAAGCCTCATGTGCAATGAAGTTGGAGCATAAAAGGAATTTTTATTGTGGATTGTTTGTTTTGTGGTTTTTTTTTCCGTAGCTAATGAAATTTAACAGCCCATTGAGGAGGCTTTTACACAAACAATTATGGCAGCTTATGGAAATGTGAGACACAAATGCAATAAAAAGTACATTTACTAAATAGTCTTAGATCACATTTGTAAACTTATTTCAGGTTGATTTGAAGAAAATTTCTACTTGTTATGTATATTTCATGCAGTTAAAAAACTTGCAATATAGCTTCTTTTACAGGGTAGAAAAAATTTATTATCATCAGCACATACTTGGTTACTCAGGAAGAACTGCAGAAAATCAGACCTTTTTACATCTCCATAATTATAACTTTCTTTTTGGAACTACTTATTCCCCATAGGAGCAATCTGACTACCTGTTTGCAAAATGTTTATCAGCTCTAGAGAGGTCATTAGATTGTTGTCTTTACACTAGCCTTCAGGTTAGAGGGGGTTCACTAATCCTAATGGCATAAGTGAGAAAAATGAAACAGTGAAATATTGGAGGTAGCAAAAACCTTCCATGAGAAAACTCCTGCTATTTACAGCTACCAAGACACATCATGACAGACAAATATTTTAGCTACAAGACAGCAAATGTATCTGTGACACATTCAAGACCAGGCTGGATGGGGATTTGGGCAACCTGCTCTGGTGGGAGGTGTCCCTGCCCATGGCAGGGAGATTGGATCGAGAGGATCTTTAAGGTCACTTACTGGTCTGAACCACCCTATGATTCTATAAACCGTTTTTAATTTCTGCTTGCTTTGCTAGATTAAAAACCTCCTTTTCCTTGAAAGGTATCACAAACCATGCATTTATATTAGTTTTAATAACAAGATCATTAATCAGGTATCAATGTTTCAAGACATTTTGTTCATCAGCAATTCTTCAAAAATATTAAGAACCTTATAAGAAAGACACAGAAGTGAATGTAAGGCATCCTATGCAACAGCTTGTCAGCTTGGTCGGTTTGGGAGACTATATGATGATGTAGCAATATTTTCAACAAGTTGAACACTGAAAACACGTTAATTTTGATTGATCTTTTTTCTGGTCAGTGAATAGCTTGGTATGGAGGGCATAACAGTCCCAGCTTTTCATCGTGCACACCTCCAAGTGAGTGCACTGACTGCTGTGTTCAATGTAAAAGTTAGTGCAGTAGCTATTCCCTACCTAAATTGTTGGAATAGGAGAAAGCAAAAATACAGAAGGGAATCCAAGAGAAAAAAATTAAAGTGACAAGAAAATAAACAAGTTCTGAATAATGAGCCTGATCTATCATTCATTTAATCAGTCTTATGGTGATGGATGAAATTAAATCAGAGTTAGTCTTGGTAAAAGATTTCCTAAACTAAGGATTTAAGGTTTGAAATTTCCTTCTTGGATCAAAGGTTGTACTGAAGAATTAGAATCTGGTTCTGCCACTGAATAAAAATATTTATTGTCTTCTTCAAAATTAATACTGCAAAATTTCATTTCATGCAAGCAGCTCTGCAAAAGGATTATAGACAGAATGAGGTATCTGGCTCCTTCTGCCAGTATCCAAAGTCTTCACTTTTCTTTTGGCGAAGTAGATTAACTGTCATTAGGAACAGTCATTCAGTCCTGTGTCGGTGAGCTGATAGTGATGGCCAATTAAATCCTGTTGTGGTGATGCTTTCTGTAAATGAGGCACTTTTTACATTTTCCAATATATATGCCCAACATTAAAAGCGTAAATCTTTCTTTAAGCATCTGAATAAAGCAGGATAATTTTCAGAGGAGCTTATTTTGCACAGATTAGTGGACACTATCCTTCATCTTTGAGAAAAAGAGCATTTCATATAGGAATACTGAAGAATTACGCATGTAACATTCAGCATCACTTTTTGAAAAAATTGAGTCCTATTGTTAGATTTTGCCTCTCTCCCTGCCTCCACCCCAAATTCAGCAAATTCAGTAAATTCAGTGTCAAGAATTCAGTGCCCAAAATAACTATATATGTATATACATCAAAGAGTCTGAAGTTGTCTCTAGTTGTAACTAGGTAGGTTCAAATACTTGAATATGTTTTCTGGGAATCTGTTCAGTGTGGGTACTTCAGTTACTTTTATCATATATATGTAATAAGTATTTATTAAAAGCAAAAATTATGAATAATGTTTTATAAATTTCACATTCTGGTAACTTTGGATTCCTAATGGGACCTAAGATTTGACTAAATTATATACTTAACATGGAGTACTTCTTTAAAATGCTAAATTACCTTAAATCACCTTCTAACCATTTAGTACGAGATTTTGTTTTTTTTAGTCTGAAGAAGAAAGAAACAAAACAGAACTGTAATCCGAGGTGATTTGTGCACAGAGAAAAAACATGGGAATACTTTGCATTGTTAATGTGACACTGTCATGGTATGGCCTCAGATGGCAACAAAGGACCAGGTGGCAGCCGCTCGCATGGGCCAGAGCCCCCACCGCCACTGCGGCCGGGAGGGGAAAAATCAGACGAAAAAGGCAAAACTCATGGGTTGAGACAAAGGCAATTTAACAGAACAGCAAAGGCAGCAAGAAACAACAACAACAATAACACTGACAGAGGAATATACAACCACGATTACGATACCACCTCTTGCCGACCGCACCCAGGACGCCCCCGACCCCCCTGCTCTCCTTGGGGGGACTTCCTCTCCCCGCCCCCCCCGCTGAGTTCCTGTCCCTACCCTTCCCATTGATCCCAATCCTGTATTTCTCACATGGCAGCAGGACAGCTGTTACGATTCTTTTGGCTGCTTTGATTGCTCTTTATTTGCAAAGTGGTAAGTCATCAGACAGGTTTGTCTTTCAGCTTGTTTTGGCTTTCTGATCACAAAATACTGCACTGAAATAAGTCATTTACCAATAGATGTTACAGAAGCTGGAATGGAAGAGAGATTAAATGCTTGCAGGCAGGTTTGGGATTATTCTTCCTCCAAAAAATGTTTCTTTGATGCAATTTTTGTGGCATCAAAAGGTAAACAATTTTCTTAAGAACCTTTATGGTCCAGAGACAAAAAAAGTAAGCCTTCCTGTTTTAACAGTACGTGCAAGTAGAGTATTTAGAAGTATTCAGATGGAGGAATGGCAGACAAATGCATACTTAGAAATACACAGCTTTTGAATTCTATTTTACACCACCAATTGAATCTAAATATCTTCAGTCTTCTGGAGCCTCTTTAGGACACTGACAGAAGACAGCATATGTAGATGTCATTGTTTACCCTAAACAATGAAAGTTATTTGGGAAGAGTGGATATAAAGAAACTCTAATTCTCATCGCTGCCTCTTATACCACTCCAATGGTTCAGAATTCAAAGTCCACTGCAGGGTATATATTTCTTTCTAGCTGAATAGCATTAGTATTCCGGCTACATTATATGACCTAAAATGCTGAAGTTCCTTAAGTCCATTGCATGCCCCAGTTTTCGCATCCACAAAAGGTTTTTCTGTTGTCTGCTCCTTTGCACCCACCAATATAATTCTTTATTGGTCAACAAAATTCTTTATTCTTTCAGAATTTTAAATTAGAAGTTCAAAAAGTCAGTTTTTCTGTAAATAAAGAAGCCTACAACCACTTCCAAAGCCCATAAACAAAGAAAAACATGCAAAAGAATCTTTAATGTATGATAAACATGAGATTAAAATAGTATGGATAATATTAAACATTATTTTCCAAATAGGAATGGATTAGCTACAATCAGTCTATGCAGTGTGTCAGAAGGATGGCAATGTAGCACTTAAACTCTTAAAAAGATAGTTCTGCCAGCTCTACATTTCATAAAACATGGATAGTTTGCTGCAAGTTAATGAAGAAAGGAAGAACCCCAACTTTCCAACAGGATATTGATTACAGCAGGTTAATACTGTGGTTTATGGCTTCTCCTTGACAGTCAGTGACTGCCCTTCTCAAATAATCTTTGCCTGATTCATCCCCAAAAAGCTGATTGAAATAGTGCATGGTTAGAAGTCAAAGTGCAGAACCTAATCAAGCTTCTTAAGTGATGTATACACATGGCGGCATCACTGCAGTAGGTTTCTCCAACGAGCACTTTGGTACTTTGTGAGCGAGAAGACAAGCATTTTTCATTAAAAGGAAATATCAGGTTTCCTATATGAACTTCATCACCGTTCAGTCATCTAAATACAATACAAATGAGTAAGCAATTTGTAGTAGTCTTTCGTAGGCCTTTCTTAGAAATACATATGTGAAGTATCATATGTACGTTTCTCATTCACAACAACGCTCTCAGACCTGTATGTGATAATGACACTGTGCCTTTGGTAAAAATAGTGAAGACAGCCAAGAAGAGTTACTAATTTCTTCATCTAGCAAGACTGTTCACTTGGAGACAGGACTGCTTCCCCATTTCTACTGGCTTGGTCTCTCATTAAATGCAATATTTTTCTGTGAACATTTACAGTAAAGAACTCCAGCATTCAGTAATTATCAGACCTTTAAAAATCTTATTATTTTTTACAAGCTATTAAAAAAATCCATTAATCTTTTATTAGTTTATGAAAATTGCAGCAGTTTGGTAAGTCCCTTATACAAAAAAAAACCCTGACTAATATTAATATCCTAAAGTATTTGCATATGGAAAATAGTCTCCATACACTGCCATTCTGGGGTAGGAATGGAATGTATTAAAAGGTATTTTAATTCATACTATCTAAATTAATGGATTTTCCACTGCTTGTTAGAAGAGTGTGCTTGATTTTATATATATTTCTCTGTGTGTGCGTATATATAAGTTGATAGACACAGACATAGATAAACAGATTATCATATATTTAACTGTGCTTACTCAGAAACAATGTCACTCTGAATGTGGCCTCATCCAATGGAAATAAAGCTACCTAGAAAGGAAATTAAAGCTGACCAACAGCCATTTTTATTTCCCAGGAGGTTTGAAATGTTGACAGTAAATAAGATGCAGCAGTATGAAGACTCACTATTTCATGACTCCATGAATAAACTATGAATTGTTTTTACAACTAATAAAATTTATAAGTACTTTCATAGATAGCTTCTATTTCTTTTGGATTTCTAAATATTTAGTTGTAGCTTTTGACATTTTAAACTTCTGTCCATAATTGAAAAGGTTAGAAATTCACATAAAATGTAAAATAAGACTTGCACAATAACCTGACAGTAGAAGCAATTGCTCTGAGAAAAAAAATCTAGACATTCAGAAAGCTGGCAACCAGGTGAAAAATAGAAGTAACATATCTTTAAATGACAGGTATATATTCCATTTTAATTAGTAAAAAATCATTAAGAATACATGGAAGAAAATCCTCTTGCCTGCATCCGAGGAAGTACAGCCAGTAACAAAAGAAATTTATAATGTATAAGCCTTGAAGAGGGTTAAAGGAAAAATGAAAAGAGATCTCTGCCTTCCTTCCATGGTGTAGAAACTCCATCAAGATTCCAGAGTGGAAGCGCCCCAGCTGCAAAAGTTTCTTGTCTGTCCCCACTCTTACCCTGTGCCTGGCTGGGTCCGTCTCATGGTTTAAGGTGCAAGGGGCACAGGGGAAGTGAAATGGCTGTGCCATCTGCTGACCGGCCACAACATCTGTACCCTTTCCTACGTTGTACACCTGCAGCAGATCTACCAAGGGTACCAGGACGTTATAAAATACTTCTCCAACAAATTCAGGAGAGGTGTGTTTTCATCTTTTATTGGTGTGGTCAAACTATATGTGGCTGTAGTTCTGGACCTGAGGAACACTTCAATTCACAACTCTCTATCAAAAATTATATAAACATCAACAGTTTTCCTTTTTTTTTTTTTTCTTTCCATTTTGCCAGTTACTTGTATTTAATTGTTCCTTATTGCCATTTTCAGACTAATACCTTACTAAAAATATGAGTTGAAAGTTTCTCATTTGGTTGTGGTCTTGAGCAGTGGACATTGATATTACTGGTTAAGTCTGTCAAGAGGAGAAGAACTTATTAAGTGAAAGATTATGTTTAGAATTCAAGTCATTATAGTAAGTAACGATGGGAAAGAAGCATAACACAAGTATGTGACAATATAACACATATTTAGAAAGTCACTATGATTTCTAAGGTTTGTTCAGGCATGACAGGACTCATTTGAACAGTTTAGTTAAAGTTACAGTGTATACTTAATATGAGAAAGCAATGTTATATCTTGTGTATGTTGCACCCAGTGCAATATAATATAAATCAGAATTAAATTGTAACATTTTCTGCTGCTTCAGCAAATGTCTTTTTGCATCTACAGCTTTGTCAAAAGGCAATAAAACAAAAAGCTTATTCATCTCACTAGGGGAATGTAAGTTCTATTCACTTAAAATGAAATTCTAAGACATGCTGCTTCTGTTTTCGTATGAACAGTTTATCGCTGTCATTTAGAAGCAGCAAATCTTCACCATCAGTAAAACTGCCTTCCAGATGAAAAAATATGATGTTTACTTAGTGATAAACAATTTCCAGAGGAGAGGAGATGTTAGTCCTGAGATGAGTCTAAATACGTAAATGGCCATATTTGTTTGCGTACAGTACCAAAGAAATTGTTACTTCCTTACATCTCAATTTACATTTGCATTTGGCAGCATTTGTTTGTTTACCGTACCTTCAAGGACATCTCCAGTGGAGTGCAATCTCCAACTTAATGGAAAACCAACTCTGAAATGTCTGATCTTCATCCTTCATTATTCACCCACTGACTAGACATAAAATAATTTGTCAGACTGTTATACAAAAGGTCCTTTACAATTATTCTGTGGTGCTCTCTGAGATTTCTGTTCCCAAAGTAGCCTGTTATTTCTTGATCCCCCTGCTCATAGTGGCCTGCAGGATATCTAAGCATATGCATACTGAAGAAAACTTCACAAGGAAATTATTCATTAAAATGCTGCCTTTCATAGCATATATCTAATGAAAAATTTGTTCTTCTAACCTTAGGTTCTGGTTATGTCATAGTCTACCTCCCTTGGCAGAAGGGACACAGCCCAGACCAGATCATTTTTACAAACCTAAACTCTTTTGGCTTTTCTGGAAACAGCAAAATTTCAACTTATCTCAAGATTGACCAGTCATCGACATTTGCAAAAACTACCCCAAGGAACTTCTAAATATTGCTTATAGTGAAATTTAGTGTCTCTATGCTGGTGTTGATGCACAAAAAAGAGAGCTCCAAGTTTAAGTTATGGAACCTATATCGTACTCGCTTGCTTGACTCTCATGGAAGGAAAAAAATCTGGTGCTTTAGTGATAAAAGAAATTAATGGGAAAAATCATTTGGAGACACTGTAAATGGTACCTGTAGTGTATTTTTAATTCCCTTTTATATTAATACAATTGAACAGTCATAAACCCAAGATTTCTTATAAATGCACAGTTTAAATTATGATGTCTCAAGGAAATCTTTCAGGCCATAGAAATCACCACTGTGTAGACCAAACCAAGATGCCATGGTAATGACCACCTGTCCTAGGAGACAGAATAGCTGGCAGGCGGTATGTTCAAGGGATAGAACAAGAATCCATCTAGAATTTGAGGAGAGGTTCAAAAGCTGTTGGAAGTTGGAAGTTTTCCCAGTTGCTGCCTGTGTTTGGCGATGAGGGAGACTGTGCAAGTAGCAGCAAGTGATGGACTGTCTGACCAATGACTCTCCCACTTCTCTTTGATGGGTGACTCGGGATAAATGTATTGTTTATCATTTCTTATTATTTGTAATATGCATGTCTTATATACTAATATGAAATCAGAGGTAAAATTCCAGTCTTTTGCACCAAACAACTTCCTTTCTTCATATTTAGCCATTAAGGAACTATGTCATTAAAAAGGACACAGAAAATTTTTTTTTGCCATTTTTTTATTCTCATTGTACACGATGAACAGAAAAATATTCTTACTGAAACACACAGCTTACTTTGAAAAGCTTACTTCCTTTTACTTTCATGTTGAAGCTAATGCTTTACAAGTTTAATGTGTGAAATAGCTTTGTCATAAATCAGTACCTCCATTTGGTCTTTTATTTCATTGAAAATTTTTCTTCAAGAGCCATGTGTGTAAATAATGGTCGTATATTTTGTGCCAAATTTTTTTCAATACTTTCATATCTCTCGCATAAATTATGGAACATTATTCTAAGATGGGGAAGAAAAAAATAGGCTTGATAATAAATTTCTCTCCATCTTACAGTGTGCATAGTGTAGTGGGTATAATATATTTGTAGTTGCTGATGAATTCCTAACGTCTGGAGCTCAGCAGAAGTGGCAGTCTGGCTACAGAAGATGCACATGTTCTGATATTTCAGACTCTGACCTGTATGCATGTGACAATGACCTAACATCAGCCCCTCTTCTGCCCTAACCAGGCACAAAAGGGACTGAGGGAACACATCCCTGTTAGTTAATGAAAGGGTATTTTCAGCTAAAGGACAGATATGAAGACATATCTGATGATTAGGGGCTCCTGCGAGGTGGGACAGCAAGAGGAGAGCAGTCTCTGATCTACTGTCCTGTTCTATAAAGGGCGGCAGGTCCTATCCAGATGGAGGAGGAGTCTTGAAGCAAAGAAGGGGAAACTGATTGATCTTTATAATGACTGGGGCTTAACTGGTTAGATGCAATCAGTCTTACAAATTGAGTTTTTCTGTATGATCATCTTTCTGTGTATTATGACCCGCATTCCGTTTGTTACAACGTGTGCAGCGCCTGATTAACAAAACACCAGCTGTTGCTTTGTTAGTAAATAAAGAAGGGGGAATTGTGGAGAATGAGGAAGTTGGAGATGCGCTGCTGAGCGAGAGCTGGGCGGGTGCTCTTGTATTGATGGGAAGGAAGCCTTGGGAACAGTAAAACAATGTCCTTATATGGTGATATGTAATGTAGCCAAGCAGATAACAAGGATACAAGATAGCAGTGTAACAAAACAGATAGCCTAGGCACATAAACATTTAAATGTAGCCAATTTTATTGCTCAGAACCATGTGTGGACAGGGCAGTACAAAATACTCCCTCCCTTTAAATGTCTACACCTAAGGCTTTTGTGACTCCGTTTCTGGAGCTTACCACATCAAGCCATTTTCAGTCTGTTGAAACCACACCTAAGTTGTGTGTGTACATAAGACAAATTGGTAAGGGGTTTATTATGTGAATCTGTTAGCAAAGTAGATACTTTTTTTTTTTTTTTACTGCAAAAGATCAGTCTCAGACATAAAAGCAACACCATTTTTTTATGTGCATATAATATAGCACTGGATGTCAGAACTAGATGTCAGGTAATCGTAACAAGCCTGTAGTCAGAAGTATTAACAAACATTTTTTTATTGCTTAGTGAAGTTGAAAATATATATCCTCTTCCAGTACAATGACTTCTCACATCCATATTACTACGTACTGGCAGGTTTGTTTAGCGCCTGCAGATATCCCAAGTAATGTTTTAGAAAGTCATATCTGATCCGTTAAGCACACTGCAGTCTTCTTTATAAATCTGGCTGTTGCGTTGCTATTAACACCAAGAGTAGGAATACTTAATCTCTGCTCTGCATTTTCCTACTTCTGAGAATGCAGAAAGAAGTTTGGCAAATGTTGCTGACAATTAACCGAGTAGCTGGCATTTTCATATCATAGCTTCTCAGGTAAGATATATTCCTCTGCAACCCTGGCAGCACAAGGCTTTGATTCCTTCCTGACACTGGGCTGTTGACTATGCAGTCAAATACCATGAGGTATTTCCTTTGATTTCTGTATAAAATAGGGCTACATACCCAGATCTTTACATTTTCCCTCTGATCCAAGATATCCGTAGAGGCTGATCCCAAGCCAACTTAATTCAATAAAGCCTTTCATCCCCTCAGCAGTTCTTGGATCGTGTGCTTAATTAGTGTAATCTATGAATTCTTTCAGCTCTTTGTCAATATTACGGTAATTTAGTTACCCTTAGAGTCGACTTCCAGCTCACAATTTAATTTATATTATATCTGAATTTGACCGCTTGTGTTTTACAACACAAGACTGAAATGTAAATCTCAGTCCACGTTATCGTTAAGAGCCACCAACTTTATTGTGTCTACTAAAATGCATCCATCTCAGTGCTTGACTCCAATGAGTGAGAGATATATAGAAAGAAGGCTGTTCACGAGAGCCTGCTGGCTAATAGGATTCCAGTTTGGAACAGCAAAGGGGGAAAGGGAGGATGGTTCCTTTGTGGACAGTGAAAGGGGAATTTATGTTACATTGGCAGGAGATTTATGTCACTGAGAGGTGAATTGCAGTTTCATTTTGTTGTGAAACAGCTGCCAACAGGGTTGATTAAAAAAAAAAAAAAAAAACCAGAAACATCACAAAATTAAGAGTCTCTTTTCCTCTGTAAAGTTTTATTACCATTTGGGAAATCAGACAGTTAGGTACATACAGTGCAGGTAGTGAAGTTTATAAACAAAAAAGGGAAAGAATGCTGCCGGCACGAAAAGACCTCACCATGTACTTTGAAGAGTGGAGGTTGTTATTCTACAACCACGGCCATTTAAGATTTGGCATGCTATTCATTTAATATTTAAAATTCCAGCAGTTCAAGGGAAGGCACAGGCATGGATGTAAAACTCCAGCCAAAGTAGACCTTTGCAAAACTACAATGTACTATGTAAATTATTCAATGGCAGCAAATCACCAGCAAAATAACTAACTAAATAAATATCCATCTACCAGGGTGTAGCATAGACATATATTCTGGGGCAGTGAAGGAAAAGGGTGGGTCAGGAGGCGTAAAAAAGGAAGAAGAGGAAAAAAAAAGAATAATCGCATGCAGCTTGTGCTTACGTGGATGGATTATATAGGTACATTATATCTATTCTCTCTGTATTTAAAATGTTCAGAGTTACAATAGGTGGGGGCTAGAGTAGAGAAGATCATTATGTTGTGCAGATAACAGCATCTGCTGGCTGCCTCAAGCAGGGCCATTTGTTTGGTTGAACAAATCTATGCCCACAGGGAATTTTTCCCAGCAAATTTACTGATGCTGCCACTTGTGTTACCAAAGCAAAACTGAGGATCAACTTATCACATGACACATATGGCTGCTGAAGGAATACGCCATAATAGGTTCTTTAATATGAATTACCTGAACTCCTTGTGTAGGCTCCAAAGTAATAACAACTCTGGAAGTGATAATTGAATTGAATTTTGTAAGAAATATACTACTACATTATGCATAATGTAGTAGCTTTCCCAAAATATTTCAAGGGTGATTCAAGGCTCTGCTTAATTACTCATTCTTCCTTCTCTTCCTCCTAGGCCATCCAAAAACTTAGTATTTGATAATTTTTCTAGCTGTACATGTTAGCGTGATCTGCAATTCAGCAACCCAGATATGGAAATTTATGTGTGCTGGCAAATTGCATCAATTTATTTGCTGTGGTTTAATTTCATTAACGCAAACGATAAGAGAGATTAAGCTCAACATCTCTCCTTTTATGTACCAAATAACCCCCTGGGTGACATATCATATGAAACCCAATTACTGCACATAATAAAATGACACCACAAATAAAAACACGTTTCCTAATTCAGTTATACTCGGAGATGATCTGTTAGTAAGCGCATTTGGCACCGAGTCAGGAATCAGCACCGCTTCCTTGGTTACTGAATAATCGAAAGCATCCGATGCCTGGGAGCTTCAGAAGGGGGTGAGGAGTCCATGCTGGTTCCTGGCCCGTTTGCTCCTTGCTTCTGCCTCGGTGGTTGAAGCGGGCAACATGAGGGCTGCTACAGAGCAGCTCCTTGGGGCACTCCTGCGACAGGTCTGGGCTCTCCACCAGCCCTCCCTAGGATAAATTTCCAACATTCCTCTGAAATTGTAGCCAACTTATTTGTGGACCTATCTGTCTGTGACCTGCAGATGCAGGTTTGGCATCTGCAAAACAAATATGCTTCCATTTATTAGAAGCACTTGTCGTTTCTATTGTAATGAAAGCCAAATGAGTGATTTATTGTCTGCAGAATCTAGAAACTGATTTAAGCAGAGCTATTTCCTGTTCCAAAGAGCTTACAATGCATGTATTTTATAGCTGCTTTTTTAGAGGACTGTTGAAGGGGCTGACATTGGTATGAAATGGACGTTTGCGCTGGGGAAGAACAGAAATAGAGAGATGTGCCAAAGCACGACTACCTGCATCCCAAGTAGCAGAGGCAGTCGGGAAACCTGGCTGCGGGGCACGTACAGCCCTGGCACAAGGCTTGAGGGGAGAGTTAGGCTGATGGGAATCCATCTTCTCACAGCTTTGAAATAATGCTCCTCTCTCTGCCATTTACTTCAGCTCCTCCTTACGTGCCTTATCAATTTAGCTATTTTGGTGTGCGGGCTAGAACTGAGAATTGCAGTTAAATGAGAAGTGCTTCAAAGGCTACCGCACGCCGTCCAGTCTTCACACTCCCTGAAGCTCCCCTTGTGATTCCATGAACAAACTTCACCAAGATACTGTCCCCGGCTGAATCAAGCTTAAAAAGAAACACACAGCATAAAAGTGAGCAAGATGGAAAGACTATGTTTCTTTTCTGTGCTTTCGATTCTCTCTCCTCACGCTATCTATCACGACATTTGTCTTCCATATTTGCTTCCAGAAACACATACATGATCTTAGACTCATTAAAAATACAGGCCAAATATAAATATTGTTAGTTTTTAGCTGGTATGGCAGTAAATGTGATGCTCCTCTGGAAACTGTTGAGCTGCATCTTGTCTTTATTAGTAATACGCATTTTTAGACCTCAAGAGTTAATGGCAAGAGAACAGACACCAGCAATCGTCCCCCAAGGGTTAACTGATGTAATAGCCTTTCTTGCTGTTCCAGTCACTGTTGCAGAATGTCATGATTTCATAAACTTATATACAGGATCCAAATAAATACATTGCCTTCCACATGAAAGCAGGACCATTTATCAACCCCGAGGATATTGTCAGGAGAAAATAAGGAACGTTAAGTGCAGTACTGCTCTTGATATACTGGTTGATGACAAGACAAGATGTAAAACACAGCTTGGAAGAAACAGATGCAACAAAGGGGTCACTTTTCCACAAGGGTAGCCCCCTCAGAGATGTATGAAATAGCCTTTGAGAACTTTGGAGAGAGAAAAATTATATACAGACATAAGTGAGATACAGTTCCTTTATCATTTTCTCTGAAATTGTGGGTCACTGCAGGAAATGTCAAGCACGTATTGTGTGAGTAAGGCAATTATTTATTGTAGAGCTGGAACAAACACTAAAAGATTCTGAGTTTGGCCTTGGTTCACAGAGACTTTTAAAGTTTAGGAACTCAACTGCAGCTTTTGGGCAAAATGTGTTTATCTTGCATACCTGTAACTTGTGTTTGCAATGGGACAATGAAGCAGAACAAAGAATTTTTTGAGACTATAGTTGACTATATTCCTAATATTTTCCTAATATTCCTCCTGAAACTCCCCTGATGCAGCTTGTTCTCTCACTTGTTCCTTGGGAGAAAAGACCGACCCCCCCTGGCTACACCCTCCTTTCAGGGAGTTGCAGAGAGCCAGAAGGTCTCCCCTCAGCCTCTTTTTCTCCAGGCTGAACACCCCCAGCTCCCTCAGCCGCTCCTCACAAGACTTGTGCTCCAGACCCCTCACCAGCCCCGTTGTCCTTCTCTGGACCTGCTCCAGCCCCTCAATGTTTTTCCTGTAGTGAGGTACACAAAACTGGACAGCCCTCGAGGTGGGACCTCACCAGTGCAGAGTACAGGGGCAGTGTACTCACTTCCCCAGTCCTGCCAGCCACACTGCTCCTGTTATAAGCCAGGATGCTGTTGGCCTTCTTGGCCATCTAGGCACGCTGCTGGCTCAAAGCCACTGTTGACCAACACCCCCAGCTCCTTTTCTGTCAGTCAGCTCCAGCCATTCTTCCCCCAACCTGGAGGATTCATGGGGTTGTTGTGACCCAAGTGCAGGACCCGGCACTTGGCCCTGTTGAACCTCATCCCACTGGCCTTGTCCCATCGATCCGGACTGTCCAGATGCCTCTGCAAAGCCTTCCTACCCTCAAGAAGATCAACACTCCTACCCAACCTGGTGTCTTCTGCAAACTGACTGAGGGTGCACTTGATCCCCTTAAACAGATCATTGATAAAGATGTTAAAGAGAACTGTCCCCAATACTGAGCCCTGGGGAACACCACTTATGACTGGCCACCAACTGGATTTAAGTCCATTCACCACAATTCTTTGGACCCAGCCTCAGGCCAGTTTTTTACTGTAGGATGAATTTCAACCTAGACAAATTATATCAGTAATAAAGTGGCATTGAAAAATTAGGCAATTTTACAAAGAATTGCAAATATGGTGTAGAGATAACTGGGACCTTGATAACCAGTCTGGTAGACAAATCTGACAAATACTGTGAGGCAGTCTAAAAGGAGATTATATCAATACACATGAGTATAAATCACTTAAATATCTCTAGCAAGTAATGCAGGAGTATTACTTATTCTCTGAACTTACTAACGTTTAACAGGGAAAAAGAACAAAGTCTAAAAAATCTGCTGGGGTCACCATCTTTATCTTCAAAGACGTGAACGAAATTTATATCTATTTTAAAGATTCTAGTAGCAATTGATTTATTGTAGAAGGCTAGTCATATAGCTTTAATGGAAAAAAACACACAAAGTTGAAGAGAAATTAAGAAAAACCCTAAAATATATATAATTTTTTTCAATTCGTAAAGTTTGTGTCTGGAAATATCCATCATCTAATTAGAGCCTTTCTGTTTCAGCAGTCCTTAAATTTGAGCCATGTATTCTTCTAATCAACTCAATAAATTGCTTTTGGCTAAGACGTCTCTTGTTTGGCTGAAGGTTTTCTTTCAGAAAGGGATCCTGCCTTCTTATGTAGACTGTTACAGAATCGTTTTCTTTCAGTTGTCATTAATTATTTTTAAAATTAAAAAAAATAATAATTATTTTTAACTTGGAGTTCAAACAGTGCTCCAGCCTTTAATAATTATTACCTATGAAATGAAAACTACCTTTGCAATGCTTCTTCCATTTATTTGTATGCTTCATTCAGTACGTCTTTGTTGAAAAGGAAATCAAATCACAGCATTTGTTTTTCCTTTGCTTCCCTAGAGTGGTTTTGCTGGTTATCTGTAGAGTTTTTAGAAGTACTGGGCAGCAAACTGAATGAGACATGTATATATTAATAAATATTAAAAATGAACATGAAAATGTTCAATGTTAAATAGAGGTCAGGCTGAATTTTTTAAAGCTCACTCCAGGTTTTAGTTGAGATTTTGTTTCTGTTTGAACTCTGTTAAACACTCGGGGCTATTCTGGTGAACCAAAGATGCTGAATATCAGCTATATGGTTTCCTAGAAGAGTTATCTTCAGACAATTTTGTAATGTTTTTTTTGCTTTACCTAGTTTAATTCTTCTTTCCTTCATTAAAATATTTTTTTTTTCTAAAATACCTGCATTTGGAGCTCCATGTGATGCAGTGTAATGAGAAAAGAGAAAGTAAGTTCCATACCCTTGATCTTGAATGGATCTTTTGACTTTCTTTCTAGCACCAGTCACGGTATTAAAGAGCAGATGGGCAGCATTTTGGGGGGACAGCTCCTGGGAGTTGCCTTTTCTGCTCACGTGGGCACTTCCTCGCAGGAAGATCTGAAATTCCTCCTTCCTGTAGGAGTCCAGAAAATCAGCACATCAACCTGCAAGCTGCCTCCAGTTCTGTGACTGCCAATGGTGGCAAACAGTCAAGTATGTGGTCACTATAGTGTAATTAGGGCTTGGAGGGAAATATGGTATATCTGAATGTTTCTGACATTCCCTCTAAATCTGCGGTACTAGGCAAATGTTTTAAAATAAATTAAGCAGGGAAAATTAAATGTACAGTTATCTTTATATTTTGCTAACAGTTGCTCTAAATATAAACAAGATCTGGTTTGTGGAGCTTGAAACATTTCTGGATATCTCCCAGGTTATGGCGAATCCTTTGGATGAAATGGGAATAGACTATCAGCATTATTTTTTTTTTTTTCTGCTCGCAGTTCTTTGCAATGAATTTTGTTCTTTATGATTTGTACTTATTTTAAAATGTGTCACACAGCTTCATTTTTAAAGGCTTCCACAAAAGCTGCATTTCATCCTATAGCGCAGAACAGATCATGGACCTTTTGTATTAGCCAGAGACATTTATTGCAAATGTGCTGGCAGACATTAACATATTCTACACCTTGATTATGGAACATGGAAAGCTTTTCTAGCTAATGAAAAGCCAACCCAGTCACTCAGCAGTCATTTTAAATAGGTAATCTTAAGTAACCACCAGTTTTTAAATGTATCCTAACATATCCTGAATATATACTAGTTACCTAGAATGTTACACTGGTGATTATGTTTCTTCGTTTTATTTAATCTTGCACTGTAATAATGTCTTATAGTTCACTCAGATATGTGCCTAATTTGAAGATTCCAATAAGAGAACCAACTCAAATGAAGGACTAAAATCCAAAAAATTAATTAGAGGTAAGCACACCATAATCTTTAAGTCCCTGAAATGTTTCTGAATTTTCCCTTTTATATTTAACACTTCTTTTTTTTTTTTTTTTTCCAAGAATAAGGTGTTTCTTCCATATTTATCAGAAACACTGGAATATTCAGTGCATTTCAAATAACAATAAATGTATTTAAAAGCACATTTTTTCCAGCTAAATAATTCTTCCAAAACTTATTGTCCAAAATATAAACAATTTTTTTTTAAAAGAAGTTGTATGCTAACTAGTTTTCAGATGTAGAAAAACATTTTTAGGAACTTAGATATCTCAGAACGAAACATCCATTTTCTCACACATTTGACTTTTTATTAAAAATGTGCTTCTTCATATGTACGAGAGACTAGAAATCAATGCAAAATGTGATAACCATTTAAGATTACTTTTATCCTTTGCTTTATGATCCAGGGAAATTTAATCAGATGCCTTAAAATGAATATTGGTCACATCAGAGTTACTCATTTTACACCCCTGGGTAACTGTACACTCATTTCAGAAAGTCATTGGGAGTAACAGCTTACTCAGGCTCTTCGCCTGGAATTGATGGTGATGATTGCCAATGCAGCAATTACACTTTCAAAAGAAAAGAATCATCTTATTTCATTTTACATGTTGAACTTGTCAAGTCGGTGTTTTCATGCCACCAGTAGGAAACCCAGGCAATCTCCACACCTGGGCATGGATCTTGGCCAGCCCCCACTGGCGGGTTTACTCCATTGTGTCACTCAGATGTGAGAGTGTTGCATTTTAGTAACTTAAAAACCTTTTCCCACAGTGTTTTCCACAGAACTTTTTACAGCACTGAGGTTAAGGAGGACTGAAAGTGAAATTTTGTCTCACCACAGTGGGCTCAGAGCGGGAGAAATCAGAGATTATGTCCCTCAGTCCTTGGCTGTCGTAAACGAGCTCCTGCCAGTGACATGTCTCTGTGCTGCCCTGAAAGAACACTCCTGAAATGTTCCTCTTTCTTTCCATAGAATCATAGAATGGTTTGGGTTGGAAGGACCTTAAAGATCATCCAGTTCCAACCCCCCCTGCTCTGGGCAGGGACACCTCCCACTACACCAGGTTGCTCCAAGCCCCATCCAGCCTGGCCTTGAACACCTCCAGGGACGGGGCAGCCACAGCTTCCCTGGGCAACTTGTTCCAGTGCCTCACCATCCTCACTGTAAATAATTTCTTCCTAATATCTAATCTAAATCTCCCCTCTTCCAATTTAAAACCATTGCCCCTTGTCCTGTCGCTACACTTCCTCGTAAAGAGTCCCTCTCCAGCTCTTCTGTAACCCCTTCAGATATTGATAGGCTGCTATGAGGTCTCCCTGGAGCCTTCTCCAGGCTGAACAACCCCAGCTCTCTCAGCCTGTCTTCACAGGAGAGGTGCTCCATCTCTCTGATCACCTTCGTGGCCCTTCCCTGGACCCATTCCAACCCGTTTTCAGGTCAGTAACAGCCTGAGACAGGGCCTTACCCACCTGGGACTGAAGACTTAGAGTTTTTACAGTGGTGGCTTTGAGGCCTAAAATGTGGGTTCTTCCCTTTGCTTGAAAGCCATGGTTAAAAAGCAGAGAAGAGAAAGTCAGTGGTTTTATTTCTTCTCAGATAAAGGTGTAAAAACCCTTCAGTAATAATCAAGAACTTAAGTCTCTGTAGCTATTAGAAGGCATATAGGTAATGTGATGGTCAAAAAATAAAAATAGATTCTGACTATAAATTAGCTTAATTCTAAAATTTAACTATTTCTTCTTTCTAATGTGTGGTAATATCCCTTTGTTTACATGGATTAATTTTTATTTTTTTTTTGCATGGCATTGTGTGTTTTTTGGTATTTCTTATTTTCTTGTTCTTGCATATACAAAATGAAAGATTATATTGTCCCAGTGCTTTATGTTGACACCTGTAGCTATATAAAAATCAATTACAAGCCAATTTTAAATTCAGCATGGATTCCCATAGAGAGATACAGAGGAGAAGGAACACAAGTGACATTTTATACCTTTTATTTTTTCTTGAGGAAAAGTCTCTGGAAGGGAGTATAACCTGCTAACACTGTTTAATGTCAAAGCAAGCCTAATGTTTTTGTTTGCAGGAGAGCAGGTCTCTGTGAGGGAAAGCTCTTCATACAAAAAGAGTTCTCATCCTGCAGAACTTCTTGTGCCAAGGAAGTTATGAGACATTCAGCTTTCTTTGCTCAACTTTCACAAACTCTTTGAATTCCTTGGCTTCTGATTTTAGACTTTATAACTGTCAACGAAACATAAACTTCTCATTAACCTGCAAAGGTATTCTTGATGGAAATCAGAGAAGAAAACTGCTAATAAATCATGTCCAGTTGCAGCTGAATGGGACAGGAAGGCCTGAAACTAGCCCTAGAGCACCACACTTTCATACTTTTGAAGTAAAACTGTGCTGAAGACACCCTTTTTCCATCCAATCTTGGCATTTACCACATATTAGATTTGCTAAGAGCCAGTCTGGTTGGGATTAATATTACAACTCCAGTTTCAGTGCTAAACTTGGGAAAAGAGTTATAGGCACCTGAGGTGACAGATGAAGGTTCCACATTAATTAGTATCAAGTATGTCATAAAGCTGCAAAACAAACAAATGCCTGGTCATTTTTTACTAAGATTATTTTTAACACCTGCATATTTTAATATCATAGAAATTGTGTAAAAACAATTACTTTCTCAAGAATTTCCACTTTTATTTAAAACTAGCAATCTGATACTAATGCTTTAGCTTTTTTTAGCAGAATATTTAGGAGAAACCTCACCTGCAGACTGAAATAGCAGGAGGGCAGTATGTTTAATAACCCTTAGGCAATCCTATCCCTAAATTCATATAATACTGTCCAGAAAGTAAAGATAATCTGAAACCCTGGCTGCTCTGAGAACGAAAAAATACTCTCTACCAGATGAATTCATTACTTCATTATTAAATTAATATTCACTTCAGATCCATATCCGGTTGAAGGTCACAGAGCTTAGCTATAAAACCTTAAATAGGTTAAGCTCTCTCGATGCCAAAGACCTCTGCGTTTCAGTTAGTCATCTGTATTTAATGAGGATTCATCAGCCTCTTCTCACGTAGGTGAGCAGCAGTGTATTCTCAGTGCAGTGACCCCCGTTGCCAGCTTGTTATCCTGATGCTGATGGGCCATACTGCACCCAAATATGAGAATTTTGAGGGTGAACTTAAAGGCTTTCATTTCTCCCGAGCTCATGCAGCTGAGCTATGGGGGCAGCTCTTGCTAATGTCATATTTAAGCACTGGATTATTAACAACCCTGTCCTCACATTACCTGTGTTGCAATTACGTTGCTTTACAAAAGGGCAAGGTTGCCTTAGGAAATAAAAACCTTTTCTTGAAATCTAAAAGTAATTCCTTTCAGTGGGACAAAATGGACATATTTGTAACTGTGTAGCTTGATGAAAAGGAATAATAGAATACCATATACATTTCAGAGGATACAAACCAAAACAAAACAGCCCACCTGATTCTCTCCTGTATTATGGCATTGACTGCTGCCGTTGCAGCTGATATGTACAGAATTTTCAGTATCAGTAGCTGGGATTTATTCTGCCATTGCATTTCTTTTGTCCAATTAAGTGGTTAATATAAGCTCAAAGCTACTTAGAAAATTCTCCACTTGCCTTACAGACATTCAAAATACATAGAAATTTTCTTGGAAGCTTAAACATTTTATTTCCATTTAAGCAAGAAGGTTCTTGAGAATGAAGACTGGTTTTGATTTTAAGTAAATGAATATGAAGTTAGGTTTGAATTCCCTAGGATTTCCTAGAATGCAATACCTTATTCAGATAGGTAACAGCGAGTGCTGTGTTCAGTCTTCAGTAAATTCTTCCTCAGTAGCTGCAAGCACAGTCTTCCGAGGAACAGGGAGAGGAACAGCCTTAAATGCACTCAGAAGAGTCCTGTGGTTACACTTGTCACAAGTATCCACTTGATTCCTGTGCATGTTACAAGGAATACTGAATTGCTTAGCAGGCTGCGCTGAGGAGACTAAATTGGATGGTAATAGCCTGGAGAAAATGCAGAAATATAAAGCCAGGAAGCTTTAGGTAAGAATCTCCAGAAGAAAAGGGAAAAACCTATGCTACACAGGGAGAAAATATAAAACCAGGAAGCAGCAAGGTGAACTGCCAAACCCACAGGAATGGGTGAAAATGAGAACGTGAGACAAAACTAGGGCAGAATTTTTTGCAGAGGACTTGAAAAAGCTACACTATGAAATAAGTTACTTCCCAGCTAAAGGAGAAGTGCTCTAAGACAGTAAAGAAAGAAAAATTCTCAGACAGCACAGATCACTACCAAAGCAGTAACAGAAAGCAAACATTACATGATATGCTTATTTTTCAGCTGTGTGCATTTTGTCACTTCTCCCATCTCTCCCCTCTGCCTGAGTGCTGAGTGGTTAAATGATCTTTCCTAAGACAAATTTTATGGAAAAGCCATAAACCAAAGGCTACGACAACCAGGGGAGCATATTCCCTTCCTGAAACCTGAAATAGGCACTTGCCTCCTACCTCCCCTGGTGAGGGGTCAGGAGAATAAGTCATATGAGGAGCAGCTCAGGGAGCTGGGGGTATTCATCCTTGAGAAAAGGAGGCTGAGGGGAGACCTCGCTCTCTCCAACTCCCTGAGAGGAGGGTGTAGATAAGCAGGGGTCAGTCAAAAAAAGCTGGTCAAAAACTCCAGCTTCTTCTCCCAAGTCACAGGCGACAGGACAAGAGGCAATGGCCTCAAGTTGCATCAGGGGAGGTTCAGATTGGATATTAGGAAATATTTTTATACTGAAAGGCTTATGAAGCCTTGGAATGGGCTGCCCAGGGAATGGTTGAAGCATCATCCCTGTAGGGATTTAAAAGATGGGTTGATATAGTGCTTAGTGACATGTTTTAGTGATGGTTTTTTATCAGAGTTAGGGTGATGGTTGGACTAGATGATCTTAAAGGTCCCTTCCATTCTAGACAATTCTACGCTTCATTCCTTAGTTCTTTCATACCTTGATACCTCTATCTCAGATGACTTTTTACAGTGACTCTTCAGGCCTTTTAAAGAAATTAGGCAAAGACTAGGGGTGAAAGGAAGCCCTGTCATGGGTAAACAACTGCCGCAAAGATAGGAGCTAAAAACAAAGCATAGTCAACTGTTTGAAGAGAGGGAAGTCACCAGTGGGGTTTGGTGGGGTGTTGGCTTGGTGTCTGTCCTGCTTAATGCATTGATAAAGGTTGTGGAAAAGGGAGCAAGCAAGAAGGTGACACGGCTTGCTTCTGATAGAAATTCATGCCAAATGATAGAAATGATAAAGGCAGGCAATGAAAGACCGCAAAAGGAGACTGCTTGAGTAATGAAAACAGCAGAGGAAATTTAGTGTAGAGAATGTGTAAAGTGATGCACATGGGAATAAAACCTCCTAGTTTCCCATATAAAATGATGGGTTCTGGGTGGACCATTTTAACTGAGGAACACCGTTACTGATTTATAATAAATACCTCCATGAAAAACCCACTTTCTCCTCACGCTTCTCTACGGACAATGGCAGAACCAGCCTTTTATTTGCATTCTTTTGTTTTGCTTAAAAATAATGCTGCCAGAGGTACTCCAAGAGTTATCTCCAGATAACTAGCCTTTTAAAACTATTAATTTTCCCAGTCTAGGAAGCCTGCAATATTTGCCTTGTGCCACATTAATCTAAGGCCATTTGTTCTCCTGATAATTAAAAACGGACACACACACGGCCTCTTAATGTTGTGAAATGAATTTCTATATTTATGACAACATGTTGGATCCTCACAGTACTTTGTTATCAAGCTTCTGAGATGATATGAATGTCAAGGTTTATAGCAAAAGCTGGCAATTGCACTTTGGGAAAGACATAAATGTGAAGTCTGTGGCCCACTGTGTAACAAAATGGTCAGTGACTGAGGACAAAGGTTAACAAGGTGGAAAACGGTAAATCTGATTTAAGTGAAGGGCTCTTCATATCTTTCTCAACATTACATCTTAATTGAACAGTTTTTTCCACGCCACATGAGATTTTTTTCTTCCCTTTCAATAATTGGACAGATGCTTGAAAGCATAATCAAGAAAACAAAGTGGTATAATAGAGTGTTGAATTGCAGTCTGTTTATTATTTTTCTGCCTTTTCAAAGCATTCTAAGACAATTTTTTCTTTAAAGATTAAGCTTGAGTGGATGTTGCACTGATTTAAAGATGGGTCTTTGGAGAGTTACATCTATGGACAGTTACACCAAATGCTCATTGTCTTAAAAATACATCTCTTGGAGACAGAAGAATTGCAGACTCAGACTTCATTATTGCCTGCACTGGAACATAAGATTTTCATTATTTCTCATCTGCAGTCAGTCGGAGAAAAAAGGCCTTAGAAGAAACCTCATTTCAGTCAACAGTTTGGCTTTGGTGTAAATGATTCCACTGCCACTGCTTAGAGGCAGAAAACAAAAAAAATTATATGAGGACTTGAATAATTCAAACTAAATCTTGAAAAAAAACCACTGCTGCTTCATTTGGTCAATAGGGGACCGGGAGTCAATCTGATGTGTTGTAACAGTATTTGAATGAACTGATTCACCACATCATAAATTGTGAAATACAAGGTTTTGTATTCACAAACAAGCAAAAAATTTTAGGCACCTGTGATGGCCTATTTTTATATCACATATTCACTATTTAAATATTCTTAGTCTGAACTGACCCATTTTTTTTTAATTCACTTAGAATGCAGCAATATTAAACAATAATGAAAACCAATGATGAACACCAAGCATGAAAACCTTTCAACAAAAATTAAGCATAGGAAAAAGAGACAAACAAAACAACAGAGACAAAAAAAAACAGAAGTAAAAAATAACAGAAAAATGCTGGAGAAAAAGAAGAATGAAAGCATAAATACATATCTATCAACATAAAAGAAGCTGCATAATTGTCTTGAAGGTCACCTGTCAGCTTTCACAGGACAGCTGCTGAGAAATGAATGAATGGACATCAAGGATCCCACTGAGAATTTGCTGAAGGTAGCACAATCCATTCAGGATTCAGAATTCACTGCCACAGAAATGAGGGTAGAAATCAGAGACTACTTGCTTTAAAGCACAGCTAATTGCCCTTAAAACAAACAAACAAACAAACAACAAATGAATAAACTCACCAAGAAAAGGAAATTAGCTACAAAATAACCCAGTTTGCTTGCACTGAGTTGTTGTCAGTGTCGGGCGTGTGATCTGTTCTGATTGTCTGATACCTAAAGAAAGTATTGGCAGGACAAGAGGAAATGGGCACAAACTTGAACATAAGAAGTTCCATCTAAACATGAGGAGGAACTTCTTTCCTGTGAGGATGGCAGAGCCCTGGAAGAGGCTGCCCAGAGAAGTGGTGGGGTCTCTGTCTCTGGAGGCATTCAAACCCCACCTGGACATGTTCCTTTGCAACCTGCTCTGGGTTGGACTAGATCATCTCCAGGGGTCCCTTCCAGCCCTTTATTATTCTGTGATTCTGTGAAGGATTTTCACTGCCTGCATATATAGAGACAGAGAATTATAGTAGTTAAAATATTGTTAGATGTTTTTAACAAGACTGCACTAGTATGGCATTTTTAGATGTTTTCTGTTCAAGAATGGCATCAAACTGGTAGTTGGTGCACTGGGCAAGTGATTCTTTTCCATCTTTGCTCTGTTAAACTCTTGTCTATAGCTCAAGATGGTGACATCTGCTTTGAGACAAACACATTACGACAGAGGCAAGTAAAATCAACAAGACTAAGACGATACATTTCAGCTGATGGAGCAAAGGATGAAATATCATGAAATGAGGACAGCTATCCCAAGATTAATTCAGAGTATTCTCTCATTTGAAATCAACCCAGCACTTGTGTTGGCAGGAAGTCTTGATTTTAACAATGTTGTTGGGGCACACAACTCATTTCCCTAACGGTCAAACAATGGCTGTAACTAAATATTTGTAAAACTAGGATCTGTCAGCATGAAGTTTCTTTTGCATTGCGTGTAGGTGCTCTGAATTTGCAGGTTTTTACATTTTTCAACAGCTGTACTTGAAAGTCTCGAGGTTTTCTCCCCTCCCCACCCACCACACAATATTCACCTTTCAAAACTGTATTTGCTAAATTGACAAATTAAAAACGACAGGAAATGCAATTTGTTTAGGTGAATATTTCACTAAGGTGAATTTTGCCTTTTTGAGAAGTGTTTTCTGAACTGGAGTCAGAATATTATTACACTGAGTAGATTGTAGTCTTTCTTTCTCTCTCTCACCCTTACCTCTCCCCCTCCAACCATATTTACTATGGCTTTTTAGTTACTGTTGTTGAGGTTAACATCAAAAGCATTCTGATGGAATAGTACCAACAAGTAATGTCAGCGCCTCAATGTAAAGATAAAAGAGAGTCCATTAAGGACTAGTCCTCCAGGTCCTCAAGAATTCAAGAAGTGTGACTATTGCTTTGTGGGGAGAGGACGGTAGCCAAGGCTTTTAAAGTTGTCATCAAAGCATCAAAACACAACAAAAGCATTATCAAAGACATTTACAGTCTGAAAGTTCCTACTTAAATATATATTACCTTTTCAAGCTGAAAAGCGTGATCCAAACTCATGGGGGTGGGGGGTGGGGGGTGTGGAACGGAGGGGATAGGACAGTGGGGAAGCAACCTCCACCCATTATGGTATTGATAATGAATGTAACAATGAGTATCCTCAAATAATCTCTATTTGGTGAAAAGTTGGGTGGTAAAACATGGGGAGTTTTTTAATTTATTTTTACTTTATTTTATTTTTTCTGCTGCTGAAAGCCTGAATGACAGAGCTTTGCCCATCTGAGTGCTCATATAAAGTATGTGCAAGGGAAGGAATACATTTTTCAGGGGGACACAGCCCCTGACAGAGCAGGAGAGGGCACTGCTCCCCAGGGAGAGGTGATATTATGCTGCTCTGCTACAGCAGAGAATTTGACTAGAAACTAGACTAGAAACTAAACTAGAAACTGGACAAAGATTACGGTTTCTGTCTAGGAAGAGCACCCGATAACAGACAGATGTGACATATGCTTCCTGCAATTTGGGCTTTTTTGAGCTGGGGCCCCCAGCCCTGCCATGCTGAGATAACTCGGTGCCTTGTATGGATGCACAAAGTTTTCATGGTGCTCCTGGAAGAACAGTGTTATTCTGGCCCAGCCTGCAGAAAAAAAACAGCCAGGGTGTTTACATGCACATTCTCTCATAGCCATCCATTTTTATACATATTACACATTTATGGTTTAGAACGGAAAAAAAATAATGTTAAAATTTACAAGTCCGGTGCATTTTTCTTTTGAAGTGTTTTATTTCATCCTAAGATATTCAAAGCTTTGATGTCAAACACTTTTTTTTTTTTTTTCTTCTTCTGGGTTATGGCTCAGTTTTAAGACCTGTAAGCAGCAGAATCGAGCAGGTGGTCAGTGAGACAGTTACAGTGAATGGGCCACCAGCCACGGAACTGCCTAATCACACACAACTAAGCAGCTCAGTTTGCTTTGAAAAATAACCCCACCTAGAGAAAACCTATCTGAAGGGTGCTGTGCCAGGGTGGCCATAAGCTGGTTTCCCCATAAATATACCTACCATGCGTAGTTTATCTTGTACTATTCCTCCAATTTGTCAAGGTCACATTAAGTTCAAATCCTCTCTTCTCTATACTCCCATTTCCCCCCAGCTTTGTGCCACGTGCAAATTTAATAAGTTGGTTCCTGTTCACCATGAACAGAAGAGTGAGGAGGAGTCCAACAGCCACAAGGGCTGCCCTCTGCTCGCCCTCCCACCCTGACAGAGCACACGTTGCCAACCTGCACCGAGACTTCCAAACAAAATTTTGTCTCAGAGATTGCCTTTGCTTGCTTCTAGGAATGTTACATAAGAAAGTATCAAAACCCCTAGTGAGGACACACGGCGCTAGCTGCTTTTCCCTTTCCACAGCATCTGAGCCTCTGTCACCACGGGAGTTTGATTGCCTCGTCGTGATTTCTTTGTGATAGACCCGTGGTAGGTGTCACTAATCTCCTCGTTATCTTCTAGGAGCTGGCAGACTGTTTCTCTCATTATTTGTTCCAGTCCGTTTCTGGGAAATGTGAACTTTTTCACTTTGTATATCTTTCTTTTTCTCCAAAGGCTTGTACCTATTCTGTACAGGCACTTGGGAAGGCAGGGGAGATGTGGAGGGGACTCTCTCGCTGCCCCGGGCAGGTACCTGTATCCACTCCCCCTCATCCTCCCTTCCTTCTTCCCCTCCTTCTGCCTGGTGACGAGAGGGCAGGGGATCCTCTACCCCTCATGGAGCCTTTACCCCTCGTGGAGCCTTCACCTTCTCTTTTGTCCCTAAGGACAGCTGCGTGTTCCTGCACCAGGTCCTTTTGGGTCACTTTATTCTGTTTGAGCGCAGCCATGGACCGAGTGGAGACCATCAGGGATGGTCGGATTCCCAGTCAGACCAGCCTGCCTGGTCCCCACGTGCACTTCCCTGTCACCCACCACCTCACACACCCGTCACGCACCGTACTCTGATTAGGTGGCTGCCACCACCTCACCGACCCACTGCGTGTCTGCTCTGACCTCCATAAGACTGGCACCATCCAGACTCTTGGCAAAGCTTTGCCCAACTTCCTGCATCCTGGTAATTCACTAGAAAAAAATCACCACGGAATATGATAATGGTCTATATTATTAAATTGGCCTCAAAAGCTGTTGAAATAGGAGCTGGTAAATATTATCTCTTTTTAACTATTCCTTTTGTCTGTAAAAGAAGTTGGTTTGTACACTGCAGATACTTATTAAGAGCAACTTTTAATAAAAAATATGTTAGTCATAATCTGTATTTGTTTGCAAGCATTCATTTTCTGTGTTACATAATTAAACAAAGAACTGCTGCAAAGGAAATGCTGCAGTGAAAGGTGATTATGTGAATTAGGGGTCAGAGCAAAGCAAAATACTTTTAATCTTGTCTGATGCTACAGCCTCAGTGTACGATAGGCTTACGTGAACCTCAGACAAATTTAAAAGAAATGGAGAGGATAAGGATGTCTCTAGTGAAGTGTTACTTCCTTCAAAGTAAGTTTAGATTGGAAAAAAAAAAGCGGAATTTTTAGTTTGAATTCCTAAGCGAAAAAGGAGAAAAGAAACCTCACTAGTCCTTAATTAATCTCTTTAAAAAAAAATTAAAATACCTAGAAAGCATGCTAAAGCTATTCTGGGTGTATAGAAAGCATTTGAGGATTGTGATACACAGCAAAAATACAGGTTAATTGGATATTGTTGGTAATAAGTCTGCTGACCTGCTGGTCTATATGAAATTATCTGTAATGTCAATGCATCACTTCCACACTGACACTGAAACTTCATTTCCATGCTATTCCAAACTACAGTGGTCTTCATGTGGAACTTCTAGAGTGTTTATTACAGGACTTCAGAAAAAAATCCTTGAAATAGTAATAATTAAAAGACTTAAAAAGAAGGGAGGGAAAGAGATAACAAATGTCTGATTTGGAACACCAGAAGGAAATAGGTTATCTGTATAACTTTCCTTAATTGTGAATGAATAAATAACAAGCTGGGAATTATTTTTTTTTTACATTGGGGACAGCTAGTATTTTTTTTGATAGATAAGAAGCAAGTTTAAGAGGTCTAATCTTTTCTTCCTTAAATTGTCTACATTGCCTAATGTCTAAATCAGAAATTCCAGTTTACTTAAAATCTTGATTCAGGGAAATAACGTTCATTGTTAGTTTATTTAGCAAAAGCCAAATTGTTATGCTTTCTTAGATATATAAAAAGAATTTCTTAGGAGAATTTTTAAAGTGTTACACTTGTGTGAAATTTTAAATCACCACTGTAATACAAATGCTATTGTACCTTTGGGTGAGTGTTGGATATTTAGTATTACGCTGCCTAAAACAAAGAGGCTTTGGTGTTGATTGGTTACTACATATTGATTTAATAACAATATTGTTATTACATGCCATGTTCTTTTAGTTAAGGAGGTAATATCTTTTACACACTGATCATCAAAAACTACCTGGGGTGAGGAAATATGATTGCAGCCTTTTTGCAAAGCAGAACAGAAGGTCATACACGGAATTTTGTTTCAGAGCAATGGAGTAAACACAAAACTTTCTTGTCCCAAGATAAAGTTTATGCAATTTTTTGGGTATTAACTGACCTAAGATACTTGGGAATGAATCTGAGAATGAATGAATGTGTCTGGGAATGTAGAAATACATGGGGTGTTTTGAATACACTGACTCATGTTTCCAGTCTATAGTGGCTGTCTTGAAAAATCTAAAATAAAAGCCATAATCAAAGCTCTTAGGAGAAGTGTTATTTATAGCATTTCTTTTTGTTCAGATTTCTTTCTGTAAATTTATGGAATATTTCTTCATCCTAATTCCAGAAAATGATAAGTGAATAAAATACTTAGAAACTCGAACCTAAAATCCCAAATATATTGAAAAGTTTTAAGTCAGTGTTACAAGTCTTATGGTTCCAGTTCAGAGAATCCTTAACAAAGTGCTTTCCTGAATAAGACTTTGTATTATACATAGAATCAAGGTGTATGGGTAGTTGAGAATTCAAAATGCTAGGAAACAAACAAAAAAAACCCCTCTCAAAGTGTAATCAAAGACCATTTTTTGAAACATATGTGGGATGTGGCATGTATCAAAATGATTGATGGATGTGACAATTACGACTATCTATGTCTCATTTAACAAGAGCCCTATCATTGGTAGAAATTATATCACTACTTTTGCTACCTAATTTATAGTTTGTTCCTTAATGATAGTCTTGGAAGACATCAAGAAGAGAAAAAACAAACTGGCAAATAAAGGTGATTTAGCAGATACCTCCGGTTCTGGGAGCAAAAGGTGTATTTGCTTTTAACAGTGACATTTTATCTCATGTAATAATGGAAAAATAACATTGGTGTGACATTCATTGTAACCATGTTGGTTTTATTGTATGTATTTATTGCTATCAACCACAATCAAACTGCGCGTTTACTAGAGACAATGAGGTCTCAGTAGATGTGGATCTGGGCCAGGACAAGGCCAGTGGTGGCCAGGGCCATGTAACCTGCTGAACTGCCAGATCAGCAAGGATAAATCTTTCCTGGCATCACAGCTGGGAATGATTAAACTGGGATTTACTAACAGCATGGCTTTTCTTGGAAAATATCAACAGAAGCCCTTGCTGTTAGCGGTTATGATACCGTGCTACAAGAAGTTAGAGAGACGGTGTTGGAAACACTCCAACGTCCAGCCCAAGTGAGAGCCAGCAGTTGTTGCTGTGGATGATTTATGCAACATTAAAATGTGCTGCTTGTTTCAACTCCTCATCTCATCAAGTGCATTCATATTGGGTTTTGTTGATTAAAACTAGAAATCCAAGTTAATACTTGACTCGTTAGCACTGCAGAAATAAGATCATGCACAATGGTTTGGACATCGGGGTCACAGTTGCCCAGTGAGAGAATGACCTGCTCAAGCAATTGTACCCAAGAATGCTCTGCCAGTTGTATCACAGCGTGTTCTACCAGAGTCCTTGAGTGCAGTTGATTCAGACCTTTTCAAAACATCAAATACCCAATCTGTAATACAGTACAATTATTTTCCCTAAAAAAAGCCCCACATTTTGAGGAATGCATATAATTAAGCTTGAGAAATATAATTTTTATGTGTGCCTGCAGAAAAGGTTTCTTGATCTTACCCTTTTGGTAAACAGAAGTCATCATTTCACCAGTAATAATTTGATCTGTTCCACTGAGTGGACAAAGATATTGCCGAAAGTAGGATGCACCCCTCTTCTCCCACCCAGTTTCATTTGGAGATTTTTATAGTTTTTGTCAGATGTAAAAATTGTATGTAAAATTGTATGTAAATTTTTTTGTAAAAAAATTATAAAATGGGTGCAAACCCCATGTCACCATTTCTACATTTAGGCACAAGTGATAATATTCTATCTATTTTCTGGATATTTTTTTTTTAAGAAATTACTTTTGTCACCGGACTCTACTGGATTGATGATGTGGGAAACAAACAAGGCTTCTGTGCAGGTAAAATCCGAAGGAGCATTTAAAACCTCCCAATAGGGATAAAGGTTGCTCTTGATGACCTTCAGTGATTTTTCAGTATGTTGATTTCTACTTAACACTTGTCAAAACAGTTGACTGATGGATCATGATGGACTTCCCTCAATTAAATAAAAAATCACCTTCCCTGAATTAAAAATCTCAAAGTTTACTCTTGACTGGTTGTTAACATGAATAAATCCCAATTTCATGTTTCTACTGATGTTACTCCCTTGGTGTTCCTACAAATGAGGTGTTGGCCCACTCAGTGTAAGGTCTGGGATATGTTCATCCTGGAGTAGTCCGTACATCCAAGTGATACAAACCCCAGGGACAAGAACAACTTCCCCTTTTGCTCACAAATAATACAGCCTTTGGATTATGATATAAATGTCCTGAAAGACTGTAAAATTACAGCATTCAGCAATGGGCTGGACTATAATAAAATAGATATGAGGATTAACAGATTGAATGTTTTTGTGTGTGTACTGTATAGCAGAGTCATTTCACAAAAAAATAATAAATAATGTGAAGGTACTCATATTATAAGTGGGAAAAGTGAAGAAAAAATACATTGAGATCTTTACCACATGGTCTTATCTGCTGTCTAAATATAAGAAAATTTAAGTACAGATAGGGAGATTCTTTTTTAATACTATTCATGGATATTTAATTTCAATAATATCATGTGCAGTCTTTCTAACAGGAAACTGCCATGTTCTCTTGTTTTCTTTCACTCTTACAGCAGCTGATATAAGCCAGAACATTTTTGTTTTATCAATGCATATACTTTGAAAGTGTCACATGTATATTTGATTAAACTTTAACATCCCTAGAAAGTCTAACTAAATTTCTATTTGATATGTCATATAATATTTAAACAGGTTTTTTGTCTGCTCTTGCGTGCACAGGTTCCTGTATTGTTAGTTTCCATAAAATAAAACAAAAAGTTAATAGTTGGTAGGATGAGGTAGAGGAAGATTTTATGGAATAGTTATGCTTTAGTCCTAACCGAGTCAAATTATTAAGTTCCTCAGTGATCTCATAAATAATGCCAATATATGTGACAAGACATATCATATGTGATGAGAAAACATGGACTGGTGTATTTATACTCTTCTTAGGCTGGGGTTTGTCATTCAAATATTCATCTTTTGCTCCCCATAAGCCATTTTGCCATATCAAAACCCATACGAGATTATTAGTCGTGATAATATGTAAGCTCTCAAATATTTTCCCGGTTAAATCCCAGTTCAACTGCCTATTTTTATTTCATATCCTTTCTGTCTAAGAAAAATATTCCGTCTTCCTTGTTGTCCAGATGGCCATATGTCTCTTTTGTCACAGAACTGGAGTTTCCTTCCAGTAACAGCTTGGGCAAACATGCAAAAAAACACCCATTATAATCAAAAGCTTTTGGTATCTGGTTGAAGAGAGATTAACCATCCAAATCTAAGAGCCAAATTGCTTCTTGCCTCCCCACAATCCATATTAGATTTGCACATTCTCCCCATGAGCTGTGTATGGAAGCAACTGGACAGCTGGAGTGGATTTTCTCTCTTTTTATTCTTTACTAAGGGCCAGACTGGTGGGCTGTTTGGGTTACAAAAATGTGAAGTGGGATGGTATGTTGAGGCAAGCATTTCAGCAGCCTGTTCCTGCCCCCTCAGGGATTTAGGCATCAATAAGGATCAGTCTGGATCATGGCAATGATTTCATTTCTGGACCCTGTATAGGCCTTTCTCCCAATAACGATATTCTTCTAAGAGAAGCTCTTAGTTCTTTTTGCGGGTCAGGTTTCTGACAGCTAGCTTGCTGTCACTCCACAGCTTTGCACCTTTTCTTCTCTGCATTGTGTTTTCTGTAACAAATCCTGATCCTAAGCCATAATGAAAATGCATAATGAAAATTCCCCCGGGTGAAAGGGAGGTGAATCTATGAGTTAAAACTCCCAGATCATGAAAAATTATGGATTTGCTGGGCATGAAATGCCACGGACCATTAAACAATTCCAAAGTTGCTCAGTTTCATGTACGAGTCAAATCCATTTCCGTCTTTCTCTGGATTATTTGCCTTAGGATGAAATTGATGTGATAATCTTAGGTCTTGCTGACTGTAAAGATGCATTTGGTAACAGGACTATTCATAAAAATTCTCTTAAAATTCCATATATATATTTCCTTTCAACATGCCTTTTCTCTACCATTGCCTGTATATGATGCAGAGAGGAGTCATAAAAACCTATCCTGCTTACATGGAAGATAGTAAAAGTAGTAATTATCATCTAAAAATTTTCACAGAAACAAATATTAGTAACAACCAGTTCTTATTGACAGCTAAATAAGTGTTTATATCTAGCCTGACCCCAAATTTTGGACTTCAGGGACAGAACGGGTATACTTACTTAGTAACCTTTTCTTTACACTGATCTGAAAAAAAAAAATAAATTATTTAAATGACCTTTATCTTCATGTTGTAGATACACATGTTTTATCTATGTATTATTATGAGAAGATATTGCAACCTCTGCAAATCCTTTTATTTCAGGTTGTCACACAAATTTGAAAAATTTGATGTGGAATTTTAACAAATTCCCTAGTTATTACTTTAAGAATATGCCTTGTTACATTTGAAGTTGAAAATAGAGATACATAATTAGATTTGCATCCAAAAAAAAGAAATTAGATTAATCAGTATCACAAGATGTCAAAACTGTTCTTGTAACAAGTTGATCCTCAAACTTTCTGGATGAATGTATTTTTGCTGCTTCTACCTCTGCATTTTCCTTCCATGGGAGCTTTGCACTGACTGCTATAACACAGCATTTCTTGTAGCTTTTCCTTGCATTTATTTTCTGCACACAGCTCCTTGTGGGCCCACGGGCAGTGCATAAATGAGATTTGGGCCCATGTGACACTCTGTCTCGTTTGTTGTCCTTTCCCAGGAAGAGATGAAAAGTTGATGTGAGAGCAGTGAGCGGTACCCAGGCAGCTCACCCGGCTGCTCTTCCTGCCTCCCGGGCGCAGAAGAAAAGAGGAAACAGCATCAGGGGAAGGCTTAAAAGATCTCCTCTGTTTGACAACACCCTTTCAACTTGTCTCTCTTGGACAGGTAGAAATTCAATTTGCATTTGGGACACTCTTTTACCACTTGGTATGGAGTCGCTCAGTTAGCGTAGATTTTTGAATATTACTTTGTTCCAGTAGGCTTTTCTTCCACGTAGTTTAAGCTGCTTCTCCTGTCTGTCTCAGTGTTGAATTTATTTATTATTTTAGCAGCTTTTCTTTTAATTGCTGATGCTAATTTGAGGTGTAATTTCTTGATGGTATTACCAATAGAAATCTTCTACATACTCATTTTCTTTCTTCCTCTCGGCTGATCTCAATATTTAAAATTTATTTGAAGTGTTGTTACTAATTTTTCTTCTTGCTCTAACTCACTGAAAATACTTGTTACACTCACATATACATAAATGTTCACCATAGAGAATATACACTGTCTACAATATAAGAATTTCCATATTGAACAGACAGTTCATTGTGATTCACCTTGTTTTTTCTTGGTTTCACAGCTTTGGTAAATAGCAGCAAGACTTTGAAAATTCCCTGGTTTTCCTTCGTCTTTTAAGGGTCAACAGTTTTGGTTATGAAAAATGAACTGCAGTGTTTTAGTATTTATCTGCCTGAGGGTCTTAGTCATTCTACATGTAAAATGAAAATAAAGAGAGAATTGTCATGAACTGTATTGATTTTGTCATTGCAAGATCTCTGGTGGGTGTATCTGACACAAGTGGATTCTAAAAAGCCATTAAGTCATTAATACTTATTCTAAGTGATTTACAGGCATATCTCTGTCTTTAGTTTTCAGATAAATTCCCCAGAGCCTTCATGACTCATTTGGCTCCTGCCTCTTAAAAAGGGAAAGGCAAAGTTAGTAACTATACAGCTGTAGACATTTATTTCTGGAGGATGGAGTCTATTGATATGACATGTTCAAATTTTGGTAACAGCCAAACAGAGTTAGGAATAAAATTTGAAACAAGAGTTTCAACATGACTGTGGTGGTTGGTTTCTTTGGGACAGAAACAGATAAAACTAGTGATGCCCCTGAGAAGGGTGGAATACAATGTGAAAATTGTCTGGGTTTGCCTAAAAAATTTGCTTTAACTGATTTATTATTATTTGTTAATGACAAAGATGAAATAACTTGGTTTTCCACTGTCCCAAACTGGAAAAGTTTCTATTCAAGAAAAATGTCTTCAGATAACCTGCACTTTCAAAGCTCAGTATGAAGTGTTAATGATGTAACTACATAAATGCTTTGCTGAAAAATAGATTTCATTTCTGTGATGCACATTCATTACTTGATAATAGAATAATAGAAAAAAAAAGGAAAATGAAAGTTCAAAAGAAAAAAAATATATAAAGAGTCTTTTTTTTTCCATTTACATTGTCTCTTTCAGATTTGTCAGTCTTGAATAGTTACATTCTTTTTTGTGTTTCTGCATCGCACGCTCTGGAAAAGAAAAGCTTTGGCATTTCTTGTATTTAGAACACTTTTTTTTGGTAGGTTTTTATATTCACAAACCAAGTAACTTCTATGTCTGCAACTAGAAAAAGAAATAGCAGTTCATAGCATAACGCTGTTGCTCAAATAGACCCTAGTAAGACAATGTTTTTATGAAAGAGATATAAATCATTCTGTACGTTGTGAAAATTATCATTTTTTTTCCTTCTTCTGCTGTACTTGAGCTGTGGTTTGGCTTTGCAAAGTAGATTGTCAACTGGGATATAGAACTGGGCAGAAATCATCAGAACCCTGACACCAACTATAATTACGCAGCCTTGTCAAAAATGAGGTTTGTTTGGACTTCAAATTCTCTGTCTTATCCCTGAATATGATAATTACCTGTCTACTTTCACATCACTATAGTGTATGCAGTTTGCATTCAGATCTCCATGTGTTGTTGATCCCCGCTGCTGATAGAGCATTGTCCTGGAGGAAAACACTGACATCGACATAAAAACTGGGCTAAAAAATTATTGAATGAATATTGTAATCAGGGGGTTTTGAACCCTCTAGTGCCTTCGATATCAAGAGGCAGGAGAGACCCAGAAAAGCCTGAATAACAATTGCTGACGTCTTTATTTTCCTCCTGTATAGCAGTTGTTGGAGTCTCTATTTTCCAACTACAAAAAAATGGGTTGCTTGGTTTAGAATTGTATTTCAGATGCAATGTAATATATGTATTGTAGGAGCCTGCTTTCTTAACAACATGATGCTATCTCTTATTAAGTTAGAAAATTAAATATAGAAAAAAGTTGCACAGTTGTAGTGCAAAACTATGTAACAAAGAGACTCAATTATCCCTCAAAAGCTTTCCCAAATGTTGACTATTAAAAATAAATAAACAGATATGATTGAGATTTAAGTGAATGAGCAGAAACCATCTTCCAACATTTCTCCTAGCTTTTAAGACTCTGATTGCCATGTGCCAAAACGTTTGAGGATTAGATTATTGTAATCCTGCAATATTGCCACTGGAGATGGCATCTTTCATCCTTTAAACAGATGCCTGTGTGTGTTGCAAGTGAAAGTCTCTGGGATTCCTATTAGTTGATATTCAGTCTGCTATGTCATTCAAGAAAGAACAATTCGGAAAAGGACGCCTACAAAAAACACTACAAAGATACACAGGTAATTGGAGAGTCTGATTCAGGTTACTAAAAATGTGTGACCAGTTTGATCTGGCAAGAGGAGAGGGGTGTTTACTGTTCTCTCTCAGTTCATCAAGTCAATAAATACCAGGGAAAGTAAAAGGCTATTAAATTCTCAGAATCATTTTGGAAAAAGAATCGACGAGTAAAAATAGACTATGAAGAAAGTTAAGGTAGATATCAGAGAAAGGTTTCTAACTGTTAAGGAACTGATGTGCTGAATAAATCCTTTGAACAAGAATAACTGTGGAAATAGGTAATTAGTTATGAAAGGAACTACTGTTCTTTGTACTGAGCAGTTCCACCATTGCCTCCAGTTTCCAAGCACTGTAATGATGACTGAGAATTTATTGTCTAGCTCTGTACCACCTTATCCTCCGTGGGATACAGAAAATGTGCAACTCTTAAGTACCATGAGCCCCATTCATACTCAGGTCTCAGACCTTCACTTAAACCATCAGGAAAGATTTGTAGAAGCAGGGAAACTTGAGGAATATTGTGCATTTTTATGTAGTAGGACTCGCTGTTTCTCAGTCTTTGTATAGAAATAAATATACTTTTATAGTAACACATACCCATAAATTGCTCATCAATTCTATACAGCTGATAAGCTAGTATGTTCATACCACAAACACTTTCAAGGTTCATGCTCTTCATTTTACAAGGGGAAATTATTTGAAACAATTCTTGTTCTGCTGGATATATCATACAGTTTAGACTATAGACTAGTGTTATCTTCACCGTCAAAAACCCAAGGATCTCTCTAGCAAGTTCTCTTTTTCCTCCTAAAGAAATATATAGGACAAATCAGCCAGTCACCTAAAAGCTCCCAGCTCTGCAAAGAAAGAGGTGGAAATGACATGTAACATTCTTCCCATAGGGAAGCTTCACAGACACGCTGCTGGAAAGAGAGAACTAAGGAATGTGCGAATTCGGGTTTGCGGAGAAAACTGCACAGCCAAAGCCAAGGGCCCTTGAAGCCTAACACTTTCCTCTCCCTCAGAAATGTCTTACAGCTCAAATATTGCAGTAGTGACACACTGAAATGTCTCCTCTAAAAGGCTTTAAAGGTAAAATTGAAGCTAATATCTGAGTGGCTATTTAACATCGGTGAAGATGGAATTATCAGGAAGTACCGAACAATGAAATGAAGCTCACCCAGAACTGAAGAAAGGAGTTAGAGCTGACTAATGTAACTCGTAACTAATGACAAGACAAAATATTTCTGTCAGGGTTAAAAAGAAAGTTTGTAAACAGGGTGTTGTTACAGCACATGACGTGCAAACATTGAAAAGAAAGCCCTGCAGCTTTCAAAGCCTGGGAGGTTACATATGGAACAAACATTTCTGCCACGAGTAACTCAACGGACTCGAACCACCATTAGCTTTACTGACCTTATAACATCTACTGTGATCATTCGTATTAACAACATAAGAAAGGTAATGCATGTAACAGCAGAGAGTTATTTATTAATTAAACTGACTGAAAAGAGTGAGTGGGGGGTAAGAATGAATCAAAGGAAAAAAACAGGACGTTTTGAACTAGTGACAGAGGTAAAACATCAAGACTACAAACCAAAGAAGTAGCATAATTAATCTGTTGGAGAAAACAGAACAGAGTGTAAATTAAGGAAAATCATACGCAATGTCAAAACCATTATAATAATTCATTTAAAATATGAAGTTTTAGAAGTCTGTTCTTATTTCTCCTTATTTTGGTGAAAGTTCTACTGACCCTGGAGAAAGATCGTTTTTGTTTGTCAAGAACGTTGAAACACAATTTCAGGAATCCTGCATGTAGGTTTCTTCTTTGTCAGTAGCCCAATGCAACCTCATGTCAGGGTGTCAGCCAGAAGCTGGAAGATGGAGAGCTGTGACTGCTGAAGTAGCTCTTGAGAGAATAACTTACTGTGCTCAGCACCAGTCGCATGCTTTGTGTCGTTTGAAACAGATATCCCCTCGAGGCTTGTCATCCCTTTGCGTTACCGTCTTCAACAGAGCACAGCAAGAGCAATTCAACTGCTGACCTGCTGGAGAGAAGCTCTGTGCAAAAAGACCTGGGAGTCCTGGTGGACGCCTGGGTGACCATGAGCCAGCAATGGGCCCTTGTGGCCAAGAAGATCAATGGTATCCTGGGGCTCGTCAAAAAAAGTGTGACCAGCAGGTTGAGGGAGGTCATCCTGCCCCTCTGCTCTGCCCTTGGGGAGGCCCCGTCTGGAGTACAAGGTCCAGTTTTGGGCTCCCCAGTTCAAGAAAGAACCGATGGAGAGGGTACAGCAAAGGACTGCAAAGATGATGAGGGGACTAGAACATCTCTCTAATGAGGAAAGGCTGAGGGACTTTGGTCTTTTTAGACTGGAGAAGAGAAAACCAAAGGGGGATCAGATCAATGCCTACAAATACTTAAAGAGTGGGTGTCAGGAGGATGGGACCAGTCTTTTTGCAGTGGTGCCCAGTGACAGGACAAGAGGAAATGGGCACAAAATTGAACATAGGAAATTTCATCTAAACATGAGGAGGAACTTCTTTCGTATGAGGCTGCCCAGGGAGGTGGTGGAGTCTCCTTCTCTGGAGACATTCAACACCTGCCTGGACATGTTCCTGTGGGACCTTCTCTGGGAGACCCTGCTCTGGCAGGGAGTTGGACTAGATGATCTCCAGAGGCTCCTTATAACCCTGTATCATTCTGTGATTCTGTAATAACACTGAGAGACTGAAGTAAAATTAAGTATATGCCATGCCAATGCAACATGACAAAGATAAAACTCCAGATGGCGTGTGCAGGACCTGCTCTCCAGCAGAGACCACAGCGCACAGAGGCAGCGTCTAACCTGAGCCCTGCCACATGCCTTTCTGCTGCTGCCTACTCATAACAGCACTGAACTGCCTTTTCAGCTCAGCAGGAGAATGAGCCCTTTGCTTTCAGGTGAGCCCTGCTTCAGAGTTCATTGCACTTTTAAGTGTGAGTTGAAGATAAATGTGCTGCACCTGGAGGTAGGCTGCAAGTGAAAGCTGCTGTCAGCACGTAGGAAGTGTTGTGTAGTGAAACCAGTGAGAAAACCAGCATAAAGCCTGGCAAAGATGACACCCTGCTTAAACTAGAATTGTGCATTTATATGTTCCAAATGAACAATGTAATAATTAAATTGGGACCACCGTCAGGACTTCTTTTAATTCAAGTGGGAAAGGCATTGACTAAGGCAAAAATTGTCCAGCTACAGTTCCCCCTAGATCTGCAATAAAAATATTTGATTGGTGTTCGGTGTTCAAATCCCTCTGAAATGTCCTTTGGCTATTTCTCTGCACTTTTTTGAGAGCTTCAAGTAAACTTCTGGGGTACGTGTATTATTAAGAGCTAGATTGGTCCTTAAGAATCAGGCCAGGCAAGGAAAAGGGTCACTTCACTGTGCTTTCTCCTGGGGCTGATTTGATGACGAGTTAATTCTTCTCACTGCTTGTACTGCTTTATGAGCCATCTTATTCTTTGATTGTTGGTTTACAACTTAATTTCTAAAATATTTAATTAAAAAAAAAGTCAAAATGTGTAGTGCTAATAAAGCTTTGAATATTGAAATAATTGCTTAATTGCTATGTTTTTCACTAAGAAAGCATACACCACGTTAGAATGAAAACTTACGTTCAATAATCCTACATCCAGTATTATAGAACAAGGGTAGAAAGATTCATAGAGAAAATAAACATCATAGCTTTTTATAATGGAGATGTCTGGAAGACTAGAGACGTCTAAAAAGAAAAGATGTAGAAATCAGACAACCAAAAATCAAGAGTAAAATAAGCAAAAATGACTGGAAATTGGATTAACGGTAACAACTACTTTGCTGTTTTAAAACGTTCCTTGAAGATTAACTAGAGCTAATATTTGATCTGGTTTAGGAACTGAAAAAAAAAACCCTATAAACTAAGTTACTTTCAGGCAAATATTTATGTTCACTTTAGGATCCGTTTCTGCAGCAAAAATATTGTAAAGGGGACTTGAAGTGAAAGACAGAAGTAGTCCTGCAGTGCTTTCTGACTGCTGCAGCGTGTCTGTTATGCAAGAAAGGAAGACAAGGGAAAAGTCAGAAAATAAATACAGCAGGGAAAGGAAAACAGAATGGACTAAAGATTTTTCTATATGTGTAATCCATTACCAGATACCTACTCAGTCTATGCACTCTGACCCCTGTTGCTTCTAGAAAAGTTTTACATTCACCTGAAAAGATCTCGATTTGCTCATGATGAAAGGCCTGATAAAACTTAGGCCTTAAACTAAAGGTTTAAGTACTTGCTAAACTTCATATGGCTTTATGCTTTTTACAAGAACTTCATTCAAAGTCTCTACAAATGGTGTGACAAACATTTCATAGTTCGACCTTGTTAACAGAGTGGACGGGTACCCTGGGAGCAGAAGAGACTGGTAGAAATGGTAGAAGGAAGCGCATGCTTCAAGGAGAGCAATTTATTACTTTCCTTTCCTGTTTGAAATCAGGTGTCATCTTAGATACTAAGCCCTGTTGGAGATTTCGCCCTTGCTCCGGTATCACATACCCACCACAGAAGTTACGGATGCAGAATGCCCCTGCAGTAACCTACAAGCAAGTGTTCTGTCAGACAAAAACCTAAGAAGCTCTTCATACCACTTGTGTCCAAAACACTTTTCTCAGTTGTGGGCTGAGATGTCTCTTGAGAGGTACTGATGCCACCATGGCATTTTGCTGAGATATATGAACAGAAAAACACGCTGAAGAAAGAATTGTGTGAAAGCCTCTGCAGCATGAGGAGACCAGAGAAAGTATTTCTCCTAAAGGTGAATAAAAGGTAACATCTTTTCTCTTATACCATGCATAATATATTTTTCTGTTTTCTCGAAGGTCTTCAACCTCCAACCTTCCTAGTCTCCTACCTAGGAAAACTTTGTAAGACCTACATTTTTTCTCTTTTCATTTATATTAGCACCAGGACACACCAGACCTTCACTTTTCTTTCCTGGTGTAAGCCTCTCTCTGTCACATGTGCCATATCCTTTGCACTGCCCCTTTTTTCCTGCTGCCTCTGAACCAAAGGCTCAAGTCGGACACTGCACAGAGCCATAAGCTTGACTCAAACTACTGGGGAAGAGCAGTGAGGAAGCACATAGAGGAGTAAGAAATCAGAAAAATTAGACTGTTGAGATTAAATCAATAGCAGATCAAGGAGTTCAAGGAAAGATTCCCCTATGGGTAGGTAAAAATATCTGTGGAACAAAACCTGGGAGCCTGGCTGCGGCAGAGTTACTGGGTCATCACACCAAGTTACCAACATCTCCTGTGCTGATGAGCTGGCAGAAAATCACATCTTAGCAACACAGAAGAGCTAATTCACAGAAGCTGCAGAGGTCAGCCCTTTGGCTGGGGTTCCCTGGCCAGCAAAGACTCTTAGGGTGCTGTGTCAGGGGAGATGAGTTCCTTACTTAGACTAAGCCTAATAGATTGCTAAATCCTAGCCATCTTTTATATGTTAGCCCATAAATAATTGCTTGGTACTTTTACATTCTATATATTCTGCTTTCAGAGTCTCTTTGCATCCAACTAAAGAAGCCTGAACAAAGCCCTCCAGAAGAGAAGAGCTCTCTTGTGACTTGTCGCTTCTGTTGCACTTGTGAAAAAACACCAACCATAGTTCAGCTGTATCTGTACTCCCCAAACACTGATGTCTCTTTGGAACTGGGTAGATGTCATCTTTGTCATCTTTGGAAGATGGCAGACGTTTAATACCTCCTACGGCATGCATCAGCAAGCATATTTGGAGAGGAAGAGAAGATTATTACACCCCGTTGGAGCTTCAAGGAGAACTTAGGATCAAGCATAAGTATGCTCAAGAGGATACAATAGTTAATAAAACTTTTATTCTTTTGAACACTGCCAATTTTTTCACCTTTTATTTTCACCGCTTTACCTAAGAGAGTTCCTGTTTTGAGATTGAAGATTATGAGATGCTCAGAAGTACTGAGACAGAACAATGCAATCACATTATTGGTTCAGCAAAAAACCAAAATGCTTTATCTGTTATCAGCATCTGACTTTCTTAGCACCATGAAAGAAATAAAAACAAACCAAACCACAGACAAAAAAAGGATTGAAATTTTTGCAACATAATCCCTCCAAAATATCTTGATTTTTTTTTTTTTGACAAAACCAAGAGTTTGAAACAATGTTTAAGTTCACATTTTGATCTATACTATATTAAACCACTTGAAAGAAAAGTAGCTTAAATGTTTGGCTAGGCTAGTTATTAGAAATATATCCCAGCTTATGATAAAACTCCATTGTGGTTAATGAAATGTAAATATTTACCCACACCATAAAAACATCCTACCTATTGAAATTCCCCTGCATCAGGTAGTAAGTACTGTTTCTCTGAAGGAAAATAAATATATTATTTACAAAGTTTTTATGCAGAAGAAAGAGGCCCATATATTTTTTTTTCCAACCCTGTGTTGCTTATTTCTTAAAAAAAAAAAAATCCCTTCTTTAGAGTTACTGTAGATCTAATAACTGATTTTTCTTATGAAAATTACCATTGTCATTTTTTCATTTGAGAAACTAACTCCTCTTGTTCCTTTAAACATTTTAACCTATTCAATCTTTAAATATATCCCCTTTGAAACCTCTGCTATTATACTGGATACACTAAGAAAGCAGCAATGCTTCAAGGAAAGCAGTTTACATGTTCAAAGTGCTATGTAAATATTCACTACTGAAGTTATAGATACCAGAGCTGGAAGAAGCACTCTCGTGGGGTTGTGTTGTGGTTTTGGGGGTTTTCTTTGGGTTTTTTTGTTGTTTTGTTGGGTTTTTTTGTTTTCCCCATTGTTTGATTCTTCCATTAGGTGTCATTTTAACTTATTTAGACAACTTGTCTTTCTCTGATAATCAGCCTCTGCAGCCTCTCAAAATGAACCAACTTGATACAAAATAATCTGTTTAACATGTAACCTTGCTACAGGGATACCATATTTTCCTTCAGCAAGCTTGTTCCTTTAGGAGGCAGCTGTCAAGGATATGTTATGGAATAGATTTGCAGCTAGGAGGCAGGAGATTGCATTTGACTTTGGAACAGTGAAAAGAGTTAGCTTTTTAAACAGAGGACATATTATAATTTGTGCTGTATACCTATTGAGGGCTTTTTACACATTTTTGTAATGTAATGGTAAACCTTTCACTTGATATATTAATTCCTTTGTTAAGTTAAAGACATGTTTTTCGTGGTAAAAAGTAATTGAGAAAAAAGTGAAGTAGAACAGTTCTGCTACATTTTGTACCTGTGGGTTGGGGTACAACGCAGTTGGTGGTAATTCGCAAGTCCTTCCATGTTCACTGGGGAAATTTCTTTGCAGTGTCGTGGCAGAAGTTCCTTCAGGAGAAGAGATGAACCCGAGCTCTGTACATCATCACACCTCCTCGTGTTTCAGGAGTCATCAGCAGATTTATAACCAAGAGAGGACTGTCACGTGGGCACCTTGGAACTGAGAAGTTATGTGCAAACGTGTTAGTCTGAGATAAATGAAACCAACGCGTAGGGTTCTCCTAGCTCTGGATTGGAAACGAAACTGTCAGGACAATGTTGATTTCAGGACTAGAGTTTGAGCCTTCCTTCTATCTCAGTTTTAAAACCCTCTGCTGGCAGTTATTAACAGGCACAGTTGTGAGATAATAGCTGTTTCTGGTCACTGAAGCAGCCTCTGGTTACTGCAGAACAGCAGTCCCTGATCTGGAAATACAGAAATGCCATTATCACGTCAGTGTCTTATTCAGGGCCACCACTGGAAGCTTTCCTCCAGAGTATCACAGTAGCATGAGATGTCAATAGTGGTGATCCTAAGCTTGGATCCTTTCAAAGGAAATTGATTAATTTCTCAAAAGGTAGTTACTGAAAACCAGCCATAAATCCGTGGAAAAACTGGCATACTTCTCTGGTCAAACCGAAACCTTTGAAACCTGCTACACCCAGATGCCCTTGTACCATCAAACAGTCATCAAGCAGCTTCTTAAATCAAACAAAAATAAATGAATGAAAACTTATCTTCTAAACACCTGCCTGCAGAGAACACATAAAGCCCACTAAGAATTTTACAGTGCTGTAACTACTCTGGCTTATTATAGCAGGCTCTTTCACTACCATGAAAATTTCCATGTACTGATGCAGCTGAGGACCACATCCATTAGTGTTTAGTTGGATTTTGCTTTGTTATTTTCTTTTCATTCCAAAAATACCATCCATCCACTTCTGAGGATTTGTCGAATATACTTCAGGGGAGAAATCAGGAAAATTCTTTCAAGGACATCCCTGTTGTGCCCAGCAGATCTAATATATAGCTGATTTTGAATTCTCCATACATTGAATTTCTTGTGTATAATTTACAGTCTACTACAGCTCAGATGTAATTTAGACACACGTGGAGTAAAGTGAAATCACTCACAAATATACAAATTAAGCATGTGTGTAGGGATCCTTTGATTACCTATGAAATCTGTTCAAATAATCTTCCGACTGGACACAAGGATGGCACCTGGTTGCTGTCTTTAGGCTGACTTCACAGGACTACCTGCTCCTGTTCCCTGTCTGCACAGAGGAGTAACATCTTCCCTCTTAAGGAAGCAGAACCCTCTGCAATCACGTTGCCTTTCCTTTTACTTTCTCGTGTAAATGCCAAAAAGGTGATTTTTTTTTTCTTCTTCTTTTTTTTTTTTTTTATTATACACTTGTATAACTAGACCATTTTTATAAGGTTTAAATGTTGAAATATATCTTCAAGCCTGCACAGGCTAGAACTGTAGTCTCTAGCACTAGCACAAACCAATTTGTCTGACAAATGTTATAAGGTGAAGTGGCATTATTTTTAGGAATCAGGTCAGTGGATAATTATGGAGGAGAAAAAGCCAGTCTCATCCGCATTAGCTTACTTCAGATGTTTTCCTACAGCTGGCTGCAAAATTTTTAAAATGCTAATAGGAATTCAACACTTCAATAAATAAATAAAATGAAAAAAATGAAATATCAAAGAGAAGGAAGAGTGAGCTCTTTTGCTTCAAGGGATTTTATATTTCTGTATTTTCCGTTGTGGTGGGTAATTCTCTAATCTTTTGTACCAGCATCCAAATTACATTTCTTACACACCTATATATTTTAATTCTACCAGGAAGCCAAGATAATGAACAGCACTTAAGAGGAGCCTTACAGGCCTGAGTAAATGGAAAAAAAAAAAAAAAAAGAAAGAAAAGGATTTTCTTTAACCGAGGAAACTTTACTGTTTACTGACTTTACTTTACTGACTACAGAGTCTGATAATCTGTCTTAAAAACATTAATCTACACCCCAGCACTGAGGAAAAAATAAAAATGATTTCTTGGGATGAGATTTTTAGTTGAAGAGTTGTAGTACCCCTTACCCCATTTAAGGCCCAAAAGCCATCTATGTCTCTGTTTTCTGACTGATCAGCTGTAATAATCATATGTAGATGAGGAGCTGGTATGTGTTTCAATAGTCTTTGAATACATCGTTAGCAGAACTGTTGTTGCAAAAATAGGCTGATTTTTTAATGTATATTTTTAAACAAACGTGCACATGTCTATGTGTTTGTGTGTATTTCCAGATGAATACCCAAATCCCACAAGCTGTCTTGCAGTGGAACCTTGCACCTCCCCACTAGTGCTCCAGTTTAAGGGGCTGGAGCATCCCTCAGAGCCAGGCCCTGTGCTTGGATAATGCACCTCAGCTCCTGAAGTGTATGTCTTTGGAACCATCCCCATGGATAGATCTCTGTGTCACTGTGTCACAGTGACAGTTGAGTTTTTTTTTTTATTCTAAACACTTCATAAAATGTTATTCTCTTTTAATCTTTACATATCCTTTTAGAATAAAGACATTAGGTCGGGTCCCTGTGAATTTAAAACAATTTTACATTACTCTGGCAGAATAAAAATACATTACAGAAGAGGTAGATGAAATCCAGATTGCCTTTATACTCCCAGAACAAAGTGAAGTACCTGTGGCCTTAATGAGATTCTGAGCGTTCAAATTTTATTCCTTTCTTTTAATGCGATGCTGTGAAAATTAGAAATGCCCTATGCGTGCTCAGAAAAGCCTTCTAGGAAGTGGGTTGAGTTCGCTGGCATATTAACAAGGGTAAATGAACAGCCATCTTCCCCTCATCTGCTTCATCTTTCTTACCTTTGGCTAACTGCCCAAGGCTTTTCACCTTGCTAACCTGATTCCCCTTAAAAGGCTGTTGAACTAGATGGAAATTTAAGGAGAAGGCTCAAAGTGAAGGCAATCGTTAACCATTACCCTTTGGCTTACGAACAAGTGTGTTCTCTTATAACTGTGCAAGCGAATTCTTGCTGGTTAAGCTATGTCAGAACAGGAAACTGTGTAGAATTAGGAAACAAAGGTCAGCAGGACTACGGAATATCATATTAAAAAGTCAACATTTGAAATTAGCATTTAAGATCTTCCTTTAGTGATGGAAGGCACTGGAGACAGAGTCTCCAGGCATTGAAGAGAAACCTTTCCAAGTGTGATATTCTTACTTAGTAACATTTGTGTAAAACAAATTTTTCAGAAATATTGTGTCCATTTTATCTCCATGCTAGACTTTTCAGAAAAAGTATCATAATATTATTAGTGCAGTAGTTTTAAACTGTGTTTACAACCCTACGAGTTTATTTGCAATCACTTGTGGGTTTTCTCCCATTACTGTTTCAGGCTAAAAAAAAAATGCACTTTTAAAGAAATCTGAGTTTTCACTAGATCCCAGCCTTTGATTTGTATTGGAGAGTAGTCTGAGCTGGGTCACTTTTGGTGAAACCAAAGAAAAATACAAGGACAAGCTGTTAGTTGGTTTTTTGTCTGAGGGACGAGCGTGATGGTGGTCCAAAGTCCATTCCCAGCCTCCTGCCCTGGGTCTGAGTGAGCATGTTGGCCCCTCAGCTCCAGATCCTTCACTCTGCAGGTCTTTCCTGTTGTTCCAGACTGAAACAGATGTCAGCTTAGTTATCTCTTATGAACAGCAGTGTTTAAGACTACAAGTTCAAAGACACTGTACAGAGTGTCTGAGGAATGTATTTGTTACTTTAGCCTCTTCCCAATGAAATATTTATTGATGGCTTCATTTACTGCTACAGCAAACACTGACCTGGAAGTTGTTTGAGTATTAAATCGCCTCCTGGAACAGACAGAAGTTGTTGGTTAATTTTTATCCAGGAGATTAAAAAAATCAAAATCAAATAACTTAATTTTTCATAGTGAGGAAGAGATGTATTATTTCAGAACTGATTAAACTTCCAAAGTCATATCATGTGTGAGGCAATATAAAACCTGCCAGAAATTCTTCTCTCATTGTTTCCAAACTCTGAACAAAAGTTTGGAGAAGATATTGAGTGATATTGCAGTGATCATGGGGGAAATAGTCTGTTCAAGACAGGCATGATTGAACATGCATGAAAGAACATGCATGAACAGGCATGAAAGAAAATGCATGATTGTCAGTATGAAAATATGTTGTTTGTCCACCCACAGATATCTTTAAGGCAGTAGGTCCATAAGCTCTTTTTTTGCTCTGCTTCCTTATATGCAAAAGTGGGATAATCAGCCATCTGCTAGGTAGGAATCCCAGCCGAGTTTTAAAACGTGCTCTGAGATCCTCAGGTAGAGAATACAGAAGGTATTGCTACGTATGAAAATATGTAAAATTAGAAAATGCACTGCATACTTTAAATTATGTTCTTTTATTGATTTTTTTTAGAGAGATAGATGGAATTAAATCAACAAATCCCATTAATTCTAAAGATAGTCACAATCATAGAGAAAGGATAAGAGATACCAGCACCAGTCCCACTCATACTTCCCCACTTGCTCTACGGTACAGATTCCTTCAAAGTATGCACAATATATTAGGTATCCCCGTTGACTGAAATGGTTATTTGTGTATGAGTGGAAAAAGCTGGTGGTTTATTTCATTTGTGAAAGCCCCTTTTCACTCCCAGCTGGAGATGCTGGAAAAATGGGAAAAAAAAGTGTCAGTTTTGCTTTTGGTACAAAAAAAAATCTCATTGCTCTTGGCAGTGACCTCAGCCTCCAAGAGCAGGTGTTAGCCTTGCATCATTTCACAGCCCTGCCTGATCAGGGGTGACATTAACCTAACTTTAGTAGATGCTCGTTTTAGCTCTCTCAGCCAGAAAAGAGTCAAAGAGACATGACACATATGAATGGTACAACAATGGATAGATTGCATTAAAAGAATAAGAGGAAAAAAAATAAAGCAAAAAAAAAAGCTAGACCTTTCTAAAGGCTCAGCTCAGAAAAAAAAAAAAAAATATATATATATAAATGCAATATTAACTGCAGCACAGATACTAAAATAGATCCACAAGTAACTAAAAATTATCGCTTACTTCAACACAATACAATAATAACCAACATCATACCTTGCCTAGGAATCGTTTTAACAGAACATTTCAAGTTTTTCTCTCTAGGAAAAAGGATGGGTCAATAGTTGTTTTTGTAAAATGTGAAGCAAATTATTTTCTTCATGAATGGTGTATTATTGAAAAGTACTTTGATTTTATGTGGGTTTTTTGAAGCACATTCAATTTTACATTTTTTTCTGATCTTTTGCGTTCAATAGTTGTATGTGTAATTAAATATCCTGAACAAAGCCTCCAGCCTTCCTATAGTTGCTAGGTTACAACTAACTAATGTACAAAAAAGTACTCAAGACAACTTAAAATACTGTAGTTTGAAATATATACTTATTTTATATCCAAATACATATTTAAATGTGTAATTGTCTTTTTAGGCTGGAGAAAGAAGACTGAGGGGGGATCTGATCAATCCCTGTAAAGACTTGAAGGGAGGGTGTCAGGAGGATGGGACCAGTCTTTTTTCAGTGGGGCCCAGTGACAGGAGAAGAGGAAACCAGCACGAACTTGAACGTGAGAAGTTCCATCTAAACATGAGGAGGAACTTCTTTCCGGTGAGGGTGGCAGAGCCCTGGCAGAGGCTGCCCAGGGAGGTGGTGGAGTCTTCGTCTCTGGACATACTCCAAACCCACCTGGAGAAGTTCCTGTGCAACTTGATCTAGGAGGACCTGCTTTGGCAGGGGGGTTGGACTAGATGATCTCCAGAGGTCCCTTCCAACCTTGTATCATTCTGTGAAAAAAATATTCGAGTACCACTCTTTCCATTCTGATTTGCATTCCCTTTGATGAACAGTAATGCAATGGGCAATGTTGCTACGAACAACACCAAGCATTGAACAACCAGATCTTTCTGGTATGAATTCCAATGGTGAAATAATATCTGTGTATAGACATGCACAATTGCAGCAAATATGTATATGATGTGAATGATGATTCACCTGCTAGCGTCATTAAAATATTACCCTGGTATACCAGACATCAGGTGGACTTATAGAGCTATTTTAGCTATTCATATTCTTCCATCAAGATCTGTAGGTGTCAAGGATCACAGAATCAACAGAGTGAGAGATATACTGAGAAACTTCCTGAGGAGAAAGATGAGCAGTTGCATGGTGAGGTGACCAAAAACCACTCAAGCCCTCACTGTATATCTGATTCCACAAGGTCTTGCAATTTATTACACAGACCCTTGCATTTCTCTAAAGAAAAAAGTAAGCATATATTCATATGTATTTTAGTTGCTTTATACTCTTTACCATTCCGTTTTGTTTTATGTTTTAACACAGATGGTATTTAAATTTGAATTTTTTTTCTTTTTACTGAATTTCTTCTGTCATGTTTAAATAGCTGGATTACTACAGTACACAGAGTGCACTAGAGATAGAGAGCCTCTTACTTGATATTTAATGAGATAAAGTTTCTATTTCGTTACATTAAAGATTGGCAGTAGCACAGATAATGCACTGACTCTGTTAATGCTCTTAACTCATGAATAGCAGCTGTTTCAGCTCTTGCTAATTCCTCTTTTAATCCCCTTTCTTCCTTACACAACTTTGAAAAAAAACTTTGCATGTAGTCTTACCATTTGTATTAGTATTGTCTTTACAGGAGATTTCTTTCTTATGTAAGAATGCTCTCTCCTTTATTTTTACAAATAATTAGAGGCTCATTACTGCCATTGCCCTCTCCTCTGCTTTCATTTCTTCCCCTCAAACCAGCCATTTGTTCAATTTAATTAAATAGGACAAAGCTTAAGAGTTTCCATTACCCTGAGTAGGATTAACACATTACACTCCATAGGAAGTCAGAGAAGGTGAGTTTCTTTAGCAGAGTTTTCCATTAATAAAAGGAATATGATAATGCACTGGGAAAACCTGCTACTGAAAGCCTATTCTGTGTATGCTGCACAGACAGCATAGGTAACGGAAGTGTGTCGCTGTAGTTCTTTGCTTTTTCTAAGTAAAGCACTGATTTCAGAATTGCCAAAGATGAGCAGTTCCTCTTGGATGTCTATGGCAGCTGTCAGTAGCAGCAGTGAAAATATTAAGGCACATCTGGTACGCTCTTAGTGTTAAGACTGACCCTGTAAATGCGCTTTTGCAAGTAGCACTGGACAAATATCAGCAAATAGTAAATTCCCTGGAAGCGTTTTTTTAAGATGTTCTGCAATTATTCTTGGAATTGAGCTGAATTTAGCTGAGAGAAACTTCTCTTTCAATAGGAAATTAGGAAGACTCCCAAAAGCTGACTCAAAGGTTAGAGAAGGTACTTGGTTAGAACACTTGCATTTATTATTTTTAAAGAATTTCTTCATCCACTTCAGGTTTGAACAGTATTGCCTGAAAGAACTGGAAGAAATGCCTTAACCATGGGATTAAAAAAGGTTTTCAGTATCTCTTAATCTCACAAAGAAAGCTATATATGAATAAAATCTTCACTGATGCTCAAAACACAGTCCTGCAAGGTCAATATGTTCTACAGATCAAAGAAACAATCTCAATGACCTTTTGAGTAATAAGCTCAAAATAGTACACTATCTCCAAAACCATCCTCTAAGAACTATCGCTATATAACACGCTTCAGAGGTAGCATGTTCAAATATTTTTATGCAGTGGAAAGAATGGCCAATTTTGAATGATAATTTTGGTTGTTTTATTACTGAACCCCCAGACACAAAGAGCACGGTTAGCAGATTTTGAGCCGAAGAGCTGAGATTTGGAGCGATCTCAGCAAATACCACCTCTGCATCTTGCTTATCAGAAGCAGCATGGCTGCATTCATCACAGACCCGGTCACTATAAATAAAAAGCTAATTGCAAAATTCAGGTTTTGAGGCAGATTGTAAAGGTCCAGCAAAAATAAAAAAAAAATCCCATAAAATATTTTACTCTGGCTTCTGTTCGACTCTGAGCTAAAACTACACTGAGGTCACTGTGGGCAACCCTGCGTAAAGTCAGCTCTTGGAAAGCTCCTGTTTGTACAACTTTGGACAGGGGTTTATGGTTTGTTGGGAGGAACGACAGGGGCTTTGTGAGGGACCGATTTCCATATATTTACTTTCCTGGCACTGAGGTCAAAAGTGTTTGTCCTGCCATAGCAACCTGGCAGAGCAAAAGCAAACTAAAAATACTCTTTGGTAGATTAACTGCTGCTTGCTTCTGCTTGCGAATAACTTGCCTAATAGACATGTTCAAATGACTATCCAGTTTATAGTATCTTGTGAGAAGAAATTGAGACAATCTAGGGATGACTCGACTGCATTCCTAAATATGTACGCCATATGTATGGCATGGTAGACTTCTTTTTCTTTGCACTGGCCTTGCTAGAAATACTTTCAAACAAAACCTATTGTTGTTCTATAAAAAATGGGGGACTAAAAAACTTTCCCAGCTTTCTGGTGCACCTTCTTATTCTATACGACTTCATGGCAAAAGGTAGTTGCTTCCTATTTTGCCCACTTAGCAGTATGGGTGCTTGACCACCAACACTTCTAGATGAGATTCCCTGGAAAATTTAAGAGGTACAATCCTTCATCAACATGAAATGTTACTCCTCTGATGGTGGGGTCTCCTTCCCTTGGATGAGGACAAGAAATCATTACCTACATTGTGCTGCAAAGTGTTAACCGCAACAGGCATGTCAGAGACACTTTTCATTTTCGGGCTTGAAGTTCTTGAGAATCGTTTCTTTAGTGGTATTTGTAAATATATTATAAAGTTTAATGAACCAGGCTCTCTTGAGAGCTTTTCACTGGGTTGTTTCTCTCAGATAATAAAAGTAGATTAAAGCTAATAGATTTATGATTACATCTCATGTAAAATGAAAAGCACATTGGATTTAACAGTGCGTGTTCTCTCCCTCTTTCCCCTGGTATGCTTGTTGGTAAATTGTGACTGCTCCCACCTGGGACAACTTTGGGTTTTGTAACTGGAAACAGTCTTGTTTTTCCAATTCATTAGTTCAAACGGCACAAAGAACTTCATATCACAGATTTCAAACTGGCCTGTATTTTGGCAACCCAAGAAGAAGAAGAGATTTACTATTAAGAGATTGTACATCTCTGCTTCAGCAGTGTAAACAGGCCTCCAGGGGACCTCAGGAAAGGGCAATAACAAAGACTTCCTAAGGGGCTGTGCGAGTGAAATTCATCTCAAAAGCAGAAGTCCTGCAGAAGCCGTTCAGTGTGGATGAATTATTGTAATATAACCTTTATCAAGGTTCTGTCCTGCCTTCGGTTGACCTGGGACAGTATACACTTTGACATGTAGTGTAAATCAGGCAACAAATAAAATGTGCTGTCACTACTGATGGCTTGGTCCAGGTGTTTGGTTTGGTTTCCGCTGGTAGGGGGCTACTGCTGAAACTGTCCATTTCCATTTTGCCCTGAATTTTGGAAGTTATGAAGTGTTCCAAACCCAAAAAATCATGCTTTGTATTTCATACTCTTAAAGGGAATAATTGAATCACATTTATAGAGTCATTACATGCACATGGCAGAAACATGACAATAGGCTGAATAGAAGAAGGTGTTAACCAGCACAGAGAAAGACCAAAAATCAAAATATGAGCCAAATATTGTTCCAATTGCAGACAAGCACACTAAAATAATAGAAGAGAGAAAGAAATATTTTAAGAAAGGATAAGAAATCAGAACTGTTATTCAGCTGAACATTATTCATTGTTTCCTGTGTGTTGTGGAATATTCTTTAATTTATCATCCTAGGCAGGGTGTATGACACAGCTTAAAAATTTAGAAGAAGTGTCATTTTATTACTGCTATAAATAGAACACTCATTTAGAAGTTTATAAATATTTCATGGGGCTTGATGGTGTGTTAGAATGAAAACAGAACAAAGCCTTAGGCTCAGAGTCAACCCCAAAGGCATCTCTTTGCATTAGGAAAGGCTATTCACCCTGGGGAGATACTCCTTTCAAAAAGCCAGGCAGAGGAAGCCTGGCTCTCTGAAGGAAACAGCTGACAGAGGAAATAGTAGGATTTCAGCCTTCTGATTGCTCTCAGCTCATGTCACTTATTTTGGAGATAAAGTCCATCCTTTCTCCTTTCATGACCTCTTGGCAGAGAACAGTGCATAGGCAGGTAGTATTGTCACTGTCACACCACACCCTGGCACAACCTTTAAAAAACAAGTTCCATAAACTATGATATTTGCAAAAAGTTGGCCATACTGCCCCCTGAATGAGTATAGCCTCCATTTAACTCAAGGGTGCTGAGTGAGAAGACCTTCTAGGCTGAATCCTTCGGAACAAACTTTAAAAAAAACATGCAACAGTCTCTCGAAGTTCCCCTTTCTAAAAGACTTTCCAACAAATGACGCATTTAAGACAGATGCTGCTGTGCTTTTTATATCCCCTTCGCTAGAGAAGTTCCTTTTCCCCATTTTTACTAGGTAGCTCATGATATATTTTAAACTTATGCAGTACAAGATGTAGGTTCTTTTTTCCCCCAACCGTTGAGAAAAGTAGTGAATCCCCATTTTCTCATTCCCCATAACATGGAAAATGTCTCGTTTGTAATCACAGCAGAGAAATGACTAACCTATTGCAGAGATCTTTCCTGGCCTTTTGATACTTGCTATTTTATATCAGCAATGAAAAAGTCTCACTGTGGCAAGGCTCATGTGTGCGAGGGGAACGAAATGCAATCTTTCACCTCACTCAGACACAGAGTCACCACAGCACTACTTTATTAGTTGTCAGCCATATCACCCTTAATTAGATTCAAAGGTCCAAGATATCACTTCATAAGACAATTGAAATGTGGGAAAGAGAGAGAAAGATGGCTGTAAGTTATTTCCTCTGGTGCAACACATTTCATGAATTATCAAGCTATTGTTGGGCTTTTTTTTTTTTTTTTTTTCATGTGCATGCTCATATTTAATAAAAGGCGGCTCAGGTTCTGACACTGGCATCAAGCAGAGTCTTTTTCTTTTTCATCTATATACAGATGATTATTCTGGGTTTGGCCATCTTTATTAAAACCACATTTTTTCTTTCCAAATGCTAATTATCATCGCAGAATTTGAGTAAGTTATAAAGGTACAAAACAGCTTTATACCAGTATGTGTATGCACGTGCACACACACACACACACACACACATGTTTGTGTACACACACAAGAACCCGGACTTGTACACGTGTGTGAATCACTGTATTTGTTCTTGTATGTAATAACAGTATTTAGCTGCAGTGCTATAGTCTGTCCATAAAGACAAAGTCTCATCTGATGTTTTTCTGAGAATTTTTATTATCAAAGGAAATTTTAATTTCCAATAGGTCCAGTCCAACTCTAGCAACAAATAATTTTGTTTACATTTACTAAAATCATTTAATCATTTGGCTGATTATATTACCTTAGTTCCCAGGAGGTACCACTTGCAGTGCTCTGCAGTCTTTTCTAGGTTGCTAGAAATCAATTTTTTCATAAACATTAGTCATTCCTGGCATAGTAGCAATTTTCCCTATATTTAATTGCCAGAAAATTGATTTTGCAAGTGATTTTAATGGAACTGTACTTGATTGCAATTCTGTCTTGCCATTGTCCCTGCTAAGACTAGAAGCTAAGCTAAGTCTTATATTTTATTCTTTCCTGGCCAGGGCTAGGAATAATTCTCTTGCACACACTGGCAAGCTTTTGGAAGGACTGAATTAAATCTGACAATTTCAGAGCCTGCTTAGCTTCAGCGCATGGAGTAGCAGACTCTACATGACAGCTACTGGTGGTTCCAACCAAAGACAAACAGAACCTTCCACTGTATTTACACACCAAGAACTTTCTGTTCTCCCTTTAGCTTCTGAACAAAGGCTCACAGTAAATAGTGTATCAACGGTGACCAGGAGTGATGTATTATACTCTTTTTACTTCTATAGCAAGTTGCACTATGTAATCAATTATTGTAATAATTTATGAGTAAACATTGAGTTAAATGCTAGGAAATGATAACCTATGGCTGTGTTAATTGTTCAAAATGTTTATGTGACTGAAATAGAGCTCCTGATGTGTAATATCTTATTTACAAATTTATCCTCTCAAGCAAAGCTGTTTTAGCAGGAAAAAATCTCTCTCACTCTTCATTCCTCAAGCCTAAATTCAATAAAGACATTTAACACCAGATTGTCTATTAGCAATTGTTTTTTTAAAAAAACTTAGGCAAATAAAATTGCTTCATAAAATTTAGGAATGGTTAACCATGATTAAAACTAGTTAACAAATTCCATGATCCCATCAGGTTTCACTGGCCTTACATTGTGAGTCCTTAAAGATGAAAATTTCTGAAGTTTACAAACAATTTAAGAAAACCTAAATGTCACCTCAAAATGTGGTACCCCAGAAAGTACCACTAAAAGAGTGAGGCAGGAGGAGGGACTGTACTCTCTGAGCTAATGCATCAGCAGGTTACCACAACGCTTTTTGATTCACTTTTTACTCTCCCTAGGTACAATTTCTGATCTCTCCTGTCTTTTGAATTCTGTAGCTGATGCCAAATAGCATATGGATGTCCATATTAATCATTCACAGAACTCACAGTTAACTTCCTCTCTGAAATATACACTCTATAAATTCTTATCATGACGTTTTAAAAAACAAAATACTTAACTTACATTAGGAGAAATGGAACGTGTGTTAGTCACTTACCAATCCCAGTTTCTAAAAAATACTATTTTCTCATTGAATCTACCAAATGTCACAAAAAAAAAATTGCCAAAAAATTTATAAATGCCTGTCAACTAATCTGACACAATAAAGTTCATGTATTAGGTCTTTTATCCCTAAGAATCATGGTATGTCCTCTGTTTTCTGGTGACTTCATTTTTTTAATGAAGATTAAATAGTGTCTGGTCTGAATCCTCACAGAATCGTATCTTCAGGTTTCTCTCAACCACTAGTGACTCTCTCAATGCTAAGTGTGAATAACAAATAAACAAAATTAGGCTGCAAATATTTTTTTGGTACTCTTATTTTTCTGTTGCTTGTCAACCATTCTAATTAAAGCACTAAAGACAAAGTCAGATTATATTATGAATCTCACAGTGTTTTTCAGATGTACTTGATTTTGCCATGAAAACAAACTGGCAGTTTTTTTTCCACCTCTTCACGATGTGCTCAATTTTGATAAAAAACAGTCCACAGCTGAAAAAAGTTCAAGATAGCTTTCTGTGAGATGGTCTTGGAAGTTATGAGAGGTTTTAGGTCAAGAAGAGAAATTCAAGTTGACAGAAAGACTGATGAAACCCACCCAGAAGAACAACAAGCAAAGGGACTGTTGCCTACTGGGCATGACAGGGGTTTAGGATCCAAGAAACCTTCTTGTGCTTTCAAAGAGACAAGTGACTTGCTCTTTGGTGTAAGACAAAGTACTTAATTTAATTCTACATCAGCTTTCCAATGTGTGCGTCAGCAGCAGCTGTAACAAATGCTAGAATAATCTAACCCTAATAATCTTTACCTACTCATTCTGTACGTACACCCAGACCTGACTGTGGACAATTCATGGCATATTTTGGGTATCTCTTGCACAAAGGAGTTCATGAGGACTTATTGACCAGCCAGAGTGTTAAAAGCAGAAACACTGGAAAGTTAGATGTTTGAAATGACCTGTTATGGATAAGGTGTTGCTTAATTATTGTAAGTTAGCAAATTGCAAGTGAATCCATGGCTGAGGCAAGACATGGGGGAAAAAATACAGATTTTGTTCTTAAAACTTTATGATAACATCTAACAGATATGATTAAAAGTTATGATTTGAGGAACACGTACTCCAGTGTTCACTGGAGTAGTAATCACCACTAACTAGAATGATCATACAAAAATAGGTGGACTTCACTGCCTAGACTTCAGACCATATAATGTGCTGACTCCACAACCTCCTGGTAGCTTTTCTCCTTTTAGTACTCAAATCCAGGCCACCCAACGTTTCAGAATGAAATTGCCTGATTGCAACACAATAATAACTGCTGGCAGCAGAAAAACAGACTCTTTTAAAGGATTTATAGATTTCACAGAGTGCTATCTGGACTGCCACCTCAACCCACATCACTGATTCATGAGTTCATCTCTAGTAAGACAGCAACAGAATTACTTTGCCACAGAGAAGTGATAACATCTTAGGGGAGAAGAGGGTCACACTGTCACTTGGTGAATATCATACAACGTAAAACTCAAATGCTATAACGCCGTAAAAACCCATCAGGTATCTCAGAAAACGAGGGCCTTGCTGCTGGGATTCTGTCAGGCAGCAATTTTTACTTTGATTACATAAAGTCACTTCATCTGTCTCTCAGCATTACATCGTCTATAACTTCTCCGTCTTTCTCAAAAGGTTATTGAATGAAGTGTCAATCTTCCTCCAGCTGTATGCATAACCTTAAAAAATCAGCACATTGTGCCTTTATTTTACGTCCAAAATTCCAGTAAAGTTTTCTAGAAAAAAAACCACTCAAAAAATCCATTCAGACGTGTCTGTTAATCTGTTTCAGCAATAATTATATTGACCTTTACAAATACTGGTGATAAGTTCTTGTGTTAAGGAAATTATTTTCATGTCGTGATCCTATCTCACAAGAAAGGCAGACAACTATACCAAAAAAAAAATATCAGGTGGCTTCTACCAGGAAAAAAGCAAATGAAAGACAGGGTTAGAGCTGGAAGAGATCTTTCAAGAGAGTCCATGTAAATGTGATCATGTCTTTCAAAAACTAGGCATCTACTTTGTCTTGACAACTCTGTTTCACAGTATTGCCAGTGATCAGTATTTCTTTGTACAAAGCAAGACAACATTTTATTTTACATTATTGAAATAATTTGACTGTTGCTGGAAAATGGTTTCTGCTGCTGTTAGTATGCGCTGATTTTGCACTGACTTACTGACCACTAATATTCTCGTGTTTAAAAAAAGCACTTGGCATTTAAGCTTTTTTTTTTTTTTTAATTTCCTATTTAAATTTCTGTCTAGGCAGTAACTGGTTATGCAAAATAATAGTTGCAATGATCTTGTTCCCATTTCACAGGTTACATACATATATATATATATATATATATATAACAAGCAGTTACGCAGAGAAAGTGGCATGTCCAAGGACACAGACCAAATCAGTGGCAATACTGGTATTAATGGTTTTAATATAAACCACTTTAAAAGATTTAAGAGTGAGAAAGCTTAAAAGTCTGGCATTTAAGAAACAAAGCCATTTTTATCTCCTTAAAGATGTTCGTGCATAAATTGCTTTAAGGATTAAAAGGTGCTTAAGTATTAAAACCCCTCTAAAACCTTAAGCTCCTAAAACATTTTATGAGAATAGGGATGGTAGGTCACCCTGAAAATACAGAAATGGACTTTGATTTGGTAGTGGAGCTTGGTTGTGGAAAAAGAGAGTTTGTGTTAAAAATGGTCAAAGCCCGATCCTAAAGAAAGAGACAAATTGAGCCAGTGGGTTTGAGATTCTTGGTCTGGATGTGCTGACTATAGGCTCGTGAAAGGGCCTAGAAAAAGGATTTTCCAGACTGGTGGTCCCAATGGAGGTATCAGATGGACTGGTGGAGGTGTCAGCAGCAGTGGAGGCAAACAAAGAGGAAACTGGTTGAGCTCAGGGACAGAAATTGCCATTGAAATGGAAAGAGGTGGTGCCTGGTAGAGGGGTTTTTCTGAGTGGAATTGCTCCAGGAAGAGGGCTTCAGACCTCCACCGGAGTGGGGTTTGGGGAATGATGTGTGAATTAATTTTAGGCTCCTCCTCCATATGGCAGCGCCTTTCGGTTCGCTCAGCCCAGCCCACGGTACTGTCACCACCGTCTGAGCAATACCCGGGGAACTACCCTCCGAGCTTCCTTAACAGCTCTTTGAGGTCAATTTGCACAAACCTCCCATATAAAAGGAATTTGTTTAAACCAAGACTAAAAATAGATTGAAACCCAGTTTAAAGCCACAGAAGCAGCTTGCATACTATGTTTCAATTGAAGACAGCGGAGCGAAAGCATAAACTGAGAAAATTTTATCTTCTCTCTGCTACAGGAAAATGTCCACCCAAAGAAATTATCTGTATTTGGAAAGTTTGTGTTTTGAACTTGCTTAGTTAGACTTTCCTCCTTATAATGCTCCTCTTACAGACGCACCTCTTTGTCTGTGCCTCCTTATTAAGTCCCCTAATTAGAACTGTTTCATTGATTTTTTAGTTCCAGATAAAACTCTAAGTAGACATTCCCTTCTAGGATGTAAAGAAGATGAGGTTCAGGAACACTCTAGGCTATATTTCAAAATATTACATATTGCAGATCATTACATTTAACTGCATTGGTTTATTTAGCCCTCTTTTCAAGTTTTTTACAGTTCATTTTTACTTTCACTAAAATAAAAATTAAGGATAGATCCCACTCTTTGCCCTATTATTGGTCACTCCAGGTAACCACCACAGTGTTTGAGTCAAGGAGGATAATGTACTTACAGAAAATATTTTTGTACTTTTTAGTTTTCACTGAATTAAAGATATATATTTAGTTGGGACACTACCTATACTGCTATTTGCAGAACTATACTGCTATTTGAAAATGCTTAAGAAACATAACAATGAATAATGATTTCTAACTGATGAGAAATAAATAGTCTAATCTTCTTTAAAGTCCCTGACCATAACAATCAACTAAACAGCTAATTTCATCTGCAATTTTGAATAAATGGAGGATGACGTAAGAGTGACATGGAGAGACTACCAACTGAAATCTTATTTTTTTTAAAACCTTTTTGAAAAAAAGCAACTATTCTTATTAAAACATTAAAATCATCCAGAAACACATCCAATTTCTGAAAGGTATGAACTACAAAATAGATATGTTTGCTGCTAGTAAGCTAAAGAATGTCTTTTTTCTCAGTAATAAAATAAATTACTTGCACATACACAATGCATTGATAAACAAGAGAAATATCCACACTTGAGCTGCTTCTAGTAAGCTATTTAAATTGTTTTTGCTGCAAGATAACTACACTTCAGGTTCCCTAAAGTTGCACACTCTGCATAACTAAACTGATGAAAAAAGGATTTTAAATTAATTCTTTTTGTCGTTACCTGTTTGCACAGCCTGTTTCAAGGAAAAAAGCCTTTCAAGCTGTTGAAAGATTACTTTCATTTTAAACTGTCATACATTGCTTCCAAAAGGTGGTGTCAAACTGCTGCGTGTGAAGAATTAAGGAGTCTATGCCAGCTTCAAAATGCAATTGTCTGATAGGAATGTTTTTTCCTAACAATTGAGCCCATAAACTCTGCGGAAATGTGTTTGTGTGTGTGTGGCAGCAGAAAACAATTAGCACGTACGATACCTTCAGAAAGAAAACCGATTTCCATTTTTTTCAGATGACCTAGAAGAATTTAGTCATCCCATGGCAACAGAAAGTCACTCCTCCCAGTGCTATTATACAAAATTATTTTCTAGGCTTGTCTGCAGCTAGAAGAGCCCTTACATATTTACCTGAAACGGTCTGGTGGCAGACAGCATCCTCATCATCTTGGAAAGGTGCTTAGATGCTTGAGTAAACACTGAGAAGTCAGCATGGTCCAGTGGACAGTGTAAAAGAATGAATGACAGGAAACCTATTGACTGGGTTTGCTGCTGATTCACTTCCAGGGAATTTTGGCAGCTGTGTACACAAATAAGTTTCTATGAGGGAAAATAAGATATGAACATAATATACGCTATCTGCTCTGCGTTATTCGCTTCTATGGGAAAGGTATAATGAGAAAAGGAGTCAGGATGTCGCATTTCAGACTATTGCTTTGTGTATCTTTCTTAATTTCCTCTCCAAAATAAATCTTTTAGTCATTTTTCTTGCCTGTGTGTCTGAAATCTTTCTAGCTCTGCTCCATTTTTAGTGTATATATGTGTGCATCTGTGACGAAACGGGGAGAAAGGACTTCACTGTGAGGTTCAAATTAATTTATTTGGACTTCACTCACAGGTCCAATAC
>JAOTQQ010000041.1:18969573-19032178 GCA_026546715.1 Gallinago undulata
CCCAGGGAGGTGGTTGAGGCCCCTTCCCTGGAGACATTCAAGGGGAGGCTCGAGGAGGCCCTGGGCAACCTGGTCTAATTGGGGATGTCCCTGCTGACCGCGGGGGGGGTTGGACTAGATGGCCTTTGGAGGTCCCTTCTGGCCCAGACGATTCTATGACTTGTGAATGAAATCTGTTTCTGCTGCTCATGGGTGATGCTCCTTCCCCTTGAGCATGGCACGTGCCACCCCCATGTCCCCAGCAGGACAGGTGATGCTGCAATGCCCAAAGCCACCAGCAGCTCAGTGTGGTCCTTGGAAAGGGTGAGGAGGGGTAATGGCAGAACCTGGCCCTGCACCCTCAACACTTGTCTCTGGCCGTGCAGGCGCTGTGCAAGGACACACTGGAGTTCACCATGGCCAGCCGGGACACCTGCAAGGCTTTCTGGAAGACGTGTGTGGAATACCATGCCTTCTTCAGGCTGTCTGAAGAACCCAAGTCAAAGCCCAAAGCCCTTCTGTGCAGCAAGGGCTCCAGTTTCCGATACAGGTAAAGTCCTGAGGGAAGCCAGGAAGGGCATGGGAATCCCCCTGGATTCCCATGCAAGGGGGAATGCAGAGGGGCTCCAACCCCCTGAGCATCCTTGTGGCCCTCCTCTGGACCCACTCCATCAGGTCCATGTCCTTCTTCTATTGAGGGCTCCAGACCTGCACACAGTGCCCCAGTCCCCCAGGGCTGGGGCTGATGGTGCTCCTCACACCTCTCCCCCCCTTCCTGCAGCGGGAGGACGCAGCGGCAGCTGCTGGAGCACGGGAGGAAGGCGAAGATGAAGAGCCTGCCCTTTGAGAGGTACCAGGAGATGGGGGGGGACATGGAGGAGGGCAGTGCCTGAAGGGTGGGGGCAGACAAGACCCCTCCTGGCCCCACACCTACTCATGCTCTTGGCCTTGCAGGAAGGACTATGCATCCCGCTATGACAAGAGGCAGTGTCGCTCCTCCCCGGACCTCCTGACTGATGTCTCCAAGCAGGTATGTCCCCTCGGCGTCAGCGAGAGGGACCACCAGGGCTGACTGAGGGGAGTCTGGGCCTCGCAGCCCCAGCTGGAGCCCGAGGCTGACGCTCAGCTCTGGGGGCTCACTGCTGGCCCTGCTTAGCCCATCTGAGGGGGGGGGGGGTCTGGGCACCCACCCACCCACCCTCCCTCTGCCCCTGCTCAGGTGGAGGAGCTGCGCCTCGTCTACGGGAGCCGGGGTTCCTACCACGCCAATGGGGTGCACGCCTCCGAGCCCACCCTGGACAGCCGGAGCTCGGCCGTGGAGGTAACGTTCGCCACCGAGCTGGAGCGCTCCAGGCCTGAAGCGTCCCCTGCCTTCCTGCCCCACTCCAAAAGCTCCTCCGCCTTCCCCCTGCTCTACGCCGAGCTGGAGCGGGAGCGGCAGTGGGAGCCTCCTGACCTCTTCAGCCCCAGGAACCCCTTAACCTCCTTCCGGCCCCACCACCGCTCCGTGGGGAGCAGCAAAAGCACCTCGGTGGGCAACATGGGGGAGGCAAGCCGGCGGCCGCTGGTGTACACAGACGTGCTGTGCCCCCCTCCCGTGCCTGCCCCGGCCCCCCATGTCCTCTTCTACCTGGACAAACCCCCCCGGCCCCCAGGCCAGGTGCTGGCACCTGGCGGGGACGCAGCCAGGGGATGCAGCCCTGGGGCTGCCAAACCCCTCCGGCGCAGCCCAAGCGGGACCCAGGACAGGGAGTGTCACCGCCAGGCCACGTGCGTGGCAGCGGGCTCCGGCGTGGCCCTGGCAGGGGACAGCAGGTCCCTGGCTCGCTCCTCCAATTACAACCTTCAGGAGCAGGCCCCCAAGCGCTCCTGGAGCCAGTCGGACATGAAAACCTTCCGTTTCCCCTACGGCTCTGAGTTCCGGCCGCTGGGGCCGTGCCCCACGCTGAGCAGCCGGAAAATGGGCGTCCTCCAGCAGCCGGTGGGCCAGCAGGGGCTGGGGCTGGGGGGCTCAGCCCAGCGCTACGTGGGCAGCAGCACTGAGTCCAGCGACTCCGACACCGACCTCCTGGCCACCGACTACTGCTCCCCTTACGGCCGGGGGCTGCGGTCCCCCATGGCCCGGGTGCGGCTGTCCTCCGGCAGCCTCCAGCTGGATGAAGAGGAAGAGGTGGTGGTGCCCTTCGCCACCGAGGAGAGGACTTCGTGGGTGTCCTCCAGGTATTTCACCTAGGTGCCTGGCCCTGGCCAGAGGGAGCAGAGGTAGAGGCCCAAGCTGGGCTTCCTGCTTTGCAAACCCTTGTGATGGGCTTGTGTTGTACGAGTGCCCTTAGCTAGAGAGAGGGTGCTGATGGACAACCACCCTTGGAAGCTGGTACATCTCTGCCACCGGAGGTGGGGGGTCTGGCTCCAGCCAGAAGGGTCAGGGCTCTCCTAAAGCCCCGCAAAAACCTTGCATCCTCCCCATGCTTGGAGCTCAGCTGCTACTTTTCATCAAGGGGGTAAGGAGGAAAATAAGAGACATCTCACAGAAGAGTTTTAAACATCCGTTTTTCACAGCTGCAGGGAAGCATGCTGGTGGGAAGGGTGGTTGAGGCCCATCGTGAGAGGAGCAGGATGTCCAGGAGAAGTTGCTCTGGTAGCTGATCCCCTCTGTGTACATGGCCAGTGCCCCAGCACGGAGCCCATCTCCATCCTGCCTTTCCTCCCTCTGATGCTGCAGGGAGTGCCTGGTCCTCAAGGACAAGGGTGCACATTGGGGTGCTCCTTGTGATGCTTAAAGCCACAGAGCAAGCAAACCCCTTTGTCTTCTCCCTGACCAGTTCAGAGCATTACCCTTCCCCAAGAAGCAGCCCAGCCCTGCTCAGAAACCATTTAACAGCATCCCACAGTGTGTTCTGGGAAGCAGGTTAATGAACGATATTGTATAGCTCTGTTGGAAGGGACCTTCAAGATCATCTAGTCCAACCATCAACCTAACTCTGATAAAAAAAAATTTTAAAAAAATCACTAAATCACATCCCCCAGCACCACGCCACCCTGTCTTTTAAGTCTTTTAAATACCTCCAGGGATGGTGCCTCAACCACTTCCCTGGGCAGCCCATTCCAAGGCTTGATAACCCATTAACTGCCATTTTCTGGCACCTCAGGGCCCTGCTTAAACATGGGGGAGAGGGGCATGTAAGGGGCCCCAGATGAGGACTCAGTTGAGCAGAATGGGGGAAAAGCTCAGGAGAGGGTAGGAAAGAAGCAGGGAGCTGGTGCTCACCCTTGGCGTTAGGAACTCTGCTGTAACCACGGTCCTCTCAAACTCTTGCAACGTTATCTTCAGCAGGGCTGTTTCTGGCTGTAAAGAAGGAGAAGGAGATGGGACTGCTCCCCATCCATGGGGTGGCAGGAGGGGGAATTCCCAATTTTTCCATTGATCCCTAGAAGGGAAAAGGTATAAAGCTACTTCTTGGAAGTGTTCTTATTACAAAACAACATTACAGAGTCACAGAATCTTCATGGTCAGAAGGGACCTTTGAGAACACTGAGTCCAACCATAAAAAAAAAAACAAAAAAACCAACACCCTATCCCCCCCAAAAAAGCCACCACCAAAACCGAAACCCCACAGACACAACCCAACAATCTTGGGCACTACAGCACATCCTGAAGTGCCACGTCTACACATTTCTTAAATACCTCCAGGGATGGTGACTCCACCACCTCCCTGGGCAGGCCCTTCCAGTGCCTGACCACCCTCTCAGGAAAGTCATTCTTCCCAAGATCTAATCTAAACCTCCCCTGCCCCAACTTCAGACCATTCCCTCTACTCCTGTCATGATTCCCTTGGGAGAAGAGGCCAACCCCCACCTCTCTCCACCTTCCTTTCAGGGAGCTGTAGAGGGCAATGAGGTCTCCCCTCAGCCTCCTCTTCTTCAAACTAAACATGCCCAGTTCCCTCAGCCTCTTCTCATAAGACTTGTTCTCTAATTATCCTAAAACTATCTGAAATCTCCTCAAAAAGCTGGAGAATGGTGACACCACTGCAAGCTTTTAGGGTAGGATCTTGTTACTTTTCTCTAAGACCAACCCTAGAAGACTCTGTATGACATGACTGCAAAAAAGAGAGACAATCCACGGGTGAGGAACCCACCACAACCTGTGAGAGCAGGTTTCAGAAGTCAAGAAGCTTGGGCAGCAGCTGGGCGTACGGGAACTGCTCACCCCGCGTGGCACTGTCTTTTGTTTTATAAGCTAGGCAATAAAAATTAAGTTGTTCGTGCCCGAGTTTTGGTTTCCTCCTCCTGCCCTGCCTGATCTGCACCCCCCAACCCCACAGGGACCCCAGCCCACCCTGTCCGGCCCCCTTACCGCTCCACTGAGCCCCGGGGGCCAGTTTCCCTCCCCAGGTTGCTCCATCCAAAACCCCCCAGTGACTGAGGAGCCCCAGAGCCCCGAGTGCTGCTGAGAACAACCACATTCTCCGTTGGCTGCCCAAACGAGTGCATTAGATTAAGAAGAGAGCACGCCACAGGGTTTGCTTTTGCTCCTGGTGACCCCTGTGCTGAAGAAGCTGTGAGCTACAGGGACTCCAGATGTTGCTCTAGCGCCTTCTATTAAAAAAAGAAAAAAAAAGATAGATAAAACTTTCTGGTCATAGAGGGTTGTTTCTTCCCTTCTTTCCCAAAGCTCTGCACCTTGGAAAGAGCAAAAAGCACCACTCAATACAGCATCTTTATTAATATTCTCTATAATATGACAATATGTCTATAGTATTGACAAAATAATTATTGTCTTCATTAATAGACAGTCTACATGCACAATTTGGGGGAGGGGGGGGGGGCGGGGGGGAAGCGGCAGCGTTTCAAATAGAGACTGCACTCCCAGCCCACAGAGAACATCCCTTAAGGGGTTATAGCTGAAGCAGACAGGCAAACCCACAGTCACTGCCAGCTCCCAAAAGCAGGTGGAGATACAGGAAACGGCTGGCCCGGGTCAGCTTCACCTTGAGCACATCCCAGAACAGCCCTAGAATCCCATGGAGAGGGATCACCATCCATCTGCCCCATCTCCAGGAGCTGCCAGCCCTGGCATTCAGTACCCTGCTGGGAAAGCAGTGCCAAGAGGGACAAAGGAGGACTTGGGAACTGTTTTGAGATTTTTCTACCGAGTGGAACACACCATGGCCCAGTGTGTGCTCTGCCGTGGCACATCCCACACCAGCAGAGGAACAAAACAGCTCTTAAGTGACCGAAATTAGCATCTTCAAGATTGTGTAAGTCTTGCCATTGCATAAACCAGCTTCCTTGGGACCGGCTAAAATAAAAGGACAATCCCAATAAGCAGTGGCTCTCGTCAAGGAACAACCAAAATACCCCCCTGAGTAAGCTCTTGCCCATGGTCCATGCTCAACCCTACTCACCAAAAAGTGGGAAGAACATCTATTTAAGTGATTGTGTTTCACTACAGAAGAAAACGAGGATGGAGAGGCCGTGGAATGGTCCGCTGACACTGAAAGTTACCAGCAGTGCCTGGAGAGTAGGAACTTTTACAGCCCTGATGCAAACAAGGGTTATTAACAGAGAAGGAGGTATTGGCAGCATCACAGCATCAAAACATTAGGGTACCCAATGCGACCGGTGTTCAGATAAAAATCTATCACTTCGAGGTGAAGCTGATCTTGAAATCAGTTGCATGAGCAACTTGAAATCAAGTTGCATCAGAGCATGATGCTCGGCAACTTTTTAGGCACAGGATGTAAAAAGAAACAAAATGTAAACAATATGCAAAGAACTTCAGTTTGGAGAAGCACAAAGGCAGCTTTGAGTGTATCCACCTCATCTCTGTATAAAGTGTCACTTCATTTATTGGAAAAACGTGAAGTGAGGCAGGCCAACATACATCCTGCTAAAACTTCGCAAAGAGGAAAATAATTTGATTCCAGTGTTAAGTCACGAAACAGAGTGACAAAAATCAGACCTTTAACATTTGCTAAACTTTGTGCAAACACACAAAGAACCTACGTACTTCCCTAATCAGCTACAGCCATTCCATGGAGCGCAAGAGGAGGCGATTACCCTACCGGACACTCAACGTAGAGAAGGGCAGGAGAACAGCTGGAGACCAAGGGCTTTGAGGATGGTTACATCAACACAGGACTCACCTCCCCAAAAACAAACACATTCCTCTCCTCTGCGATTCGGACTGCTTTGATGATAAGACTACTTCAACAGCAATTCTTCCCAACCTACAGAGGGAAGCCCAACAAACCAGGCGAGCGAGAAGACGGACGGTTCCTGCATGAATATTTCGATACATCTTTCCGTGAGCTATTGGCCAGGAACAGAATACTGCTGATTGAGTTACAGAGTTCATCAATAACTAACACGTGGTGGGGGAAAAAGACAGCGGTGCTCTGGAAACCAGCAATACAGACATCCATCCGTTCTTTAGAGTTAGATTGTAGTCTTACGATGCAGAGAGGCTTTAGGCACAGAAATGCCATATGCAGTACAATAAGAAAGCCTCTCGGAGGGACTTTAAGAGATGGTGTATGCAAATCCCACCCATCTCACAAGAAAAGGAAGAGGCACCATAGTTCAGCAGCTTGTTAGTCATATCACAAACAGGACAGGTTCTAATTTCCCCCCAAATTCACTACCCCCTGCCTACTCAGGGTCGTTTATAGAGTTGCATAGATTAAAGGCTCTGTGTCAACAGGGCAGAGCCACCGGTTCCAAAATTCGAGAGAAACTCCCATCGCCTCTCCCTGTACAGAGAACACCATCAGGGAAGTAAAAACATTCCGAGAAATTTGTATGGAGCTCTTTAGAAAGAGATCTGGGTCACAACTGCTGATGTGAAAGCCAAGGTAAGGGTGGCAGAGGCCTTTTTACCCCTTCACTCCACAGCACCAAAGCTCACGACCGAGCCAGCATGTCTCACATCTCCACCACACTGTCACAGGCCACGCACATTTATCAGGGCACAGACCCCTCGTCAGGCCTGGAACCAAACCCAGCCCTGGTGCCGCTCCATTTCCAGCATTCCCAGTGACGCAGCAGCTGGTGGGCGATCTCCAGACAAGAACATGGAGGGGACCCAAACCTTCTCAGAGCAACCACCCAACTCTGTGCAAGGAACACCTTTCCTGAACCACAACAGGAGTCTGTAACCCACACCTGCACACATCTAACTCAAACCCAGAATAAAACTCACAACATAACAAGCTCATGAAAGTTTACGGAACTTAAATATTTATTTTTAAACCATTTAAACACCCCCCTCCCCCCAAAACATTGAAATAAGCTTCATCTATAAACAGATTTACAAGACTAACAACTACAGAAGCTAGAGGAGCACTACAATTTGTTTCTGTGATGCAGTTATTTTGTAAAGCTTCAGATCAACTGTATTTACAACTTTTGCTGCTTTTACATTTATAAAAATATTTATTTAATCCATAACATTATTGTTTTCAAAAACTATTTCCAGACTTTTTTCTCAGATATAAATTCTAATTGAATTTCAGTTATATAGCAGATGAAAGTTTTAAACAGAAACATTTTTTTTAAAATTAAAACAAGGAATTAAAAGTAATTTTTTTTTTTTTTTTACAGTGTAGGCACCATTGAAAATAATTGTCCTTGGCATATCTAACCACCATCTCTCGCAAGTGTCCTTTATATAAAAACGATGTAATGGCAACATTTGACTAAAAATGCAGTATTTACTTGCACACCATTACTTTTTCAATATTTGGCAGATATATTTCAGATTCTTTAAAATTACTTTTGTGCAAAAACAAAATGTGCAGGTCTGAACCATAAAATAAACACACCCAGCCTTTATAAAAAATAAATTTACACCAACAGTTCCACAGCTAAGTACTGAAAAACAATCCCAGTTCAAAACTTCAGCATAATATACATACTGGGTTGAAAAAGGGAAAAAAAAAAAAACCAAAACCAACAAAAGAGAAGATATTACCCATCTAGCAGTACCATAAATACATAACTGAAAGCAACTTTATAGTCTTACCTATTTTTTATGAAAAAAAAAGGAAAAAAAAAATCACTCCGTACTGCACAGTACTACCTTTTTGTGAAAGAATATCTATAACTCAGTTATTTGCATATTAACTGGTAAATACATATTTAAAATACACTTGCAGAAAATTACAAACAAATGATGTTGATGTACTGTATTTAATGTACTTCAGAACAAAAATGTGTATAAATATCTTACAGGAGAAAGTACACCACCACACAGAACGCTGGTGTTACACTGATACCTGCTTGTGAGGTACGTATCATGTGACGCTCGGCTTCTCTGGCTCCCTTCCACCCAGGCATGTATACTCAGAGGAAAAAAAAAAAATTAAGTTAAATTGGACTTCAGGTTTTGTCCGTTATTGCCAAAAGCCCCACCCCCTCAACTGTATTGCTTTAAATTTTCCTACCATGATAAGACTGAATTACTACTTTAAAACCTGTTCTAAAAGGTAATACATATACTGTACATCAGGATATACCTGTTGCTACATATCACCTGCAAACTACTGACATATTGCTCTCAAATATATTTAATCATAGAGCTGCCTAAAATACTGTACCAATTTAGAATTATAATAGATACTGTTGCAGGTTTATTTTTCAGGACACGATAACTAAATGCTGGTCGAAGCAGGTGCTACAGCAATACCCTTGCCACTACGTTACATGTTTCGAATCCGCTCGTGAAAAAGCTATCTTCTCTGAAGCTTGTTAGTGATTTACAAAAGTTTAACTCATGAATACAAAAGACCTGTACATCCCCACGTACAGGAACAAAATAGCATCAAAACATACTGTACTTGCACTTCGTATTAATTAAAGTAATGGTTATTTCTAAAAGCAAAACTGCACCTCAACATTTATCAGATTAAACAGGTGAAACTACAATATTAAAAGTTGTTCTTTACAAAATAATTTCCTGAAAATATAAAACCATGTGCACTGCCACAAAATAGTTGAGGAGGTTCTTTCAAATCCTCAGTCACCATCAATATGTTGCAAAGATCCAAAAGGCACAAGGAGCTCATGAGCTAAGCACTGCCAAGCTTGAAGTAGTTTTGGTGGGTTTCACTGGGTCCATACGAAACAGCAGTCAATTATGTGAAGTTTCTTAGGATGAGTCATTAACAGAAAATCTATGGATAAAAAGCAATCAAGAACATCGTTAACTATACAGTTTCAGTTTGGCAAACAACACACAACTACTTTAGCATCACTGAACTCGTTTATGCCTTCATTTCAACAGAGCATGGGAAAAAAAGAAAAAGAAAGTGACGTTCTCAAGAAAATATTCGCTAAAAAGAGAAGAAAGATTCTCCTGCTCCCTTACTTGCTCTAAGTATGCTTACAACAGAACTGCAGGCTAAATTAAAGAAAGCAACGTGCAACAACTACAGTAAAACTGGAGCACTAGAGCACCAAACTGATACAGTAATTGCTACTATTACAGAATCACAGAATCTTCATGGTTTGAAGGGACATTTGAGATAGAGTCCAACTACACAAAAAAACCCAAAACCCAAAAAAACTACCCCACAAACACACACAACCAACAATCTCAGGCACTAGAGCATGCCCTGAAGTGCCATGTCTACATGTTTCTTAAATACCTATTAGTATTTATACCTATTCCCTAAAGTACCTTACATACTGATTAGTTTTAGTTTCAAACAGAAGTGTTATGTATAACTACTGAAGCTGAAAGTTTAAAGCCCCGGACACAGCAGATCTTTCTCTTGCCACTAAACTGTTCAAATTTCCCCACCATAGAAAGTTCATTGTCAAATCTTTCCTGGGCATAAGTACTTAATTTTTTTTTTCTTTCAAAAGAAAGCTGCTTCTTGTTGTTGTTTAAACAATGCATACAAAAAAATTTCTTGACTTACTTCTGAAATTTCTCCATAAGTTTCTTCACCATCTTATCTGTGATCCCTGGACACGTTGCTTCTGCCATATTGATGCTTTTCTCAAGTTCCTCAATTGCTTTCTTCCTGCTAGCATTATTTGTGTCCTGCTGTTTGAGCTGAGTACCAAACCAAAACAAATAAAACTTAGAAAACTTATCAGCCACTCAGGTAAAAAGCTTTCAAAGAAGTTTTTGAAGTCAAGACTTACCTCAGCAAACACGGGGGTGATTATCATAGTTAAACAACTCAGGGTTTTAACAAGATCCTGATCCTAAAAGTTAACAAATAAGGATTACATTTGCATATTCCTATACAACCTGTAAGCTGTGTTTAAACACAGCACAAGTGATTTTGAAAGTTCAATTAAATTCAATTAAGCACTTGAAACACATTACAGACCCAGTGAAGGTACAGTACATCAACAAACATTATGTGATGTGGGAACACATACCTGATGGCACATCTGAAACAATGTCATGTATCATCAGAAAAACAGTTCAGTTTTTCCTCTCTAATATTATAGAGAGGAATTATTTAAAATTCAATCTCTATGAACAGATACCGGTCTATGAGCATGCGCTCTCTTTTGCATTTAAGACTGACACGGGCTTAGCAAATATCAAAAACAAGCATCACCTCTCGAACTACAAAAAGTCAGTTCTTATAAAAAAATGAAATTACTAAGTTTTATCACTATCTTCCTTAAATTGGCTTCAAAACCAGCACTCAGAAAGAAGAATTCCTCAGACTGTACTTACCGTCCCATTCTGCAGTTTCTTTGCATCTGGCTTCTTTCGAACTGTAGTAAAGCTCCACTCGGGATGAGAGTTGTTTTCTTTGTTACTGGACTCCCTGAAGAAAAAGGATAAGATATACATAGTAACAGCCACAACATAAAGCTAAGCAAGCATAGGTAACCCTAATACACAATAAATGCGTATGGATTAGTTCCATATTCCTTGAAATAAGAAGAAAAACATGTAGTGAAACATTAACTGAACTGTAAAAAAGAACAACTTGAGAGGCTGAATAAATTGAAATACGATTAAAGCAAACAGAAGATGTTATCTACCCAATAAAGCCTACCTTCTCCCACGGCATCCCATTTAAAGCAGTTATCTGGTATTCAGAAAAGCAAGAGACTTACAGAATGAATGTTCCATAGGCATTGTGCAAATTTCTTCATACATCTCAACCTTGCTCTGTAGTATTTCTAATTGTGATTTATTGTTTTTGGTAAAACCACTAGCCCTAGACTAGGAAATACACAGCGCTTTAAACAGAACTGAAATTAAGTTCAGAGAGAGAAAGTTTAAGGAGATAACGAGCGCAGAGCCTGACTTATGCGTTAGTGTTTAGGTTCATACCAGGGGGTTTCTTGAAAGAACCCAGTGAAAAACATACAGAACAGAGACAGATATACAGAAGAGAACTTAATTACACAGAGAAACTGCACCAAACCTACTTTAGTAACATTTAAGAAAACAAACAAACAAAGAAAAAGCCCAAAAGATACTAAGCCAAAAAGAAACTTACGAATCGGAACCATCGGAATCACTTTCATCACTACTATGTCCCTCTGCTTTCCATCTCTTAAACCTATCAATCAGTTCTGTCAGATAGGAAGTCTTCTTGGCATTTTTCATAATGAACTTGTGCTTCAGAAGTTCTTTTGCAGTGGGGCGCTGTAAGAAACATTTAAATATTTAATGTTATGCTACCGTTTCATGATTTTAAATTTTAATAGCAGAGATTTAGTAAGACAACTGACTTCTGGAGCTAACCCATATAGTATAAGGAAATTAGTGAAACAGGAAGTCAAGAAAAGCCAGTAATCCACAGTTACAAGCACTCTAAAAATACGATCAAGTCACACACAGACTATACTGCTTATCCTTCCACGCTAGAAGGTACACACCCAGGGAAATGACTAATCAAAATTCTCCAATCTAACATTTCCTTGTAAGTAGAATTCAGACAGACAGCAAAAGTTCTGCAGGAGAAAAAGACTTAAGATTCATGCCTCTGTTAAAGCTTCTCTTCTGACAATATCATAGGTTTGAATGCATTTTAGGAAGTTGCCTCTGGCACCCTCATTTCTTTCAGCATTCTCCCTCCTTCTTTCAGTATTTTAAACAAAAACGACTAGGATGGAGACACAGCTATTAAAAAGCCCCACTAGCACTTACAGTGGAAAGTATGTTCTCTAAAATTATTTCAGTCAACTATGATGCACTACATCAACAAAACACAAGCATGAGAGAGCAGAAAACAAACCCAAAATATCTATATACACATACACACACATATATATCTACTCACAAATGTTGGGTCCTTGTTCAGGCACGCATCTATGAATTCTTTAAAAGGTTTACTGAATTCTCCTAATAAAGTCGGAGGATTGTTTTTCGGAATGAGAAACAGGACTCTCATTGGATGCATATCCGAGTTGGGAGGCTCTCCTTTGGCCAGTTCAATAGCAGTGATTCCCAATGACCAGATGTCAGCCTGAGAAAGGGAAAAGCTGCTTTTAGGACTAAATTAAGGGTTATCATGACTAAGTACTGAACAACTGAAATCTTCACATGTACTACATCTATAGAATGGTCTAAGTAGATAATGCGCAAAGATACCTTTCTAATACTTGAAGGCTATAATTCCCAAATTCCCAACTGATACTTAGTCCTGAAATCACCAAGATGCACACTTTGTCATGTCAAAAGCAATGTCACTGTTGTAACACTCTCAGCAACTTAAACATGCACCTAAATACACTTTTTTTGGAAAAAGCTCAAGAAACATTAATCTTAAGATTAAGCTTAAGAAACATTTCTATATAGTGAACTACAAACTGCCACAGATTTCCTGTATCTAATTCAGATTTTGTTTCTATAGCAAAACTGCATGCTCATGGTACTTTTGGAAGTGTAGATGCACTGGGATATCCAACCTTGTTGGACACCTCACTAACGGAACACGGCAGAGAGCGGAATGAAACCCAGTAGGAGAACACTCAACTTCTTTCCTAACAGACTGCTTGATGAATTTAGTTAGAATATTATCAACAACTAGTTAGACCTGAAATAGCAAGTTCACAGTATAAGTTTCTGAAAAACAACAAAGTGGTATTTATTTTAGCTGAAGTTAAGCATTATAAGATATTCTGGTACAAAGAACCAAACTTTATGAACTATAAAATTCTTTTCTGATTTTGAAGTTTTTCCCAAATGAAATATACATTACTTGCATCTTTTTAGATGAGCTACTTACAATAGCTATTAAGGTCACTAAAGGTGTTTTTCATTAAAAAGTGGCTGGCAATGGTTGACTACACTTGGCACAAATTCATAAATCAAAGTTGCCCATAAAAAAAGGTTACAATTTGCATCTCTCCAATATTCCTTTCCTATTCACAAGGAGTATCTTTATTTAATATTGAAGAATTAAACTAGCTCATTGCTTATTACTGAAATATCATAACCAACAGTTGCATATTGGAGCAAAATATTTTGAAAGGAGAGATGGGGATTGTGAATCTCTGCCACTTACAATAATGTATGAATGTCTATTTTGTTTTCTATCATTTTGAAGTAAGGAGAGAAGGAGAAAGGTTAAAATAGTCTACATGCCAAAATATTTATCAGTATTAGTCTAGAAATGGAAGTGTCCTAAACCCTTCATCGGCCCTACCAAAAACTTGCGTCTTCTGTGCTTTCCCACCAGGATTTTGGCATGGAAAGAAAAGGGGGAGGCATTGCTTTTGCAACATATTAAGGAGATATGGAAGGCAAAAGATTAGGTTGCTGTGAGGATATAAATGAAGGTGTGGTACAGCTGATTTAGACACAGGGCAAGCAGAAGAGGAATTATTCTCACTTCGACAGGACAACATGCATTTTTAAAATCAGGGTAGAGTGCTTTTCCAAGATGCCCAAGGGAGCAAATTACAGTTGCGCCACTGAAACCCTAAACATGAAAATTACACACTCCTCCTCACCAGCAAGAGCCCTAGCGATATGTACACAAATTCTTTCAAGTCTGAATGATCCTGGGAAAGTCTCCTGGAGTGTGAATTTAACTCAGATATTCAACAGTCTTTTCCTTACGTGCATGCCACAAGTACAGTTTCATGTTTACTATTTGAGGAAAAACAGCATGAAAGGATTACTTTTTATATACCAAGATTTTTAGATTTCTTGTTCCTATTTAAGGTTGCATCTACAGAGTCTGGAAAGTCCAATGCCAGCAACAAAATACACTGCCATTTCATCAACCACATCCTCTAGGTTGTCTTGTGGGCTACAGACAGGAGAAGAGAGAACTGCTTCCTCCTTATCATCCCTTCTGGCAGCAGTTCTCAACCCTCAGAAAAATATGGAGTTCCCTAGTTCCCAGAGGGAAATTCTGCTTTGCAACTGGTCATCCATCAACAGCTCCCATGGCAAAGAAATGTACATGGTACCATAATGCCAACACAGTTACCCATCCTGTAGTTCAAGCTATTCTTTTCCTCCTCAAAATCAGTCACTCATGCTAAATTCTTCAGCACGATGCAGGTGCTCAGAAATACCATTAAAGGAACTATATCCAGAGTTGTTTATAAAAACCTGAGAAGACAGTAAAATTTCATCCATCATCTTGTCTTTAAATAGGCTGGTACGTTCTGATGGCATTCTATTTGTGAGAATTTTATTACTGTCTGAATTAAAAGCAAAATGTTGAGTTGAAATTAAAAACAAACCAATCAACCAGCCCACAACACTGAAAGCATCCAGGGAGTTTCTCTGAAAGAAACATCAATTAACTTAGTGAACGTGCATGAGACTTGCATGCACATTCTGTATAAATGACATGCAACTACTGTATAAAAACAGTTTAACCATAATTTTTACATTATTATTTGAAACCTTGTAATTTGAAATCTACTTTTTCTTTTCCATACCGATAGAGCTAAAAACATTAAAGCTGAAATAATCTGTTGGAGCTGCAGGTACAAAGGAAGGGTATTCTACTCTCATACTTACTTTTGAATCATATGCTGACTGCTGGATAACTTCAGGGGCCATCCAAAACGGAGTTCCAACAAAGGTATTCCTCTTAATCTGTGTGTCTGTCAGCTGCCCAGCAACTCCAAAATCAGCAAGCTTAACATCACCTTGTTCTGATAACAAGACATTGGCAGCTGCCAAGGGGAAACAACGTAATATTTAAATTGGAGTACTGCTCTTAGGATTTTAAAGGTTTTAACAAAGTAACATTGAAAATGTTAGGCACCTTTTATATCCCTGTGAATCTTCTTCTCTGAGTGTAGGTAGTCAAGACCTTTCAAGATTTCCTTTAGCATGGTAGCAATCTGGAACTCATCAAATGGGCCAGCACGCAGCTTTAGAGAAAACACAGATTAAAATAGTTTTAGTCTTGCAACTAATTTTTGCCTTGTTATTGATTTCATTAAGTCATAAACTGGAAAGATTTTTTTAAAGTAAAGAACTAACAGAATTCATAAAATAGTCAATGAAGTATACAAACATTCTGTCAGAAATAGGTGCCATTGGATTGATCATCTTCACATATCTACTGATAATATAATGAAAAGGCTGGTACTTTTTTAATGTACCCACTCCTCTCAGCATGCAATGCATATGGAAACCTAGAACTGACTTTCCACAGTTACAGTTTCCTATAGACAGCAAACACAGCGGACTGAATTTTGCATTTTAGATCAATTGAATTAAGAAGCTGAGTTTATTTCAAAATAAATTAGTCTATTGACTGAGGTTTTTAAATTTAATGATGCATTTTTGATTCCACACTGCTTTTGCATCAAGAACATAATGTGCTATTATAAAGCTCTATGTAATGGAATAAGTATGGAATAAGTGTAAACTTTACACATTAGGAAGCTATTTAAATAAAACAGTAGCAATTAAGGAGGGTGATTCTGCTATAAAAAATACCAATAACACAGCACTGAAACAGAGGACGCCATGAAATTATGGTATGGCAAAGGGAGGCAAAACTTAGCTTTATTCCTCTAAAGATTCAGAGGTTTTAACTGTCACTAGTAAAAGCTATTTCACTATTTCTGACACTCCAAAGAAGTCTATAAATTACTCAAAAGTGTGAAAGAGTATCTCATAACCTTAGTCCTTCTCAAAAAGGCTAAGTTCCAGAGCTACAAACTACCGCATGCTATACATAATTACTATGGGTTTGCATCCCCATAACTGAGCTGATGTGACATAATTTCATAAAGAAGTCTAAATGAACACACTTCAGCTCTTGCAGACAGGACCACTGTTAGCAAATATATAATTAACACCATTCTATAATATTGAAGGCATCATATTTTTCCTTCAGAATCACACAAAGACTGAGCTGTATTATCTTACAGGAAAGGGTGGGTCTGAGCTGTACAGCTGAGGCAGAGCTGCACTGAAAGGATGGGCAAACCACATCCCCATACAGTGGACTGTGCTCTTGCGCTCTCTAAGCTACATCCTCCGTGAATGCTGCATTATCTTAAGTAAAAGGCACCTTCACACTTACCTGAAAATGGAAAACCCAACACTTTTTAGTCAGCTAAAATTAACTGCGCTCTGTGGGCACACACCTCATTCACTCCTGAGACCCAATCCCAAAGGAAACACTTTTATATTGAAGTATAATGAATATTCCACTTGGGTGGAGGGACAACGTGGGGGACAGATGACTCAAAAACCTGCTATGTATGGCAAGAACGGAACTTCTCTTCATTCTAACAAAAAACAAAGTTGCCTTGCATTTGACTGAGAACAGAGATGCTTCCTAACACTTAGAAACAACCAGGAAAAACAACAACAATAAAAATCAACATCAACTCAATATAACTGAACTACCATGCAAATTCACACCTTTTGGAGCATTACAGTGCAGCAGTGATGTAATATTAGCCACCTCCATGGACTAGATTTTATGAAGAGATATGAAAACACAATGAAATAAGGTTCACTGGTAATTACAACGCAAAAAAATCATATACTTACAAGATCCAAAGCTGACCCTCCACCCAAGTATTCCATTATTATCCATAGTTTTGTGCCCTGTAAAGGAAGGCATGAGTTAGAAGTCCAAGCCTGAACATTAAAACAAACAAACAAAATAAAACAACAAAAAAACCCAAACCAAACAATGTATATTTCTATAGTCTACCAGCATACTGTTAGGAGAATGGAAACATTGAGTCCCATTAATCACCAAGTTACATGTCATTAGTTCTTGTAGAACATCACACAGCTCCTGTGCAAGATGTCTAAATATCAATTAAAGTTTGACTTCTGTATTTTGAAAAAGCAACAAAACACTCCATCACCACTAATCATTTCCTGCTAACTGGTATCCAAAATGATTCCACCTAAAGGAACTGACCTTAGAGAAAAAAGTGATTTGGTGGTGGTTTAAGTTTAAACTACGTGTTTTGATATAAGATTGCAGTTCTCACAAAAGAATTGCATGACAATTATTAACTCCAGCTATTTGTGATACAGAAGCATGACAATTTTGATAGGAAACTTTCTTTCCACACCTCATATCTGAGGAAAATACTCAGAACTTAAAATTGCTTTTGAGCAAGAGGCTTTAAAGACAAGAGGAACTTAAAGCTGCCGTGTGCCTCTTTGCTTACCTGCAAGTGTGTACCTAACGTGTCCTCAGACTCCAACTTCAGCTGTCAAATCCAGCAAAAAGTGCCAACTGACAGCCCGTGGGTCCAGCCCACCACCAGCCATGCCTGCTGCCCCAGCTCCGGCACAGAGACCCAAAGCAGCTCTACGACCACCAGCCAGGAGAAACAGCACCCCCAGACCTGCAACCCTCCCAACACCCTCGGATTTCCCGGGTTTTCCAATCACAAGTTTGAAATCAGCCATGAAAAGGTCAAAGATAAGAGCAAGAGAATTCAATAAAAAGTATTACTTAAGGAACCTGCCTTAGGTATATATTTTCTTTTTAATTATTTATAGTAATATTGGATAGTGCACATATTCCTTCAGTATGTGCTCTTTGAATCTCAGCCTCTGGGAGTATGGGAGTTCCTGTGCTTTCTTAGTGGAGATGTCTCAAATCCTAGAATACTAGAACTGACAAATGCTTCTAAGATTCATTTCTAGATGCTGACTTTGCCCTTGGTACGCAGCCGCAAAAGGTGGCTGGTTCATATAAATAAAACTGGGAAAAAATTGGTTTCAGATCTACAGACCCTATGTTTCTTCCGCTATTTGCTTGCCAGAGTCCCCTCACATTTCAGAAGAGACTCAAGTATTAATCTATGGGCTACTACTCTAAGAAATTCTGTGAATAAAACGTTTATTTAAAATAAAACCTAGTTATTAAAAATATGCAACTGAACCATACTTGGTGATGTATCACGCATGCTGTTAAAACCTCCAGCAAATATTTACTAGTCCTAGTTCCTCATAACAGAGCACAATCTTACGGCAGAATTACTTTTTAAAATCTTTTGCATTCTAGATTGTATGCTTTCTATTGCCTGACTGGTGACATAAAACTAAAGAAAACTCAACAAGCAAATAAAGGCGCAGTTTCCAAAAGAACCACGTCCAATTACCTTAACAAAGTGTGCTCTATTAGGTTTGTACTGAATTTAAAAACCACAGCATTTATGAGAGTCTATTCCAATATTATGACATCAGCAGGGAAGGGCTGGCTAATTCTAGCAGTTTTTATAAAGCTCAACTTTGTCAGCTGAGAAGACCTGCAAGGAACTCCCAGTTTAAGGCAAACATTGTGGTTACCAGACGTGTTTGGAGGATTTGACTATTAGTTGAAAACAGTATCGGTTGAAAATGAGCAAGTCCTGTGTTTCTAAAGTAATGTCTCAAAGAAATTGATACTATGCACTGTAACTGGGTGTGGGTATTTTTTAGTGAGGCAAGAAGAACCTTTTTCCTAGCTATTTCAGGTCAATGAAGTATAAATAGACAATATAGAACAATTAGTATCTTTAGATCATCTCAAGACTTTGCTGCACAAAATACTGTACAATTTTAGTGGAAGTCCCTGGATGCTACTATAGGAGCTCTCCATAATCAAATATGAAAAACTGAGAATAACTTCAGGCTTGCTTTAATTGCAAAAGAAAAGAGTAAGGCCAGGAATCTGTAACAGTCACAAGGATACGTATTCAAACCTGTTGGCGAGACTGCACAAATAGGGAAAATAATCATGACATTTCAGACATCCAGAGAAGATCTACCTCTTTGGGAACAGATGAAAAGTACAGCTCAAGCATCTTATCAAGCTTCACAAATTTCATAGAATCATTTGGGTTGGAAGGGACCTTAAAGATCATGGAGTTCCAACCCCCTGCCCTGGGCAAGGACACCTCCCACCACACCAGGTTGCTCCAAGCCTCATCCAGCGTGGCCTTGAACCCCTCCAGGGATGGGGCAGCCACAGCTTCTCTGGGCAACCTGGGCCAGGCTCTCACCACCCTCACAGCAAAGAATTTCTTTCTAATATGTAATCAAAATCTAACCTCTTTCAGTCTAAAACCAAATGTCAAAATTTGCTGAACTTGAGTTCCTGATACTCACCCCTCAATTTACTGAAACACTGAGACAAAGCCAATATATTCTATGTGAAGATGTTTTGAGTCATCAAAAGTGGAGTTTGAGGGCTTTTATGAATGTTTTTTAGAAAGAAGGAAATCCCTCTGTAACTTTTATTGTTAGCAGAGTTTACAAAGTGACTGCAAAGATAGTAACGATCAAACATTTTCTTTTAGGACATTTAGGAATCCGATGGGAAATGATATGATTATTTTTTTTGTCATTTCAGATGCAGAGGTAAGATAGCAGGGTAGTAGGGTCATCAGAGAATGGACCACAAATTTAAGAGTCTAGAGATTACACAACACAGAGTTTTAATTTGTTCCACTTTTCACTACTGTTCCAACTGCATTTTAAAAATAGATTCACATGATGCTCTTTTCTGTACTTGTAGCAGTTTGTCATCAAGAGACTTAGCCAGCAAGCAGGTGGGAATAAGAAACATTCTAAGAAATGGAAAAGATCATTGTGCCTGACATCACTACTGTTTAAATGAAATTCTCAGAAATGTGCATGAAGGTAGTAACAGGTTACATTTTCTACCTTCTATCGCATTCAGTCAGTGATGGCTCAAGCTAGAACCTAGAGACGAGAGCCCCTGAGTGCTACTCCTAGCTCAGCTGTGGAGCAAATCATGTCCAAGCAAATCATAAGTACTTCTGGCACGTACTTCATCTGCACTAACTGGGAAAAGTAAGATCTGAATTCTGTATAAACAGGAGATGAGTAATGATCAGACCATCAAAAAATTAAAAATGGGAAAGGTGTGTTTCCTTATCAGTCCATACTCTAAAAGTGTAGAAAAACACTTGGGAAGTGGGTTTCAAAAAAAAAAAAACAAGATGAAGATTTTCTATGAACTTCCTGTTTAAAATTAACATTTTTTTCTCTTGCTTAAGTAGCCCGTCTGCTGAGAGGAAAGATTCTAATATCGACTCCTTTGACTCTAAGATCTTCAGCTTGTTTCATGCCTGAAGTGCTCGTGCTTGGAGTTATTATTTCAATGTGCTTATTTCAACAGGAAAGTTCATAGAAAGTCTCAAATTTTATTTGAAAATGGAAAGGTTATGAGCCAAGCATATATTCCTTAGAAACAGAAGATCAAAACTAACTCAATTTCATGTTCAACCATGGTCATTCTACCTACAAAAATAGATGCTGCAGCATGTTTTAAGACACCTTGAAAAATAAAACTGTTGACTGGGGTAATCTAACAATATTTACATTTAATGAATGAAATCATATATTTTACTTTGTTCCTGTAATATAAGAAAATCAGTTGTATCAATAATACTTTTTAAATAGTAAAGAATATTAAAATAAAGAAAAATACGCTCTGCATATCTGGTCTGCAGAACTTCACCACAAAATGGGATTGAGGGTGATGGTTAAAACAGACACCAATAAAGAAGAAAACAAAAAGCTAAAGTTAATTGTCAAAAATCTACATTTTGAAAATGTAAAGAATGCTACCCATTGCTTTTTACCACTGAATTCCTTGAGCCTTCTTCCAAATCAGATACTGTCTGTGGTATATTGTTTAACAGGATCAGAAGAAAACCAGGTTTAAAGTATTTGCTGTTCCCCACTGGATTTGGACTGTGATAAAAGAAATAGTGGATTACTCAGAAAATAAGTAGTGCACCTTATTAAAGGTCATAAGAGTATGAATGCTGACTGCACTACATAGGGGGAAAAAACTTGATCTATAATAAAGTTGCTCAATAGCATAAGCAAAAAATACAACATACTTCTATGCCATCAAAACTCCATGGGAGATTTTAAACGACTAGAAATTACTTTGATCAAACATGAAATGTTCACTTTAATCACTACAAACCTAATATTTGAGCAATAGCTTTCTCTGTTTCAAATTATGATAACCCCTTAAAAGAATCCCAGTGCATAGAATTAATCTACTGTTCAGCCTAGCTTTTAAAATATTTTTCAGGAAAAAAAAACAAACCAAAAAATATCCAACTGAGCTGCACAAAAATATCATGTCAAAAAAGCGGCAGCCTATTCGTATCATAACTAGTTTGAATCTCACTTTTAATGAATACACCAAGCCACACCACATAATCTAAAGAACTGCTTGCAAAATGACCCTCAATGTGCTTATTCCTTTTCATGAAACTATTTTCAAAATCAAAGAGAAAAGAGATTGGTTGCATTTACATATGACAAAATAAGGCATGGATAGCATGCATGCTGGGTCCTGTGTCATATAATACGTAAGAATGAGGTAGAATAATACAAACATTAAAATGCTCTTCATGTCCTCCTTTGTGTGCTCTGACCAGGGTCAATCAGAGATTTAGGCATTAAAATCCCATTACGAGATGAGAATTCATCATTTTAGCTATCATTTTCTAATCTATCGATTTATCTATCGATAAAGAAATGACTAGGCTTGATGGCTACAAGGAACTTTTTGGAATTACAAATGAACTTCTTCCAACATGCTGCCACTCCAGGAAGAGCAATGTCAAGGTCAGAATGGCAACAGCATATGTGTGCATCAGATATATTTGATGTATTTGGCCACTATGCTAGAGAAAAAAGATAGAACTTTGCACTGATTAATGTATTCCTTTAAAGATTGCCTCCTGTCTACACCATTCTTATGGATCAAAATTCATGGGATAAAGTCCCTAATGAAATGCAACACAATGGAAACCAGTTGGGTTGTTCACTTTGTGTACACGCTTCGTCGTTGTCGGTGCTTCCTGACAACTTTCTCTTGTTTGTGAGTTCTAATATGTTTTCCAGCTGAACTAAAGTGGCATATGCACTCAACTGAGAAGGAACAGTACTTTTAAAATAAATGCCATATTTGAAACAATGCTTGAGCTAAAAGTTAAAGCCCACTGTAATGTGGCTATATTTGTAGCAGGATTCTTTCCAGACAAAAGTTGATATTTACTTTAGTTAAATCTTTATGATAGATTTAATTGTTTATAAATAGAAAAAAACAAAAGATAAGAATTATCAAACTGAAAATGGGTTTTCAGGCCATACCAATAATTTTCAGAATGATCTGTTATTTATTACGGAGCAAGCAGATATTGTTGAAGGAGATACAAAGATATGGCACAGAAGAAACCTGGGAACTATTTTTCTTATGATCTTGAAATTAAAATTGCAAAGTTATGTGAGGAGCAGCCTGTGACATTATTTTCTTAAAAATTAATTATTTCCAAAGCACTTTGAAATAAGGATAGGCAACAACTGAAGAAAAATGTGGATTTCAGAATTGTCAGGTGTTAATCCCATTTTGAGATATGTTTTTATATTGCTTTTTTAACACTTACTAGTATTCTGAAACCCAAGAATATGGAGGTGAAAAGAAAAGAGCAAGAAGGGCATGCAGACATTTACTCTTCAGAAGGCTGCCTTGTGTTAATTTCCATTTTTATTTCCACTCATTCTTTGTTAAGATACTCTTTCCGGATACTTTTAAGTTCATGCTCCACTTAACACTGGCAGGTATGAGAGAAAGAATGAAAAGAGATCTATTAATGGTAGTCTGATGACTTTGAAGATGTTTAAGCAAGAAACAGATCTTTCACCACATATTTTTGATTTGACACATTTACTATTTAAAGCTATTTACTATGAAAAGAATGGCTCTTTTGTAAACTTTCTTGGGTAAAGGAAAACATTGAATCATGCACTGCTCTAGTTTGTACATTAACATGTAAAAGGATGCAGGAAGAACCACAAAAGAAACACAAACAGAAAATTTAATCTTTATACGTAACCAACTGGCGGATCTTTGAAGCAGCATCCAAGTGGGAAAACAGGCACCATGGAACCCGGTCCTTGCTACAGACAGTCCTTGCTACTGAGACAGAGACTCCAGACCTGGTGCTCTTACCTGTACATCAGGGATTCATGTAGGTGTAGTTTTCCATGGTGTTTTGATCTTTGACAGCAGGATAGGAATCTCAGTCAGGTTCAATAAGGCACCTTTGAGTCCATCACGGACCTAAATGCAGCTCTTCTGCTTGTTGAGCACATAAGACTTAACAATGATTAGTGTGATACATGTGTTTTCCAACACCCCAGGTGCAAGCCACTGAAGTGTATTTACAATTCTCCTCGCCAGCCAATCTTCTGTTACTTTCCCACAATCAAAAATGCTGAACAACTGATTTTTCCAGCTCTAGTAGAATGAACAAAGGGCAGGTGTGTTGGGGCACCCAATCCCAACCTTTTCTAATGTGAAATATAAAGTGCAAATACTCAAAGTAGAAAAATACATATGGAACAAGCCAGATATGAAATACTAACTCATCTTTCAGTTAGATTTTCAGTATAGCAGTTGAGAAACTGATCTGAGGATGCTTGAGAGCTAGTTGTTTGGGTTTTTTAATTGTTGTTCTTGGTTTGGATTTTTGTTTTAATTGGTGATTTTTTTGTTGTTTGTTTGGTTTTTTTTTTAAATATTATATCACCCATTTCATCTGGTCAATACTAAACCTAGGTGTAAGATGCATACTGATTAGAAAAATGATCAGAATTTAGAGACATTATGATGAATGCTCTATTCCAGGGATTCTCAGCTTTTCAAATTAAGGATTTACTTTACCATTGGAAAAGAATCCCTGTACTGCTCCTACAATGGCTTTCGTTTACAACAACAGTGTAGAAATTTAGCTGAACTTTTACTTCCTTTTATTACTATTGTTTCCTCTTTTTCTCATTTTTTGCATTTTTTCTTCCTTGCATACATACATTCCTTTTTACAGATCACTTATCTAAGTCTCATGGAGCATAGTCTGAGACACACTGCTCTAGTCAGACTAACTAAAAAGAGGATCTAGCTGATACTTTCACAAAAGAACCACAAGAGCAGTTCTGTAGTCTTCATAAGAACAAGAAGTTCAGAATAAAACTCTAGGAAGAGAGGGAAAGACATCACTGAATTTGGACTAAAATATTTGAGAAGAAAAGTTGCTACATAAATAAATGTGAGAGAGTAATCTTCTAAAGGATAAAAAAGGGGACTGTTTCTGTCCCAATAAACCTGTTTTTCACCTTGGCCTTACTAGGTAAGTCAATGGAAAACTGTAACTTAAAGAGATATATATAGGCTAGAGGGGCAAAGGATGTCTACCAGAAATAAATGCCTTTTATGTCTTGAGCTTTATTCCCCTACCAGTTGATGTGAATAAAAGCTACGTGCATCAAAAATGACTAACAGTCCATGGTTTTTCAGAATGATGGACTTTGGATGTCTAAGTGATAATGTATTGATAATCAGTAAAATAGGAAGTATCTGCATCAAACATCTAAAAAGATCAATCCCTAATTTTCACAGCAGTTCTAGTATGAATATTTTCTTTCCTAAGGTAATACAATATGAACAGAAAAAGATAAACCTAACTGTCAGCAGATCCAGTATTGGGAGGATTTGCTTTGAACAACTTCCTGGTGGATCAGGGAGAAAATTATGACACACAAACAATACTTTACAAAAACATTTGTCCCTGCTGACGGGGTCAGCATGTGTCAAACCAGATAAAACTTTATCAATGCACTAAGAAACAGATAGCAATAAAGTATTTTTTCTCATATCCCCTTTTTAACTTGAGATCACTTTCCAAAGTATTCTAAACTTCTAAGTTTCTTTGGAGGATCAGAGTGTATTCTTGTAATAATTTTCAGATGCTTCTTTAAAGAAATCTGTTACTTTCTAAATAATTTTACTCTCTCATACCTAATAAATGATTAAATCTTTAAAAATCAGCCCGGACATAATCTGTAAATGGAAAATGAAGAGACAAGACAGAGTGGGGCAATTCCTCCTACACTGTTTAATAACATCTCAGTATAAAGGAGTATATTATGCAAAACCAGTGATTTTGGACAATCTCCTGCAAATGGAAATGCAGACAAGAAAGGGAAATTAATCTCCCAGCTACAATACACAGGCTTTGAAGGGTCTAATGAATGTCACTAGGAATGTCATTAGGTTGGCAAATGTTTGAGTATTATCGTAATTACTATGGACTTTCAGAGCTGCAATTTAAGGTTTACAAACTAGGTGCAGAAACACTGAGACGTATAGAAATAAGACACCAAGAAAACATTTGAGCCATAAATACAGCATTTATACTATTACATTTTATGTAAGCTTCTTGTCTTCTGTGTTCAAACAATATGAATTTTTAAAAAAACACCCCTTGCTCAGACAAGGAAATAGCTAGCAAATTTTCATCCCTAAAAGACCTTTTGGAATTTGCAGATGTTCACATTCAAGAAGTGAAAAAAGCTTGTTCACTGCCACTCTTTGAGAGAATATTGCGGCTGGAAGCTGAACAGGAGTTGCAATTCATAGTTTCTTGCACACACACTTAAATTTTTGACAAAAGCAGTCCAAAAAAACCCAAGAAATGTAAATATGCTTATTTCTAATCGTTCATAATAATGTTATCCTCATACTACAATTTTATGAAAATGGAAAAGCTACATTTATTTTCTCTTTTGGGATTGCTTTTGGACTGATTTGTTAGTAATTGGCTTACAGTTGTTTGGTTTGTTTTGGACACTGCATTGGGGTGCATACTGTAAATAAAAAGAATCTGTGGTGTGAAGGTAATTTAGAAAAAGCTTTCTAGATACTGGTGATATTCTACTGACTGGTATTTTACATCCCTGTTTTCTAGACATCATACCTTCTTCCCAGTCTATATAAACCCAACAATTCACAGAAATACTAGGGTAGATGCACAATTAATAACAGCAGAGGGGTTAAGATTAGAGGATACAGGGAAAATTTAGCACAGGGTAGGAGAAATGAAACATTCTCTCCGTGTTTTTCACAGTTTACTTACTTGTTATCTGTCTAGGTTGGTTGATAGATCTTGTTTTTCAGGAATTTGATTCTTAAAAGTAGGTTTTTTCTAGATGTTGTAGACTTAGAGCAACAGGACCATGAATTTGATTAGTGATTTTAAAACCTCCCACAAAGGTAATCGTGATTATTACTGAAATCTTCCTATCCATGCTTACAAGGGGAGAAGGATCAGTAACCCTTCCTAAGTCAAAAGCATTGGGTTAGAAAAAGTAATTCTGAAAATTCTCTAAATCAACTAAAATGGATGAAGAAAGAACATGCTGCCCAAGCAGCTAATAACATGTCATGTGTTGTTATCCTACTGATGTGGCTGGGTTAAATGCCCAAATGGGACAATTATTGAAATACTGAATTTTATGCTGAATTTTATGCAGCAATGATGTGCTCAAAAAAAGAAAAAAAGCAGAATTTCTTTTTTCTATTCCTACTTTTTAAGAAGGCTGGGAACCCTGACAAATACTCTGCAATCCTATTTTACAGAGCATCACTATGAGGAGCACCACAGCAACAGCAGGAATTGAACTGTGATCTACTTTTGATCAACACATGGGCATTTAACGATGAAGGTTAAAAGAACAATCTTATCTGTCCGTGCTTAATATCAAGAAGAGGTAACTGAGTAACCCTCAGTCTGTCCAGAAGAAGGCGGAAAACACATCTCATAAATCAAGATTAGCACCCTCAGTTTTTGTGTCTTCCCACATCCCACATCAATTGTACGTTTCATGTCTCTAGCTTTTTAAGGCATAAGTTAACCCCAAAACTCTTAATTCTGTTGTGTATCCTGATGAGTCCCATCTGTAAACATTGCACTTTACCTCTTGACCGTGCTGTTCAGATGTCAGCTAATTAAAATCCATGATCATTTTACCCCCACGGTGCTTTCTGGAAGTGTCAAAACATTAGGCATATCTAAATCTCCTTGAAAGTTGATATAAGATGTAGTTATAGCGCTGGTTTTTCTTCCACTTAAATAGCACCATTTAAAGATCGTCAATTTAGGTGGCAAAGGTAGAGTTGCATTTCAGTAATGAAAAATGTCATCCTTTTTAGACAGTATTGACTGATCTTAAATTTGAAAATTATGTAATTATAACTTTTGAAATTCAATCAGCTAATGAATAGTTTTAAGCAAAGGTATCCTTTTTTTTTTTTTTTTTTAACTTTGAGTCTGTAGATCACCCAGTAGCACAGGTCAAAGATGAAAATCCTTTTTGTTTTGGGGTTTCTTTTTTAATTTCTTTTTTTCTTGTTTCTTTTCTCTTATTTCTTTTTTCTTAACTCATTCCAGTACAATCATCTGAGCAGGTCAGATTATAATAGTGTGAGCATGCACACAGAGAAAAGAATTGATCAATTAATTAAAAAGATGGGTTAGAGAAGTTATTTAGCAGACCAAGGCATTTCTATTTATGTAAACAATTCATTTTTAAGTTGTTCCCATTCCAGAAATGCTACCTTTACAAGAAGTACATGCAGTAAAATTACTCAAAATACATTCAAGTTTTAAAACATTTTTTTTCATGAAAAAAAGAGATCAGAACTACATATTAGGCTTACAGGTTTAATTAAGATTCAAAATAGGAGGGGAGATTTGAAATGTGAGTGCATATTAGCATTTTAGTTTGGAGAAGGAATGTGCTTTTGAAGTGAATCTCCAATCAACTCCACTTGCCATTTTTCAACTTACATTGGAATGCAGGAACTGAATTGCACTCAGGAAAAAAATGAACTGAAAAATGCCAAATACCAAAGCATACGCATTTTGTTCCAACTGCTGAGAAGCATTCAGTGTCCTACATTCTTACAGCAAAAGGGATACTGTGCCTTGTAATATTTGAGGAATGTGCAGGATGCCGTAATCATATCGTTTAATAACAGCAGAGATAAGAATATATTGGATTCTAGTAGTTGCAAGAAGACTCCAGATACTACTGCAAGGCTTTTCCTCTTACTGCAAACTTATGCATTTCTCTCTCATGCCTGTGTACCATTTGCTAGTGGGAAAAATAATCTTGCAAATCTTTATTTTAGTACTTCTGGGATTAAAGTGTCCAGGAGCAATTGTCCTGGCTGGGGTTTGAAGCACTATGAATATCTGGGAAGTTTCTACATTTATTCTGGGATACTTTGGCATGGACACCTCACAGCTTGCCTCCTTCTTGTAGGTTACGACCCAGTTGTTTGAGCCAAATGTCAGATGAACAATAGGAAATGACACTTCACCCTAAATGATAATTGCTTTCTGAACACTCTAGATAGATGACAGAGCTGTGACTGCCTCAAGTTTTTCACTGAGTTACTCGCTGTCCAGATGTGGTACAAAAATTTCAATGGGGTGAGAAAGGGTGAGCTACAAGACCTAAAGGAGGCCTACAGGAGAGATGGAGAGGGACTCTTTATCAGGGAGTGGAGTCATAGGATGAGGGGGAACAATTTTAAACTGAAAGAGGGGAGATTTTGATCAGATATTAGGAAAAAATTCTTTGCTGTGAGGGTAGTGAAGCACTGGCCCAGGTTGCCCAGTGAAGCTGTGGCTGCACCATCCCTGGAAGCGTTCAACTCCAGGTTGAATGAGACTTTGAGCAACCAGGTCTAGTGGGAGGTGTCCCTGCCCAGGGCAGGGGGTAGGACTGCATGATTTTTAAGGTCACTTCCAACCTCAACCATTCTGATTTTGTGATTCTAAGATGACTTAGTGGGAATCCTAGTTCCTTGGGTCATTTATCCAAAATAATGAAAAAAAACAAAGAAAAAGCAGACCCCTGCTTGAACGATGGCATGAAAAAAGAGGTGTAACTGAAATTGCAGTAATCTTGGGACGGTGCTGCAGAAAACAAGACACAGCAAACAGCTGCTATTGAGACAGAGGAAGCTGATTGGCACCATCTGCACTGTCTAAAATAACACAGAATCACTGGGGACAGGAATGAGCTCTTCAGTCTCAGAAAATGCATGTTGGAGTGGGACACAAAATTATCCTGCCTGCGTTCCCTGTGTCATATTGAAGAGGTTCTGTCTGCACATGAAAGTCTGGATTTTCCAATTTTACAGATAGAAATGGCCCACTACGGACAGAGAGCTACTGTTTTATGGAATGCAGCACCTGTATTTAAAGACTAATCCTTGACTTGTCAACGAGGAGTGTTATAGTCAAAGGCAAGCAATTTGGGGTTCAAGTGGGCTTTCTGCTCAAAATAGATATCCTGCAAAAGAGAAATCTGAAAGAGAAACCAGTAGTTTTGCAGACATCTACCACAGAAATGAAGAAGAACTTGAGGAAAGGATCCATTCCCTTACCTTAAGGCAAGATTAATTATGCCTGTGTCAGTTCTGCTTAATAATTGTCTGAACTCTTTTTCAAAGTCTCCAATGATTGAGACTCCAGCAGTGATGGCTCCACAGTCTCACCAGCAAATTATCTTCAACATTTTAGTAGTTTCACTGGTACGAATATTTTAAGTGTTCTCCTTTAACCAGGTCTCTTTTATTATAATTTAAGCCACTTCCGTCCTACCATTCTGGAAACATTCCTTTCCTCCATAAGCTACATTTTATGCATTTTGAAAATATTTTCTCTTTCAGTCTTTCTGTGAAAGCTGTATATTCTACTTCTGTAATTGTTCCGGCTTTCTAATGTAATTTTTGGGAATCTTTTCAGTCAGTCCACAACCTTCTAAATTGCAAAATCTAGACACAGTACTTCAATTTAGAGACTCATTAGTATGTTGTATAGAAAAGTTACTTCATCTATGCGATGATTTTCCTGCTTGTTTCCTTGGTTCATTTCCTGAAACATGAAAGCTCATAAATGAGATGAAGAAGTGTGATGTCTGGATCAAACACTATGGAGATAACAAGCAAAGCAGCACTAGCTATCTTCTGCTAAAACAAAAAGAAACTTTTGCTTTTGCTTCTTTTGAGGAGTATGGCTGAATGTTTTGTACTCTATTTAACAGAGAAGTTCTTCACTCTGTGTGGTGACACTGGGTTAAAATTGATCTCATCAATGCTTATAAATACTTAAAGGGTGGGTGTCAGGAGGATGCGGCCGGTCTTTTTCCAGTGGTGCCCAGTGACAGGACAAGAGGAAATGGGCAAAAACTTGAACATAGAAGTTCCATCTGAACATGAGGAAGAACTTCTGTACTGTGAAGGTGGCAGAGCCCTTGAGCAGGCTGCCCAGAGAGGTGGTGGAGTCTCCATCTCATTCAAAACCCACTTGCTCACATTACTGTCCAACCTGCTCTGAGTGGACCTGGTCTGGCAGCAAGTAGGACTAGATGATCTCCAGAGTTATCTTCCAACCCCATATCATTCTATGATCACACTTCTTTCTTTTGATTAGCATCAAAATTTTGACCAAAGTTGCAGCAGTAGCTTTGGTATATGTTCTCTTTTTCATATTAAGCTTAAGAAATTTTGGTTCCTAAAACAAACAAATGTTATTTCATCTTAGGACTTAATGAACAAGCTATATTTAGGAAGAGATCATTTATGCTGATAAAGGGAAGCTAAAAGTACAGAGAACATTGGCTGGCAATATATAGACAGCAAAGAAACAAGGGGTTTGATACTGGCAAATCTGTATTTTGTAAGAAAGCAGTATTGTGTTTATGGCATGAAAGCAGATTGGAATGCCTAACAACTGATGATGATGATGAAAACTGTCAAAAATTCATTAGATGATTTCCATGGCAACGGGAGAGACTAACAGACTAACCAGAGTCCAGGGCTGAGCTACATCCTGAAGGCAAAATGAAGAACAAGGACAGATAAAGGACTTAAGCCACATGAGTCTCCAGTCCTCCAGACATCTATTAAAAGACTCTTCTTTTCTTTAAATCATTCCAGTCAATGGGGGTTGCCCAGAAGAAACTAGGACAACACTACCAATCAGAAATAAAGACCAAAGCAGCATGTAGGAAAGAATACCAGCTCTGGCAAGCATTAGGCATTGCTTCATTAGAACATTGCTTTAGCTCTTCTCTTTCGTGTGCAGTAATATTTAAAGCCTAGATGTTCCTGAAGGCTCAGAATTGTAATATTTTTGGACAATATGCCAATGCTGCTGAAATACACTGCATAAAGTAATTGTCCATCATTCTTCTTGCAAGTAATAAATCTTGAAATAACAGCAGTATTCTGTAGAAATTAAAAAGACTTTTTTTTTATTATGTTATTGAGCAATTCTGACGTTGCCCTGGCATTGAGACAAACTACTGCCAAACAAGCTGGACATGAGGGGAATGGGAGTCACTGAAATGACTGGAAGTGTCGCCTGCTGTGGGGTGCCTGGCTGTGCCTCCTCCATCATATGCCACTGTCACTTCTCTTGTGTTGCTTTAGTGACATTTTTTACTCCTAATAACAGACAATAAAGTTAAGAAGCCAAGCAGTTTATGCCGGGGAAGAAAACAATTTTGGAATCAATTCCGGTAATCTCATTATATTTTCTGTCATAAATCTGCTACAAGGCAAAAAATCTTGTGACAAACACAGAGGTAGTTTTGCACTGAGCAGGAATGTTGCTTAGGGACAGTTCTGGAGAAAATGTTTCATTTTTAAAAGGCTTGAAAGTTTGGGTATTTCTGAGATGAAACATTAAATTTAAAAAGTTAATTTAAATTAATTCCCATTATTTTGAGATTCAATTTAAGCTATTGTAGAGTTTAATAAATAAAACTTATTTTTAAAAAGTATGCAATATTTATCCAAATTATTTCAGCAAATTCAAAAAATGAGACAATAATGTTGCACATCCCACCAGCTATTCCGTAATTTTTTTATATATATTTGCTGCTTGTTGGAAAAATTTTATGCGACTTCATTAATAACATTCCATTGTAGTAAATAGAATGTCCTTGCCTTAGGTAGCAAAAGTTCTCTATGCTAAAGGAAGCCAGCCTTACAAATATTCACTTTAGTCATGTTTTGCTAACTTAATACTAGTATTTACACCAAACCTGTGGAATTTTCTGATCTAGAAATTTAGTACATTAACCTCTGCAGATAAATCAATTGCAACAGAATATTCAAGCCATACTACAATTACTCATATTCAGTAGTGTCTTCCAGAAAGTCTTCCAGAAATACTGATGTTCTATAGGTCTCATGCTTGGGATTTTAATTTAAGGTTCCAAATAATCTAGTCAATCTCAGACAAGGTCAAGAATAATTTCTCACTTTTGAGTGAAACCGAGTCTTTCAGAGGCAATTGCCTGTAAACAAATATTCAGGCTGAAACTTTTGGCTGTTCTGCATTTTGTCACACGTTGATGACAGGCAGCTAATACTCTTTTTCTGCAATATGTCAAAAATGCAGCACACTATTGATAGGTATCAGGAAATTATAAATGGTCAGGACTCAGTTGATCTGATTTAGATTAAATTATAATTTCGCTGTTACAGAAAGTGGGATTAGATTAGATTTCCTCCTAACCAACTTCCCTGTGATTTTATTATCAATTGAACTACTGACATGCTGCTTGTTGACATGTTGCCAGCCCTGGAAATCTGGTTGGGTTTCATTCTTATCATGCAGCCAGTATCATGTTTCACTGCAGAAATTGGATAACATTGTATTTTTGAATTTGTAAGACTTTGTATTTTTAGACCATGAGTGTTCTGCTCCATGGAGTTGATCTCAAACTCATCTGAATCTTTTGGATGAGTGACAACTCTCCCAGTTCTCCACGTCTCCCAGTTCTCGCCTGTCCTTCCTGGATAGTTTATAACCACACATCACAGTAACCCATTGATTTTTCCAAATCACTTTGCTATCAGTAACGTCTATTATGCAATCAATGAATAATAGCACTGTCAAGGATTATGAATTATGACAAAAAAACCTACCTTGTCACAGAAAAGCAAGGCTTGTGTTGCCATGTACTTCTACTGTTTACATTTTCCATGAATTGCATGTATATTAATTTATTTTCTATTACACAGTATCATAAAGGCTCAATTTCTGCCAGAGTAAGAAACAGAATGCAACAGACAACTAAATGAATCTCTTTTTCTCTGTTTTTTCCTCATCAGTTCAGTCACCCTGTTATTCTAATCAGTCCTATCTCATATTTGCATATTCTCAACTCCTTTCCTGTGTGAATATCTCCTTTACTATATCATTATGCACTAAACATCCTTCTTTCCCCTATGTATCCTTTCAAGATTTCCTTATTTTCCTAAATTATTTAAGTCGATATATCTCTATATCTGGTATACCTAACATAGCAGGTAACAAGATCCTTATCCTAGAAAAAACATTCAACTTTTTTGCTGTATAGGAAGAAGCAAACAGATCATTTGGGGTTTTTATGGGTTGTTCTTGGGTTTTTTTAACAAGAACTTATTAGGCTAGAGGACAGAAGCACACAGTTTGTTGTTCTTCCTAACTATAAACTGAAACAGTCCCCCTTATTGAGGAAAACTACTGTGGAATACATTAAGATCTTTTTGAATCCGTTCATGCCCAAGGAAGAATAGTGGAAGGTTTCTTCTTAATTCTGAAAGATTTGGATGTCTTGTAGAGAAAATCCTCTTTATTTCCCTATTCAGATCTGTTCAGTATCATAACCCTCACCAAAGCAAACAGCTACCTGAACTTTTCAGTTAGTATATGGAGATGGAGCACCAGAACAAAAAAAAACTTGAAAACTCATATAGGACTATTGGATAACAATTCATTTAATATTTAAGTATCTAATCTACCAGGCACTTCTCTATATACGAATGTAGGTTGCTAGTAATTGTTAATAATTTTAAAATAAAAAGAAAAAAAGATGTTTGCAACATTTTTTTTTTTATCTAATAAAGCTGCTATAAGTTTTAAGAGTTAATCATCACAGTAATTGATGGCTCTAACTAAACAAGTATTTGTTTGTCAAAGGAAAAAAATTTAAAAGCATTGAATTAAAACATGAAGATTGTTTTGGAACATGTACATTTTTAAATTGCTTGGAGAAATTGCTACAAAGAATTATTTTGTGCTGAAATAAATTGGTAATCAAGAATCACTTCAAGAATCACTGTTTCTTTTCGCTATCTAATATGGGAACCATTAGCCTTTGGAAACAAATAAGAAAACCTGTTCTATACTTGTATTAACATATAGAATTTTCCAGTCTTGAAAAGCATTTCAAAATACTTAATCACAATTATTTTGTATGTACAGATTCACAGAATCTTCATGGTTGGAAACGATCTCTGAGATCACTGAGTCCAACCATATACATACCAAAGACCCCCACAATCTCAGGGCATGCCCTGAGGTGCCACATCTACACGTTTCTTAAATACCTCCAGAGATGATGACTCCACCACCTCCCTGGGCAGGCTGTTCCAGTGCCTGAACACTCTTTCAGTAAAGTTATTCTTCCTAATATCCAATCTAAACCTCCCCTGCCCCAACTTCAGACCATTTCCTCTGGTCCTGCCATTATTCTCCTGGGAGAAGAGGCCAACACCCCCTTCTCTACAAACTACTTTCATGGAGTTGTAGAGGGCAGTGAGGTCTCCCCTCAGCCTCCTCTTCTCCAAACTAAACATGCCCAGTTCCCTCAGCCTCTCCTCGTAGTACTTGTTCTCTAGACCCCTCACCGGCTTGGTGGCTCTCCTCTGGACACAGGTAGCTCTTGTCTGGACACGAGGCAAAGGTTTAAGACTTGGGTAATAATAAATATCGTAGTAAAATCTGTGAGCAAATCTCTAACAGTTTGTAAGAACATAAATGAGCACCTGTACTGTGCCTTTCTGGAGAAAGAGAGTAAGCTTATTCTTAATTTTCAATTCCTTGCATATTTTCCAAACTGCATTGCAGATGCCATTGCAGGGCTGCTGAAAAAACTTAGACTCTTATTCACTTTTAGAGCTTCAGCCCCATCACGCCTTAGAACTCAGGTAATTCATTCACTTAGTTCTAGACTCACGGACCTTGACTCCATCCCAGAATGGCCACTGTGGACTCGAGATAAGGAGTCACCCATCATAAAACAAAACATTGGTTCAGGTGTGACCTCCCACATATGACCCCATGGCAGAGTGACGTTTCCCATCTACCCTTGGAGATACGTGGCTGTCTATCACAGAAAACTGTAATGAGGCCATTCTCGGTGGAGTGGAGGGACTCCCTTTCTCAGTAGCTGCACTTTTATACAGATGTAGATTTAGGTCTGTGTAGGAGCAGGTCAGGATTTATTTATCATATCATGACCTTTTGGATAAGCTTATCTTGATCCCTAAGCCACTCAGATGACTTCTCTTCAAACAGCAGGTATACAGAGACCAAGATGAAAAGGCAGACTGAAAGAGACATCTGAAGTTGCTTCTGTCAAATGTTAGCCAAAAATACATCTGAAACTGGAGCTACAGATTGGTATTTGTGAGTAGAGACAGCCAGTTTTCTGTCAGTTTTAAAACCTGCAGCACATATGAACTATACATAGTCAAGAACTTTTTCTTCATTTTTTTTCTTTTTTGCCTTTTTTTTTTCTTTTTTAATGCAGGATTTTACAGGTGTCTGACCTTATTAATATGAAAGTATTCAAGGTTTCTGTGCTAGATATCTAAGAATAGATTCAAAGAACAGAATCAGGCACAGAAGAACATGATACACCACTACACATTAACATTTTTTTTCCTTTTTCTACAGTAAATGTTTGTTAGGGAGCACTAAAAGAGTAAGAAAATATAGAAAATATAGTAATTTTGCTTAGGGGAAAAAAAAACTCAGGTTTTTTGTAGTCTGCTCTCTTTCATTTTGTCTTTTGCAAATATATTTCTTTGCAACCCTTGTAGTCTTGTTTTCTGCATATTGAACCTCTGAAATACCTGCAGGTTTCTCTGTATATGTGGCAGATGACCTTTTGAGAGGCAAAAATCTCTGTATAAAAAGTCCTGTTTGTTCTTTCCCCTATCTTCAATATAAAAGTCACCAAGATAATAAATAAGTCTGTTCTTCATGTAATAATAAAATATTCTTACAAAAAGAATGGAATGTAGAAAAAAACAATTGGGAGAATTTAAAAGAGGACCCTCATGATAAGGTATGATATTTAAAAGAAGAAAAAGATGAAATAGTTTTAAAAATAATAGACATTGTCTGAATAAGTGAAAAAGGGAATGTTTGTGATCATATTGTTTGATAAATAAAGTAACAAAAAACAGTGGAGATTTTCCATTATTTACCTCCTCATTGTGTTTGTTCTGAATTTTATGCTTAAGTTAACACAGCCTAACTCTTGTATTAGAAGATACAGTTAACAAAAACTTTCTTACCTTTTTTCACTCTGGATGTTCTAGACTTTTAGCCTGTTTCCCTTCAGTTATCTCTTTCCCAGCCTGAAGAGTTTTAGTCTATGAGATTACTCCTTGTGTACAGGCTGTTCCTCATCTTTGGCCATCTTTATTGATGTTTTCTGAATCTTCTCTGCCTCTTTATCATTTTTGAGATGGGGTAACCAATACTGCACATTGTGCTGAAATTGTGGGCATACTAAAGATTTAGTATCCTAATGATATTACCTGTATTTATGTTTCCTAATACCCTCCACATCTGATATGCTTACTGACCACTGCAGGTCACGAAGCTAACTTTTTTCCAGCATTATGGGTTATAACCCATTCTGCATCAGAAAATAACACTCCCCTATATCTGTGTTAATCACTTTTGAATTCCACCTACAATCTAGAACTTAACCACTCAGTCTTATTTGGATCTCCTGAAGTTCTTTATAATTATATTTCATCCTCACTATCCTGAATATCTCTCTAATACTTGCCTTTCGTATCTCACTTGCCACTCCTTTCCCAGATTCCCTCAGGAATTTCTACTCATGTCTGTTCTGTTACCAGTTACTTCTCATCTTTCCTTACTATCTTTCAACCTGTATTTCATAAAAGAAAGAGCCTTCCTTCTTACTGCATAACTACTTCTGTTTTAATGAGCCTACAGTGACAAAGTTTGTAAAAGACATTTTGGAAATCCAGGTGAATGTGACACGAAGAATTTTGGGGACCCAACACTTTGAATATAGTGTCTGCTGATAGCTCCATACAACACAGATTAAGCTTTTCAAGCAGAGGGTTCTGTTCTGAGTGATCGATCCCAACTGCTATATGATAGTCATTGACTTTTTCCTGCCTGCAACACTGCCCAGTCCTGCCATGAAAAATACAATATAAACAATCCAAATAAGGCTGTGGTGGCCCACTGGGTGGCCCCCAGTGACAAAAAAGAGCTATGACCAAGTGAGAGAATTTCTATTATAGCTGGGAACTTCTTTTTACAGTGTAGGAAAAGAGGGAAAAGTAGGGAAGATCACTGATCAAGAGACCAGTGTTACTCTCCCATAGAATTTATTTTTCCCCCTAAAGAAAATATTCCAAATAATTTTATTGAAAAAAATAATCTATGTACTTCAGGGAGTCTATTAATTTCTTATTGAAACAAAGAAAATTTAGACATAGAACAGAATATACCAAAGAATTATAAATTGCAATAAAGAACATAAAAAAAGACAAATTTCTTTTATGCTGGAGTTTGGAGGCTGGGTCTTTGCTCCTGGCAGCCCGGGACAAGGCATGAAACAGGTACTCGCATAAGAAACATCCAGTTCCCACCTGAAAAGGCCAAGATAACTCTGTTCATTGAGCAGCAGCAAAATCCATTTGCTCCTTTATATATTTGAATGCAACTATAAACTGCAATGGACTAGAAGGTGAGGAAAAAAAATGCATGAATATGAAAAGCGCCTACATGTTTTGGACATCTGGAGAATGAAGCATATATCCTTCAGCATGAGATAAAAACTATCTGATGCAATTATAATTTCAGCATTATTGTACTGTGGCAAACTTGACAACTGAAAGTCAATGATAACAAGAAGCCTAATGAAGCATCTGCAAAACATTCTCTGAATTACTGACATTATCACAGAAGTAGTGATAAAATGTGAAAGAATACTGGACAAATATCTGCTTCTTCCAAACTTAGGGGAAGATAGATAACTTAAAATGAGCTTGGCGTAGCTTTATGCTGATATGTGAGTCAATCCTCTAAAAAAAGCAAGGGAGAGGGAAGCTGGAAAATAGAGAAGGAAAAGACCGAGATAAATTTGTGCTATATTCCAACATAGTTATATTAACTGGCTGGTAGGGTTTGCTTCTACTCACACTGAAAGGACAACAGGATACGTAAGACAAACCAGTGTTATGTAATATAAGGGATGATCCATGACCAAACTGTTATGTAGATTGTTGAATATTACATCTTAAATAGTTTATTCGGGGAAAAAGACACTTAGGGGATATTTAATGACTTTTGGCAATGCTTATTCAAGTAGACAATCTCTCATTCAACAAAACTAATTAATACGAGTTCTTATTTAAAGGAATGCTGTCAATTTATACATGAAAATTACTGAAACTTGCTTTTATTTTCTGCTGTTTGCAACAGTCAAATGCTACTGACACGATGGTAGCCAAAAGATTAGAGCAAAAGGCACTTTGTTTCCATCCATTTTTTTTTTCAGCAGTTTTCCTTGTTATTTCTTCTGCTTGTGCAGGTGTTTCTCATAAAAACAGGAGAAAAAAGTGTTTTTGAAAATGGAGGGAAAAAGCCATACACATACATGAGGTATACTGAGAGAGAGATATGGAATATGAAATGGAACTTAACATTAATTTGAAATCAAACAATTTCCTATCTGATGTTACATTTTGAACCTTTAAAATATTGACCATATCCTACAATTCAGTCAAATACATAAAACTTACCTTAGAGGAACTTTACAACTGATGACTGAAGAGGCTCTGAAAAATTCTTTACTAATCTGTATTACAAACAACAAAGAAAATCCCTTGGTTTTCCTATGTGCATCACTGGTTTTTGCCCCACTATGCTACCATAATCTTAATTTTAATTTGTATTTCATAGTAATGCATAAATTTGGAGGATTTATAGCAACAGACAGAACTAAAGGGAAGAAAACCGCCAGTTTGCTTCTGAGACAGGCACTTTCAAAATTCATTGTATGCAAAATCACAGCATTTACACACACATAGCGTCGTGTGAAGTTTGAAAATGATTCATCATGGCAAGTGCAAAATGCAAGAGTTCAATAATCTTAAAAGCAAACCTATTGCTTGATGAAAGATCTTGTGCATCAAGAAGTTAATGTTAAACATCTGGAATCAGAATTGAATATTCAAGATCTTGTTTTAAAATGCTAGTTTGAAATTATAATGTATATTGAGCTTTCTGTCATATCCACCACTTGTTATGCATTTGTGTACATGGACATATGCATGATTTATTTGTATTGCAAGATAATCAGAAACACATATGCTTAATTTATGCTTTAATTACATATGGTATGACTTAATCAGCCAATTACTTTAGTTTCCAAGTGTAGGAGCTTCTGAATACATGCAATATCCCTTCTGTCTTCTATCCTCAGAGAACAAGGACATGAAGCAAAGAATTTTACTTCTGCAGGAACAGAATAGGCTACTCCCTGCAGCAGCTATTTGGTGAGCTGTAAAGTATTGCAAATTCAAATTAAAGCATGCAAAAAAAAAAAAAAAAAAAAAGGCAACACAAATGTAAAGCACTAAATGCTTTGCTTCCACGAATATTTTAACACATCTAGATCATAACAGGAACAGAAATAGCAATTATATTTGATTTTCAAGTCTTCTCACACCTGTCTCAAATGTAGAAGATTTGAGGGCACAGGAGGGTGCATTAGCTCATAAGAAAGATTTTTTTTTTGTAAGCATTTTATTTTATTTCATAATAATTTTCATTATGAGGAACCTCAGTCACATTGCTGACACTGCATGCAACAGGGGTATTTTAATAACACTGAAAATTCATTGGCACTACGCTTGTCATGCAAATAACAGTCACAGCCTGCAGGATTTGTAGAGTTGTTACATAGTTGCTATGTTTTGAGTTTTGTTCAGGTTTTTGTTTGTTTTAAATCGAGGAGCTATCCATGTGTTTGGGTATCTTTTTCACACATTTCAGGGCTAGAAAGGAATCACAGCTCCTTACCGGGAGCTCATCGAATCTGATGTGAAGCCTCATTTATGCCTTTCCTAAAAAAGACACCGTTTGCTATGAATTATCAAACACTGATATCTTCCCTTTCCTTTCTCCCTTAACTCCCCTTTCTTTTCCTTTAAGTGTGTGTGTGAACCTTTTTGTGGGTCCTTGAGTAAGTACTTGATGCCATACACAGAATTGCGTGATCAAAAGACAATCCTGTAATTAGGCAGAAAACTGGCCATAAAACACCTGGCGAAGAGGCAGCAGATAAATACATATCATCAGGAAAATCAAAACATAAAAAAAAATAAAAAATCTCACAGCTGAGTTCTGGCTGTAAAATGAAAAAATAATGGATGGGGTTTTTATTTTGCATTCTAATGGTTAAAACACAAAACATTGGCTACCTGGAAGACTAAAATGATACTATCACTGTTAACTCGAGGACTTCTTAATTAGAAGGCATGGGAATCCACATGTCTGGTGCTGTTAGAGAAGATTCTAAATTAAAAGTAGCAAAATGAAAAAGAAACCCCTATCTTGTTTGAAACAAAGCTCTTGAGTCAGGTCTCTACCACCAGAGGCAACTGCATTAGAGATGACACCTTTCATAAGCTGAGAAAGATCTGTCTTAATGCAAGGGGTGTTTTTATTAACCTGACATCTACTGAAAAGCTATTTCATTACCTTGTTAGTGCTGGCTGGATTTTTTTTTTTAAATTTTTAATTTCGAGCCTTTGATTGCTCTTTGATATTTTCTAATCTGATGGTGCTTTCATTTCTAACGTTGAACTTTGTGATGGGATTTTATATCACCCTAAATCCTGCATGCAAATAGAAGGACTGAAATGGCTCAGGAATACAACTATGTCACTAAATAAAATACCATCCAGGAGAAAACATAGGAGTAGATCATCCTGATCATCCTGAGCCTTACTTTGGAGAGATCCTACTAACTCCCTTTCTGACAAAACCCTGTGTAGCTTTAGGGAATAATGACTAAAGAGTCTAATAATCAGGATGGTCAAGTGACAGGCGAGTTTGTTTTGTATGAGCCACAGTCCTCCAAAACTACCTCAGTGGGGTTTATGTTGTTATACTCCTTTGTGTGTCCCCACATTATGTTTCTGGGCATGCCAAGTACAGTTCCAGCATTGCACTTGAAATTATCATGGGCATGAGTTTTAAGGCAATATCTCATTTTTCTAGTACATCATGTGCCAAACACAGAGAAGTACAATGCCCAGGCCAAGAACATCAAGAAGTGAGGCATGAAATGGCATGGGAGTGAAGAAGCTTCACCTCTGCCTTAGTCAGCCTGGCTACATGGATAGAAATGAAAAAACAATAACAGCATTAGCTCAAAAATCACTTTGCCTTTGATGGCAATAGACATCCTGGTGCACTCAGAATGAATGACAGAATGATATGGTGTTGGAAGGGACCTCTGGAAATCATCCAGTTTAAGCCCCTGCCAGAGGAGGGTCACCCAGAGCAGGTTGCACAGGGATGTGTCCAGGTGGGTTTGAATGTCTCCAGAGAAGGAGACTCCACCACCTCTCTGGGCAGCCTCTGCCAGGGCTCTGGAAAAGTTCCTTTTCATGTTCAGATGGAACTTCCTATATTCAAGTTTGTCTCTCAGCCTTTCCTCATCAGAGAGATGTTCTAGTCCCCTCATCATCTTTGTAGCCCTCTGCTGTCCCCTCTCCAGCAGTTCCCTGTCCTTCTTGAACTGGGGAGTCCAGTTCAAGTTCCTGGTACAGTTCAAACAGTCAAACAGCACTTGACCTGGGAGCACTTGGGAGAACCCTACCGGTTCACAGCCTTGTGTGTAGGTCTCTCTGTTTTCTGGGATGAAATTAGCAGTGAAGCATTCACCGTGACTGCCCTACCTGTTCCTACCCCATCTTCTGTAATAAGGATGAAAGGAGAGCCCCTTCTGTCCAGCCCCCTCCCAGGGGCGGGCAGAACATCTCTAAGTGGAGTCAGCTCTTCAGAGTCATTGAGTTCATGCTGAGAAACAGGAGGGGAAGAAAGTAATAAACTCAGACCTGAAGAACACAGAAAATTTTCTCAAGATCTGTTAAATGAATGTATGAAGCACTATCACTTACCATCACATGATCCTTTAGCGATCATGTCAGACGTATTTTTCTAGGAGCCCATCCAGTGTATGATAGTAAATACAGACATACAAAATTCTAAATGACAGAAAGATTAACTACCTTGAAGGTAGGTTATAAGTGGAAAACATTCAGAACTTTTAAAACCCTTCCGTTATCTGCAGATACTCTTTCCATTCCCTTACTGTCTACCAGCAAGAAATGCCTTTTCACAACTTTGGCTGTTCAGACAACGTGAAGGTGTTTATGGCCATAGGCTCCAGACAGCCACAGGGAAGTGCTGAGCAAAAGAGCTTATGGACTCTGAGGTGTTAAGAGTTTATAATGCAGCATTTTGCACCCCACACAAACAAATGTAAAGAAAAAACACCTGAGGAATTACTTCCATATTTTTCCCCTGTTTTCAATATGTGACATCTAAAATTCCATTAAAAATCAGCTGTTTCATGAAAACAGTCTGCTGTACTCTGACTTGAGTTATGATGCAGTTTATGTGAGAACTTTCTGTCTGCAAGGATAAATCTAATACAGAAGAAAACATAAATATTACAGTCAATGAGCAATTATGTAGCAATTATGATGTAAAAAAATATAAAGTGTGTACACATGTAAATACAATAAACAATTTTTTCATGTTTATGAATGTTTTCTAAAGTTATTGAATATGCCAAAATTGAATAATTCACTTCAAGAATCTATTTACTGTCACAAATTGCTCATACACCATCTACTTATTTCTCACAATTATTCATCATGTGAATGAGATTTAATGATGAATCAGTAATCTGCATGAACAGTTGGTGCAATCTAAGTTCTGCTGTGAGAAATGAAGGCTAATATTAAGGCCAGAGGTTTTCATTAACAATTATTGTAGATTGATTGCGCTCCTAATTTTACTCCACAAGGATGGAAGGTCAAGAGATATATTATGTAAATCATCATTCATGAAATTCATGGAGTTTAGAAGTATAGATATTTAAATGATAAGTGTTATGTTAAGTACTAGTCAGCAATAAACTTTCATTTATAGACAACTGTTTGAAGGCATTTACACAATGAGGCAACATGACAGCTTGATGCCAAATTTACAAGCAGGATGGATGAAGTGTGAAATATATAGCATATATAATGCAATAGTATTTCACTGTCTACTGAAATTGTGCAATCAGATTTTAAAACATATGTATAACTGCCTGATGATACTGGGAGCCACTATGCTGCCACCATCATCCATTTCCTGACCAGCTTTTTGCTTATCTTGGAGTTGCGCAAACCATTGTTTCTTCCTCAGTGTAAAACCTTGCACTTTTTCTTGTTAAATTCCATTCTGCCTTTTTCCAGTCCTTTTTCCCCCCCCCAATTTTATTAGCATATTTTTTACTCCAATCCTGTAAAAGTGTCTCACAGAACTTAATATTTTAGTACCATCGACATCGGTACCAAATAGAGGACATCCATTCTCTCTATTCCATCATCCAGACCTTCAGTGAAATTATAGAACAGCACTCAATCCACATCCATCTGCAAAATTTAACCGAAACATCCTTCTCTTTTGATAGCTTCTCTCCAGTCTCGCGTTATGACAACCTTTTCAAGAACTACAATGAAGAACAGTTCTTAAATAATTGTATCACTGAGCCAAGACTCTGCCTTAGATTTATAGATGACATCTTTATTATCTGGATTGGAAATTTGGACTCTCTTATTGATTTTTACTACAAATTCAATAATCACCACTCTCCGTCAAGCTGCCACTGCAACACTCGTATGCTAGCACCAGCTCCTCTAGCAACATCAGCAGCGGTAACTTGCAAGTGTGATAAATAGAAATCTAAAGGCCAGCACACCTGCAGGTGTCAAAAATAGCTCCCATAAAGCCTTTATATACAGCTGAGTCCTGTGCCTACACTACTAGAAGAGCACTCAGGGTGCTCATCTTAGCAATAAATAAGATTTTTATCCATCAGGAATACTTGTGTAGAAAATAATTTTTGAAAGAGATATGAAACACTATGTAAAGAAATGTTTAAGCAGAAGATGGTGCTTCCACCCATCGCTGAGCGTACACTTTCTATTGTCACATCCTGTCTTATCCCAGAACCTATACAAAATGTAATTAAATAATTACCGCTTGTACTACAAGAAATATCTTGCTCTTCAAACAGCCCTGCAGCCTCACTAAATTCATTTTGAAAGAGAACTCCTCGTGCTTTCAAGCACACTAAATGAATATAAGTTTTTTCCTGAGTAAAGAACAGAAAATGTACCAACATATCTCTGCTGGGCAATAAATATCCTCAACTGCAGAGCAAATAGTACCTAACAAATCTTATAGCTGCACGCTTTACCTGGTACACCAGACTCTTGTGGTAATTGTGGAGGCGAAATTAAGCAACTTTTCCATACAAGAATAATAATTCACAAAGAATATCTGCATAGAACCACACACTTCTAATGGAGGAACATGATATGCAAAAAATTCACATTCCATCATGTCTTTACTCTTGAACTGGAAAGGAAACTTGCATTATTTCTGAAAAAGATCCTGCAAATTAAAATTCATAATTAATTTCTGTGTTTTTTTCATAACTAGAAAGATGAGGGTTTCGGAGTTTGCTGGTTCTGGTCTTCCCATCATCTCCTGTCCTTTCCATTTTTCACGCTATAAAGTGTTGTCTACTTTCTCTTACATCAGTTATTAAGAATTTCTTAGTTCTCCCCCTGCTCTTGTTCTGCTCCCTCCATGCCAACCATCTTTGTTCCAGAGACTCACTCTGAAATCTGAGTGAAAAATGACCATGTTTCTTAGTTTGTGTTGAGTTTTGAAATCTATTACTTCTGCTCTAGACCTAAGAGTAAGTTAACCTAAAAGGTTGTCTAATTAAGTATATCAATTGGACTAAATAGGGACACCAACTCTGCTTTTAAGCTTTATCTGTCTGCCCTTAGGCCCTCATACACCATTTATCTTCAGCAAGTTGGCATCTGAACAGTGCAAATTTCATCAAGAACACATTTCCCCTCTCTGCCTTAGTTTTGAGACTGTTCTGAGGCACATTCTAAGCCTCAATAAATTGAAAGTATTAGCCAACTTAGAAGAAAAGACAACTTGCTTGACAAGACTTGCCCATGGCCCATCCTCACTATATGTTACCCATGACCTTGGTATCTTACAGATGTTTACAGCTACTTGATTGTCCATACCCAAATTACCTGGGAATTGGAGATCACACTACCCATATAATGTATGCTTGGAGAAGACAGAGGGTAAAGTGTTGCCATGCCGACCCAGCTAGCAGTAGAACTGCAGGACTTCATTGCTAGTTGTGTTAAAGGGACAAAAGATATTGAAGAACATAATTGTTCTAACATGGTCAGAACTCACTATTATGATAGATAATTTTAGTTTTAAGGAGGCATTCTTTAGACCGCTCCTTGTTGAAAGCATTTTTTCTACAAAACATTTGTTATAACGGCACAGTGCTGGTATTTGCTTCCTTCCATTTCAGTAAGTTTCATTCCTTCTTAGTTTTTGGAAGGAGATTTTTGCATCTGGTTTTGAACTGAGGAAACGGTATTTTTCCCAGAACTTCACAGATTTGTTGTTTCCTAACAGAAACTCATCTCACTCAAAAGCTAGGTCTGTCTTTTACTCTATTTCTACAGTGAAGAAACTTTGTACTACTAACACTGGAGACAGAATGAGATAAAACAACCCATCAACTAAATTCTGCCAAATGTAGTTTCTTTTAGAATCTCATTCTCTTTCATGTGCCAAATTTCAATGACATTTTTGGGGGTTTGAAATTTAATTGATTTCTTATTTTAATTACTATAACTGAGAAATGTTGAAATCAGTCCAGGTCATTGCAAAGTAAAGCTTACCATCCTGTTTTTGCTAAACATGTTTGTGGTTATGTTGTGGTTTCATAAGCAATAACATTATTATAAGACCATTGTCATATAATGCATGCGTTACTCAAAATGGTAGAAGAAATAGATCAGAAAAACTCCATTGAGATTTTCTTTATATTTTAGTCTGATACTTGACACAGATTAAGTGAATATGGATTGAGAGCATTCAGGGGAAAATGCTTAAAGTCAGATAGGGTGTTTTCTAGAATTTCTTGTGTCTTTTTCAATACTACAAACATATACCAATACAGCAGCGCATCTCTGTAGTCAAAGCTGTGATTCGATAGTAGTTTACAACAGCATTCCCTAGAGCGCTTCCGTATGAGTTGAAAGGCAAATTGCACTGAAAACTGTTGAGGGAGTGACTGAACCTATCAGCTCATTTGTGGAAGGAAACACAGCCCCTGCACTCGGAATCTGAGTGGTACGTGGAAGGAAGGGCAGATTTACTGATGCACTTATTTCAGAAGAATCTCACTTTAGCTGAGGGCTGCAGAAAAAGTGTTTGTCATAGGTGAAATAAGCCTGGTGATCCAGACCAATTGAGCAGAGATGATGATGAGGATCAATGACTCTGCAAATATCTGGTTTTTACTCTGAGAAGAAAGAGATGTCCGGCACTTCTCAGATTCTATCAGCTGGAGAGGTGTATCTATTTCTGGAAATAAGGCATATATACTTTTCTCTCCCTGATAACATTCCTTGCATTAACTACATTATTTTATTCTTGAAAGCAAGTATTCCACGCTCTTTTATTTCTTCTCAAAGGAAGATGTCAGTGGCCAGTGCAAGGAAGGTTGCCTCAGATACGAGTTATGACCTACATTTCACCAATTGCTCTACAAGTGCTCTTCCCAAAGCTTTAAATTAAGCTCTGCATCTTCTGGGGCTCATGTATTGCACTTAATTCTATCCACTTCCCAAATATTCACTAGCTGCAAGTATGCGGCATGTGGATGTCAGCAATATTGTGACCAGTCCTCTGGATTTTGTGGGTCAGATTCAATTTGTTTCACGCAACCAGACTCTTGCTTTCTTTGTAGCCAGCTTTTGTAAATCAGCCTTTTGGATTCCCTGCCCTGGGAATTTGTCTGACAGAGGCTTGCATATTATGCAAATTTGCTGCTGAAGCAACAGAAGTGTTGCTGCATCTTTGGACTGAGTTTTTAACCTTTGTTCCCTTATATTCTTCTCTAGTACAACACTAGAATCTTAATGCAAAGTCCATGCACATAAATTCTCATTTGTTCATAAATTAAGCTTTGAGATACCCTTCCCCTCATTTGAACAGTGCCTGTGTTCTAGCTGAATGGAATATGGGAAAGACACCTTACGAAGAGACCCTGCAACTTGGCTTTCACCTCTGCTACCATTCCGAAAAATTCCACCTTCTTTCTGTCATTATGTCAAGGTTTTCTTGACAAGTGAGAAAAAAAATGAAGAGATAAAACCTGACTGACTCAATTTGTCTCAGGCTCATAACCTACAGTCACAGCGAAGAGATTAATACGCTACAGTAAATCACGTCCTGGGCATCCAAATTGAACTTGTGAGCATCTTTTCAAATTTATTTTTTTTTAACAAACATGAAGATAAAATGAAAATAAACAGTCATTGGTTTTTCTCCATCTCTTTTCTCAAATTGAATCCATGCTTTGATTTTCAAGGAAATATGAGTTGTAAAAGAGTGAGCTTGCTAGAAATGATATCTTCATAGTCATTCATTAGGAATCATACATTCCACAGACATGAAGTGAAGGTATTTTAATCAACATTTTAACAGTGCATCTCTATTCTGAATAGCATGGTGGCCAGTTTCTAAAATCAAAACCAAAAAAAATCCAAAATGCAAGAACAGGCTTGGTTCCTTAGGCTATAAACTTCATTCGTGCGAGTTTCTGCTGAATTTTTTCCTACAAGCTTCTGGTTTCTTGTTATACATATAACATACATTTCAAAAGGCATTTAACTGCAGTGCCATGTAATCTAACAAAGGCAATTTTCTAACTTGAAAAACCAGCTAAACAATCAGACAGATATTTCCTACTAAGTGACTCAATAAGCTATGGTAATGTTTCAAACCAAGGTTTTTTAATTAGAAGGCAGAGGTATCATTCAAAGTGCTGCATCCCTGCATTTGTCTCAATTTACCAAGGCATCTTTCCTGAAAGACAGAATGTCCTGCCTGCCTGCTCTGTACCCTCGTGTTTATGTTATCCTTTGTAACCCCAAGAAGTTTCATAAATAAATTACCTGTATACAGCAGATGGATATATACTACTGCCTTTTTCCAACATATTCATTAAAACCCAATTTCACTAACTTTCCCACCAATGCATACAAATATTCATTCTGACAAAGTCAAAGTATCCAAAGAATCCATGATACTTAGATGAAAAAGGCCTTTGCCCCTAGGCTTGGGGACTTCATCAAAGGCAGCAAAGAGAGCCCTTGAAAAAGTCAAAACTACATAAAATAACTTATGCCATCCACTCGTTGGTGAATTTAAACTCAAGTAAAACACCCTTTGGAGACAGAATGGCTTCAAGGATAATATAAAACAGTTTTACAGTGGCAGAGCAAATTATAAAGCAGCAAAGGCCTACTGACAGAAAAGTAGAAGATAATCCCTTCAAGCTACATGAAAGAAGAAAGAGGCAGCAGCATACCAAAGGTTAATGATGTGGTTCAAAGAGGTTTTAGTATCTTCACTGCATCTTCACCATGGATTTTAGAACAACCACCTCATCCTCACCCTTTGCCATAGACCTCTAGTGTGCACGTTCAGCTCTACAAAGAGAGGCAGAGGGACGAGCAAGGAAACAGGGTGGGCTGTGATGATGGTGGCACACTTAGCAGCATGCTGTGTTGTAGCATGTGACTGTGCTGGTATGTAACAAATTTCCAAGGTGAGCATGCAAAGGATCCAGAGGAGCCTAAAAGGCACGTCAAGGGATCATCAAACCGTTGCGATATACCATGGCCAATGCAGCTCCTCCACCAGCTTCCTAGTCAAACCCTAGTGCTGCAGAGAAGCCCTTTCCACTAGGCACAACACCTGAAAAGTCATGCCCTACTCTCAGAATAAACTCTGGAAGCCCTTCTGTTCCAATTTCTTCAAAGTAGTTGGTAGAGGAATGTGATGTTTCCTGGTACTATTGTTGAGAACTTCAGATGGTGACTCAGGGGTTTGTAGAGGATGGGCATTGACAGCACTGCACTGCGCATGTCCCACAGAGGAAGGGCTCACCCTGTCTGAAGAAGATAACAACACTGGCTGGAAAAGGCAAGGGAGGTGTTTTTTTCATGAAACCTGGCAACAGAAGGGTTAATAGCAGTTTCAGAAAATGAAGAGTTATGGAGTTGTTTCTTACTATTTCTTTACTTCATTATTAAATTCAATGGAAAGGAAATGAGTACTGCTTTTCCTTTGATAGGTGTGTTGTGGAGCACACATGAACAATAATTATATGACAAATATCAACTGTGTAACCTTGAGAAGTTTTAGACAAACTTCATTGTACAGATCTGCCTCAGATATTTCTAGAAATGTTGCATGAAAAGCTAGATTATGTGAGGTTTTATTTTATGACAAAAATAATTTTGTAATGTATTTACAGTATTTTTATTACAGGATTGAAATAAGTCTAGTTACTTTATTGTACTAACTGAAAAGCCTGGCTGACATTTAACTGAAAGTTTCTGAACTGTATTATTTACTCCCTAATGTAGTTTCATTTCAAAACCAACACCCCCTAAAGTAATAAAATAAAGTTTTGTTCTTTTTACGCTACAAGTGTTACTTGGGGCTCAGTCTAGATTTCTAAATCTTAAAACACTATTCAGCTGTTTTTCCAGCTGAGCAGTTGGGTGAAGTCAACGAGCTGACCTGAATTTCACCCAGAGTGCAAGGCAAAACAATCAGCTGGCACCAAACAGGAGATTTAAGAACACCTGATGCTCTTAACTGCCAGTAAGGGAATTTCAGGAGGAAGAAATAGAGCAGACACATCTGGCTCACAGCTTTCCTCTGTTTCCCATCGTGTTTAGAGTCTCAGGTTTTACAACATGATTACTGTACTGCAAATCCTGTAACATGCAATATGGAAATAAAATTAAAAAATAGTTATTTTAAGTCAACTCCAACAGCTAAGCTGCATGACAAAGTACCCAGACAGTGACTCTTCACTGTGGATGTTAGAGACACGTACAGCACACTTCAAACTTACACGAAAGATGTTTTCTTTAAGCATTTGCAAGCAAAAGTATTTTGTTTCTTAAATTGATGCACATGCAAATTCGATCGGAAAACTCTAATCATTAGTATTTAATATCTTGTTGGCATGCTAGATTCAAGTGTAGCATGTTCCAGTAATTAACTTTGTTAATATAAGAAGGCCAAATAAGAAGCTGGTGAAAGATTTTGTTAAATTTAAAGACTTCATAGAGATTGAGACAAGAATAAACTGATTCATTAAACGTTATGATTTGCAGAGCATACAATTTCATCTGTTCACCTCCTTTTAGAGTTAAGGAAGTTTTAAGCAAAAAGAAAATCAGCCCTTGAATAACAGTTGCTTCAGGCAGACAGTGGAAAAGATTACGACACTTACAAATTTTTACAATGAAAAGCCTATGAATGGGCAGAGATGCACAGAGAAAATCCTGTCGGCTCATGTTGAGCTTCTCATCCGTGAACATCCCCAAGTCCTTCTCCTCGGGCCTGCTCTCAATCCATTCTCCTCCCAGCCTGTATTTGTGCCTGGGATTGCCCTGACTCAGGTGCAAGGTCTTGAATATTTTCTAGCTCTACTTGACTGTTGAGTATTTTAATTTGTATGTTCTTTGAGAGTAAAATATTTTTACATACTCTAAATATCCTGTACGTTCCTTTTAAATGAGACATCTGTAAATGCAAATCCAATGTGCACTGAAAATGAGGATAGATTTCATCTAAATAATGGATTAAATGGCTATGATGTTTTTCTATTCTATAGGGCCATTAAAGTTATATAGAATTCTTCCACTACTACTTTAAAAGTTACTATGAAAATGTATTTTCTACAAAATTAAATCGTATTCTAATCTCCACATGGAGGTAGTATGACATTAAGTCATTTGCTTGGTGATCATACCCACAGGAGATTGGTCTCTCTCTGAAGTCAAAGATGTCAGACTCCTGTTCCAATAAAACTTACCTCCAAATTCTTCTTAAGTTTCAGAATGTTAACCAAATGTAGCCAGTTCAGTCATGTCTGAGTTTACAAGCAAACCAAAACAATAGCTCCCGTATATTTTTGTCTTAATGAGGTGGTCAGTCTGAAACCAACCAATGTAAATCAAGGGAATCCTGAGAAGGTCTTCAGTTTTACCGTTTCACTGAAGCTTCACCAACCAAATACTGGTATGTTTCCACAGGATCTGAGTGAGTGAAAACTACAGTCATTGACAGCACTGTAGAAAGAGCACCATTGCCACAGTCCCACGACCTTCAGAAAAAGTTAGGGCCATAAGACAAGGGAAGACACCTGCTACAATTCTGTAAGATGCCACTGATATCACAGAGAATAAAAGCTTTGAACAAGTTGTGTCAAGGAATCAGGTTAAATTTGGTGCTCCTGAGTGATTTCCTTGATGAACTGGATTATGCTACTGTGATTAAGATTAATAACTAATATTAATAGTAATAACTAATATTAATATGTTTTCATATATCTCATTTGTAGTGGAGTAGATTCTTACTGTGTTTATGCTGACTGAATGGACACAACTTGAGAAATCTTTAGATGATATCAAAAGAACAGTTTCCTAGGTAAAAAGCTATATGAATATATGCCACTATAGAATGTTTTAGAGGACTGATACAGTAGTTTTTGTCATTTTCTTCTGGAGTTTCATTACTGAAGCATAAATTACAATGAAAAAATAGCCTGCAAATGGCTCTTTAGAAGGAAAATAAATCCACCTACACAAAGAGCCAAATCAAATCTAGTACAGATAATATCTATAACTAGTATTCAATTTAGTTTCATATCTTAAGGTATTTTTATGTAATTCCCTTTTCCAAACAAAGTGCATGGAAAATCTTGTCTAATGAATTAGGAGTTTGCATAAATGTCTAGAATAACGTGACAGATTTCTAGGGGGAAACAGACACAGTGTTTCTTCACATAAAGATTTCTTCTTTGTGTATTCAGACAAAAAGGCTGCATTTGTTTTGTACTCTGTTTTTTATTTGCTGATTTCAAAAGGAATTAATTTAGAACTGAATAAGTGAAAGAACTTTGTCCAAGAGACAAAAATAATTCACTGGACAGTAAAGTAGCCTTCAACTCCTTATTCAGCTCTTCAAATTTTACACATGCTGTTCAGCTACACTGAATGCTAATGCAGCTGCAGACATTCTCCATGGGCAGGATCTCAAATTGGAGGATAAGGACTTCTCCACGTTTTAGGCCTGCTTCCACTCTGTCACAAATCCTCCCTAGGAGATAAAGTTTTAAAACATGGGGTGCTGGAACCAAATCCATGAATAGCTGCCTGTTAAAAAAAGCTAAATCCAATGCTAAACTCCAAGTAACAGGCCATTCCATTTGCTGATCCACAGCACATTGTACCCACTCAACTGCACCTTGAAACATGACTTACACTGAGAAACTCCGCTTCTGAAGGAGGAGAGTTGAGTGGGTGCTACTACTGACCTGTGAGCCTGGTCATATGACTTAACCTTAATATGCTATATATAAATAAAGTAATATATCTACACAACTATGTAAACTTATATCCATAGAAATATATGTATATAACTAAAGTTATGTAAATAAGGAGATGGACTAAGGCAGCTGAAGGTAGTTTCAGGAAGATTTTTTACTCAACTTTGTAGATTGTTTACTCAACTCTGAGAAGGAATGAGATTAGCAATGTTTTGTTACATTTTTGCTTTAGTAGTTACAACTGATCAAATGGTAGAAGAAATTAAAAGCAAACCAACCTACGATTCTTCAGCCAATGGGTTTAAATACAAGTACAACCACATTAATTTTTTTTTCTATGTATATGAAAACTGTGGTTTTACTGATTAAAATCTAAGAGAAGGTCCTGTTGTAGGTGATTTTTTTGTACAAATGTACAAATATCATTTTCCCAGAAGCCCAGTTATCCAACTTATCTCATTATCACTGAAGTCTGAAAGATTACTACTGGTTAATAATCAAAAAGGATCATTTTATAATGCTACACTAAAAGCAAGTTTAATACTCTTCATATGTGATGAATGTCAAAAAGTTGTATTCCTCAGTCACTAAAAGGAAAAAATTCATTCACTTCCTTATATGTATACTTTATGCAGGTCTATTTGTCAGGGATGAGACTCAGATCTGCTAGGGTTTTAACATTGATTCATTCTTTTTTTTTTTTTTTTTATTTCTTTGTGAGAGTCATTAATGAGAATTCTGCATTTAGGGGGCAAGTAGATTCAGCAAAGATTTTTATAAACCTTTATGTAAATTCTGAATGTTTTTCGATGAACATTTCCATTCCAATGTTCTTTTCATGAACAGTTAACATAAAAGTCTTTCACAGCAGCAACTCTTCCAGATAAGCATAGATAGTGGATAGACATAAGCTACGTCTGGAAAAACACAACAACATAACAAGATATATTTACTGATTTCTGATAGCCCAAAGTACTCTACCAGCAATTTCATAGATTCTGCAAGTGTAGAATAATATTTTTTATTACAAGTAAAGATTACTTCTAATTGTGAGTAAAATAAAGGGGCAATACAATATAGCAGCCTGACCACAGTTTCCAAAAGTTTGGACTCAGATGATGTAGTGAAGGTCACTAAGCACAGAACTTTAACAACTGGTCTTGGATTCTTTTTACTGACTGATGTGGGCACATTTGATTTTAACCTCGTATAACTAAAGTAAATTTTTGGCTAATTAAAATTTTTCTAATATATTAGAAATTGTTTTTTATGTTCAAATGCATACAGCCTCATAGTCTATAATTATAACGCAAGATACCATCACATAATCTAAATAAACTGTTATATTTAACTTTACCATGTTTGGTTGTCCAGTTAGCTATTGAATAAGGACAAAAAAAATATCAGCTGAAGGATTACTTGGGAATTTGCCTTAAATAGCATGTGTGAGAACACTTGTCTTTTTAAATGGAAGGAAAAAAGTAGAAATCTCCTAATTTTGCAGATATTATAGGATTTTCTTGATAATCTAAAGAATATTGTTAGCACTGGGCTAAGCCTTAACAGAACATACTTGTCAGTCTGAGTCACTGTGTTTCACTTTGGAGAACTGACATATGAAGTCACACTTGTGGTGAGTGAGTGCTATCATTTCAAACTCTTCACGTTCGTGAGCAATGATCCTATCAACTGAACTACATTCAGGAAAAAGCTTTATCAGTTCTGAAAGGGATTGCATGATGTTGTTACCGGTGGTGAAATGGAGCTGCAGCTGACAAATTCAAACATCCCTACCATTTCTGACAGGTCTCGGTCATGCTACATATGCCATGATGAATACATAAGCAAAGAATAACCTTGCCCAAGCCCCTAGAAGTACAAGAGCATCCATTCATTATGTGACAATCTAAAGGGGAACCTCAGTAATAACCCTATGAATTAGTATATACACACAGACTAAGAAGTAGAAACTGAAGTGGAAAGGAAAAATAAGTTATTCATCCTACAAAATAAACACTCAAAATAGTCTTAGATTCCTGCTGCTTTCCTTTATTAGAGGAAGAGACCTGGTATAATTATATGAGTTAGGGAATATATTCTATTGCCTGTTGGAACCAGTTTATTAGAACACATTTCTACATGTAGTTAATGTGACATTATAAACTTTTCCATAAAAGTTAAGCATCTCTTTTCCCCCCTCCCATACTTACTCTGTGATGAGTAGTAGTGTAATACAATAAAGAATTTTCCCATGCAAAACGGAAGGTATTTTGGTGGGATGGAAGAAAAATATTTATCAAAAGCAGCTATGTAGCTGAACGAAATTAAAGGTTTTGTTCCCACTCATGCTAATTCAATGTGGCAGAATTACTTCTTCCTGAATTGTATATCTTTCAGCAGACTAAAACAAAGCAAGAAAGGGACATGGGGACAATATAACAGCATGCAATTCTGTTCTGCAGCTTGCACTCCTAGCCATGCTCTGCAGAATAATTTTCCAGCTCCATCTGCCCTTTTGCTATGCAGACTACTTTCTCCAGACATAAGCAAACTGAGCAGAAAAGCACAACCATAAAATAAGTAAACATGGTTTCCTTGCAATTTTGTGCAGTACCACTCAAGTGAGTATGCCTTTTTCTTATGTGCACTTTGTTTTCCGTTATAGATAGCAAGTAATGACAGACACAGGAGCTGAGGAGTTGTACACTTTGTACATAAACCTCCTGTTTGACCCAAAAGGTTTTTTCTTTCTTTTGTTGTATGTAGACGCTCTGAAATGAATCAGTCAGATGATAAGGTATAAGCAAAGCATTATTTATGTCTCTCTACTGATCCCCAAGATAGCTGCAGTTATAAACTCTGATAAACTGGAGAAAACTTAATTCAGATCATCCACAAAACTTTAGAGAAGCTTTAAAATTTAGAGAAGAAAAAAAGAAAAAGGATATCTCTGGAATAGATTTGAATATCTGTGGTTCATTCTGCACAATATCAAAACTTGATTCTTTGTCTTCCAACTCACGCTCTGTTTTAGTAAAGGAATAAGTATGAACAGTAAAAGGAATAATTGAGAGTTTGCAGTTGATAAAAGAGACTGTATCAAACACACCATAGCATGACGATGAACAGGTATGCCTGCAGAAGTTCATTATGAGTCTGAAAGTCAAGAATTCTATAACAAATGGAAATACGGTTGTCTATCAAAGGAAAAGTACAGGAACTAAGAGCCGCAATGTGGTGAAAAACATAAGAGACAAAAGCAACAAAAGGAAAGCTGAGTGTTATGTTACAGGCATATGACAATAGGCAACCTGGTCTAGTTGGAGGTGTCCCTGTGACTGCAGGGGGGCCAGACTAGATGACCTTTGAAGGTCCCTTCCGGCCCAGATGATTCTATGATTCTATGCTTCTATGACAAACAATACGAATCCAGCTGAATAATTTCCTTATTTTCAGTCTTCATAGAAATAATTAAAGTAGGCAGATAGTTAGAAAAAACTACTTTTAAAGGAGAAGAAAATAAATGCTAAGATTGGGAAAAAGGATTTGGGGATATTTAGATAAATTATTTATATTTATATTGATAGGGCTTCCCCAAAACCCCATACTTAGAGCTGTCAAACTTTCTGAAGCAGCCTGAGCCTTTATCAGCTCTTCACAAAAACTCATGCAAGGTAAGTTTCAAGAGGAAGAAGAGGGATCATGGTCATATATAAAATTTGGAATAGATACACCTTAAACTGTAAACCTATCAGCTAACCTTCATGACTGAAAAAATACTAGAACAAAACATCAGGTACTTCACTCAAACATGGTTCTTAACAAAAGTAGGCATTGTTTCCATCTAGAACAGCACCCTACAGATTTTCTGCAGTCTAGTGATGTGTTGAGAACTCACTGGAAATTTTCCAGGGTCAAGGAACTAGTAATGTCTTTCCTGAATGGATTCACTAAGGTGAATCTGGATTACTTGAATCTTCAGTCTTTATCTTAGAGAAGGCATTTTCATTTACCTAGCTGCCTACTTCCCTGCAGTGCATAGGGATTTAATTATATTTGAGACCTCTCTCCCTCTGGTCAATATCAAATTTGCTCGAAAAGAAGTTATTAATCAGGAAGAACGTACACATGGAGTGTGATTGCAGAAGCCTAATTTCCCTAGGAAATTAGCTAGAAAGTAACTAAAAAACATTTCTCAAGGACAAATCCTATCAAATCAATCTGATATTTGACATTGTCTCATAAGACTTTTTTCTAAGTGAAGGGGAGAAATACAGGTAGGTGAAATAAGGTATTTGCAACTGGCTGGAAATCCAGATTCAAGCCACTGTTGGTGATTCAGGGAACTCACGAAGGCATTTCAAGTGGGAACCATTACAGTTTTTTCCCCTAGTCAAACTCTTTTATATTCTCAATGGTTTTGCACAACAGAATAGAAAGCTGTGAATGTCATCCAGCTGACAAAACTTCAGTACTTTCAAGAAAAATAATGGGAATTCAAAGCGCTTGACAAAATAGTCTATAAAGAAAATGCAATGCAATTAAACTGTAGAGTTCTGTATCTATGGAAAGACTAGTCCAAAAGAGAAATAGAAAATAACTACCTTATCATATGCACTGTTGGAAAAAAGTCTCCAGATTTCAGCAGCTTTCAAAGCCAATTTAGTTAATGGATGGGTTTATCCCAGAGAAAAGGTAACTTTAATTCATGGATGTGTCAAGTTTAAAATGCTTGAGGGACTTTGCCTACTCAGCCCTGAAGAAGTTTGGGAATATATTTATTAGATGGGTAAACATTCTAGTGTAGTGATATTTACAGGGAAATGTTACTATTTTTTACAACCTATACTTAACATCTTAAATAATTATTTTACAATCTTATTTTAATTCAGTAAAAACAAAAGCATAAGACACCATCTGAAAGAACAACCTGCAGGTTTACCTATTGCCAAAGTTAAGTTACTTCCCCAAAAATGTCTATGGAGAAGGGAGTTGCAAGCACTAAAAAGGATTTACAATTCTGAGAATAGGGACTAAAAAAGAACCTGCATCTTTGTCTCCAGAGTCTATATATTTTTTTTAGTTTAAATTAACAGAAACAGAAGAGATGGCAATCTATACAGAAAAAATAAAACAAATAAACATCGACAAGAAAGAGGTAAGTCCATCTTTGTTATACAGATACTTGTCAGATAGAACTCACTGTCCAGTAAGGCACTGATCAGAAGTGTCCTTGTACTCTGATTTTGCACCATGTGTACACCACAGTAAGCCATTTCATTTTGTTTGACATTTAAAACAAAATAAAATTAAATAAATATCACACAAAATAGTGTAAATGAGGTTATGTTTTGAGAAAACCCATAACAATATATTGTCGTTTAGACAATTATTCTGTCACCCGATGACCCCTCCCCACCTGGAAAGGGGAATCAGGGAACAGAAAGAAACACAAGGGTTGAAATATAAATAGATTTAATAGACTAAATAATTAACAATAATACTAAAGAACCAGTATTAATCCCAATACTGATATAAGATATAAAAGAGTTATACTCAGCCCATTCTCTCAGCAGGAAGCTGTGCACTCCCAGCAGGGACAGCAAATGGTGGACACTGCCAGCGCAATGGCTTCAGGAGGAAGGGAAGGCCTCACGGCTCCGGCACCGGGGCAAGGAGTTCTCTGGACCCGCTGCCATCAAGGGAGAGAGAGCTACACACCAGACTTTTCTGATTTATATTGAATATGACGTTCATGGTGTGAAATAATCCTGTTGGCCAGCCCGAGTCAAATGCCCAGGCCTTGCTCCTCCTCGTCCCTGCGCCTGGCAAGGCTTGAAAACACTAACCTTGAATCCCACAGAGCCTGGCTGGCTATAAAGTAAATATTTTCCCAAACTTGGACACTAGAGCCTTCTAAAAGTGCAGTTTTCCCCAGCATTAGAAGAAAGCTAGTCCTGTGTCTCTCAACCCAGGACAAAGCTTCATAGCGCAAGTCAGCTGCAGAGGAACGTGAAGGGGAAGCACACAGAGTTTGTGTTTCCCCCCTTGCCGTGTGCTGAGGGAAGTCACAGCTCGGACAGAGCTTGTAAATGGGAAGTACATCACCCTGACTCCCCTCGCACCGCTTTGACATGGGTATAAATTTCAGTGCCAGCTTCCCGTTTCCTTTGTCGTGCCTAAGCTCAGAGTGTGTTTTTCCAAGGAATAAATTAATATCATGCCTGTGGAAAGTCCCTTCAAACTGGTGAAATTCGATAGTCAGCATCCCCTTTTGTAGGTTAGTCACAGCTGCATTGTCATTAAAATATACATTCATCATGCTCTCTTCATAGACTTCATGAACATCAACGAAAAGAAATCCACGTCAGAATTAAAGCCACCTCATCAGAATAGCAACCATGGGGGACAAAATACCCACACAGTATTAAGGCTGTGGCTGTGAAAAAAGCAATTCACAGTCAGGCTTTACAATGTCCCTCATCAGCCCCGTAATGTTAGAGTATTGTATGTTTGAGCTAGGTTTTGTTTTTTTAAAATTTATGTTTTGTTTGAGTTGGAGGGAGAAATTGTTTGGCCAAACCATGTCCCAGCCTCACAGTGAAGGGCGCTACACGCAGCGTTAAATGCCAGCTCAGAGATGGCTGTCACTGCTGGAAGAGGAAGTCAAAGCAAAATATAATATTCCAAAGGACTGGAACATACAGAGGTACATCCACACCAGCCTGTAAGAAGACGCTTGACATAGCTTTCGAGGCTGCAGAAAGTACTTAATTCCCTGATAATTCTGATGACAGTTCTGAGCTATGTACTTGTTAGAGCATTGATTGTCTTCAAAACCAGCTAATCAATACAAGTTGTTTCTTCCTCAGGCAGGTTAGAATCAGGAGATAAACTGAAGTAGATTTGAGTGCAGAAGTAAATCTCCATTGTCTCTGCATCCATCTGCCCTGTGTTTTGTAACCACAACAAGCAACACCATGCTTTCCAGCCACATCTCAGTAACATTTTGTAGTTGTTATCAACTTTTACGAGAATAATATGTGGATTTTACTGCTATTGAAAGGTGCTTGGACCCTGAAGTGCCTGATTAATCTACAGGAAAGTCACACCACAAACTTTATTGGTAGCACTAAAGCAAGTGTTCAGAGTGACTCATTGCACCTATAGAGCATTGAAAGGAGTGGAAATAATGCAACTGGGAGCCCAAAGCAAAAGGAAAAGATTGAATTCAGATTGAAAAGGAATCTGTAAAGTTATTTACTGCTAGACTCAATGTATTAAAGACAGGACTGTCTTACTTCTGTTTTTTCATGGTTGGTAGCTGTAGCTCCCTCCATGTTTGATTTCCTGCCCTTTCAAACAAGACTGCCTGCTGGGAAGAGCTTGAGCAACTGCTGCTGAAAATCGAACCCCAATTCAGTGTCTCTACTTGACCTTTGAAAATTGTGACACCAAAGCCCATTTTTTCTTTAAGAAAAAGCAAGACAATAACCTTATAAACTCTCTTGATTTCTCAATACCTACACATACAGGGGAAGAACAGGACACTGGCTGCTCCCACAGTGTGCAGAACCTCCTTGGGGTGGTAGTTATTGTGTATTCCCTTCTTTACTGGTTCAGAATTCCCATCTTCAGGGGGTGTTGAAAATACACCTCTTGTCCTCTCTCCGGACACTGCTAGAAAAGGTGCTAATCACACCCTTTCTGATGTGTCTTTTTGTATTATGGGCAACATGAAGCTTTATGCAGAAGGTTGAAAAGCTCCCACACTTGGGAGTTGCAGCTGGTCAGCTGTTTGGAAGTTATGCCATATTCAGTCACCTAACCCAGTTCCCTGAAGAGGAGTGGTGACAGGCCTCATTATTCTTCATCTGGTCCTGATTTTAGTAGGAATACATGGAAAGTAAAATTCAGACAGGATAAAGGAGTTAAATCATCCTAATCTACCAGGAAACTCTCTGAGGCTTTTTTTTTTTTTCTTGTTTTACATGAGTTCTGTTTCTTCCATCCAATATTTTTGATGCAAGATCAGCCAAAAGAACTAAGTTGGTGATATAAAATCCAGCAATTAGATGTCTAATTGCCTGATCGCACAAAGAAATCGGGTAGCTAATTTGCTCATCATTAATCCCATCCAAACCAGTTGGTTTGGTTGGATTAGTTCCATCCAAACCAGTTAAGTCTTTCGACCCTGAGATATCCTTGCAGGGAAGAAAAAAGGATTTCCTGAAGCAGGATAAAGGGAGGCTACAAATCTCAAACTGAAACGTAGATTTGCAGCTCATTCTACGATGAGGAGCTAAAATTTGATGCAAAGGGTGCCCAGAAACCAGTAAAGAAGCTTAACATATTAGCATGGACATAAAAGCCCAAGGCTGAGTTTGAACAAACACTGGGATGGTATTTGTAAATAAAGCAGAAGCCATTTACAGACTAAATAAAACTGGTTTTAAATTAGATTAGTTTTCTGTCAAACAACTGCCTGGGAGGAAAGATGCTGAAAGGGCTGCTGAGACTCACAGAGTCATCTTCATTTCTGTTAATTTAGTGACTTCCAGAACGGGGCTGGAATCACAGCTGTCCCTGGGTATTCGAACAGCCTGAATATGAAGAGCATCCACAATTTGAATGAAAACTTGAGACTTTTACCATGAAATTATGTGCATAGTTGAAAAACAGGTAAGAAATACAAAACCGGAAAGTTAAATATTTAGAAGACCTTTATTTTAAACAGGTTTCATGAATTAAGAAACCGTAGTACAGTAAGAAAAACTATAATTATGAAGCCATGCAATGAGACAAAGCACAGAACTCGGTGTAGTCAGGAATTAGGATGCTGTAAATATCTAGAATTCGTTTCTGAACTACCTGACAAGTCAAAGCTGATTTGCTTGAAGTCAATAGAATTATTACTGTGAGCAAAAATAGGTGTGAAATCAGAATCACGGCCTCTGACATAGTTCACGTCATTTCAAAGCGTGGCAAGTCACAATACTGAGCCCTCGAATAAAAACAAACAAAACAAGATACACGAAGTGATTGTATAAAAACTACAGTCAATACAATTTCAGACCAAGGAAATTATTTACCATAAATTATTGTGCTGCACCTGGGGAGAAAAAAAATCCTGCAGGTTGGGGGCTGACCTGCTGGAGAGTACCTCTGAGGAGAAAGACCTGGGAGTCCTGGTGGATAGCAGGATGCCCACGAGCCAGCAACGGGCCCTAGTGGCCAATAGCATCCTGGGGGGCATCAAGAAGAGCGTGACCAGCAGGTGGAGGGAGGTCATCCTGCCCCTCTGCCCTGCCCTGGGGAGGCCCCCTCTGGAGCACTGGGTCCAGTTCTGGGCTCCCCAGTTCCAGAAGGACAGGGAACTGCTGGAGAGGGTACAGCAAAGGG
>JAOTQQ010000041.1:19041438-19065527 GCA_026546715.1 Gallinago undulata
GATACAGGCCAGGATGCTGTTGGCCTTCTTGGCCACCTGGGCACACTGCTGGCTCATGTTCAGCCCACAGTCGACCATCACCCCCAGGTCCTTTTCTGCTGGGCATCTCTCTTCCCCAATATTCCACTTAGACAGAACTGCAGGCTAAGGCTGGAAACATCCTTGTATGAATACGTATCCTTCCCAGGAGAACACAATCACTAGCAGGACTTGGATGTGCTAGAGAAGATTCCTGGGTGAGAAATTTCACTCACGTGTGAACAGCCTGGATCTCAAAATCATGACAGAACATGGTTTGTGTGAGAGGCAAGCCCGAAGCTGAAAGTGCTGATATGTTCGTAATTTCTAAATGTTTGATTAGCCATAATTTCTGCTTCTGTGGTGATTTTATACTGATATACCTTTTTTTTTTTTTAATATGAGAATATTTTTTTCTTTATAGCCTTCTTTAACCATCTCCAGTATTAATGTAAGTTATACACATATGTGTTTTAGAAGATCTCTGAACCTCTTCTGTAGGTAATGAAATCTGCTCTAGCCTTCATCTTGTAGGCACCCAAAGACATGTGTTTTCATTTTGTGGATATAAATTTATTGCACATTAAGAAAGTCAGCAACTGCTTCTTCCAACAGACTTTTAGATACTGACTCAGAAGCTGACTTTGGCTATAACATAGGAGACTTTCCCAAAATTAAACAGTGCTTATTGGATATGAAAACTAACAGATCATTTTTGCTGAAACCCTGACAAGTGTGGGCTCATAGAATAGGATCATTAAAAGAAAGTACATCTCACCAGGAAAACAAGCATGTTCACGTGCAACCTAGTACTCTGAATGCTTGCCCCTGTATTACTTGTGTTTACTACCAAAGATTCTTCATCACTGGGGGACAAAGAAAAACATAAGGCAGTTTTAGCTTCTATTACTATTAATTTTGGACTAATATGGGATAATGACTGCTAATGCTCTATGGATTTATTTTTCCATAATGAATGAAAAAAGCATCCCATTAACACCCATGACAGTACCACGTATGCTTGAGGGTAGAAAAGTTCATGCATTGATTAGTGCCTCATCAACATTTTGACTGTTAATTAAACAATCTGTTTATTTGTTCCATGTCGCTTTACATTCACAATAAACTCAGCTGAAATTAATTTGCTTTCATGAGAACCAGAAATTTTAGCTGTTGCAGTTTTCACTTCTGCAAGAGGTGCAAGACATTTTCCATTCCAGCTTAAAATTAAGATAGAAAAGCCTTGCAAATAGGCTAAGGTGTTATACTTGTTTTCCAAGAAAAGGAAGGGTAGAACCTTTTCAGAGTTGAAAGACAGCAAATATTGAAATAATGAAACCATTTTTGTGTGATATTATACATGCATAAAATGAGTTTACAGAGCACATTCAAGACAAAACAGTGTGTACCCTCAGCTAGGGAGTTAAGATTAGCAAGGAATGACGATAGAAGTATTTCACTTATCTTCCAATTCAGTCGTTCAAATGTATATTCTCTTATATCACTATTATTACTCAAAGATCTGGAAAGATAGTGTCACACAGAGGAGTGTTGTGTGTAAGCTAGCAGGCTAGCTAGATAATTTATATGAAGCCAACATTATCACATATAGTCTCTGTAAAAGGAGTTTATTTTTAATCAAATCAACTAATTAAAAGACCTTACTGGTGGTGTGGTTTTGACCGGATTGACCAATCAGAATGACAGATGGCCCCTCCCTCCCCCCTCTAAGTAAAAGAGAGGAGAGGAAGAGATAAAAGAGATTTATGAGTTTAGAAAAAAAGAGACTACTTTAATTAATATAATAAATAATGAAATAATAAATAATAAGAAGAAAAGGAAAAAAATATACAGTATATACAGAACTGTATCAAGTCCCAGGATGGCAATATTTTTGTCTAAAAGAGGGCACCTTGGTCACAAAGAAAAAAAAAAACAAAGTCTTAATGAGTTCTCAATTAGGGCCTGACCACTATCATAATCTCTTATCCTCTAAAGGAAGAAACAGTAAAAGTCCATACTCATATGGCTTTGTTGCAGATACTAGCTGGCTACAGGAAATATTTTATCCTATCACTAGTACCAGGCTTCCGTAAAGAGTAATGTTATAATTTTTCATATAATCTGATATATGTCATATGCAGCCATAAGATCATACCATCATTTGCTAGCATTTGTCTGAAACGATGCATCCTCTCTTAGATTCATTATTAGAGTAATATCCCATTTTAATCCAAGGTAAATATGTCCTTGTTTCATAGTCTTAGTTTACAATTCCAGATCTGGGTTTTATTCATTATTATTGCACCTAAATTATGCTTACAATGTAATTTTGATTATATTTTAATCACTTAAGCTGAAGAGATAAATTTTTGCTCAAGAACCCTTTTACTAAACCATTATTATTTAAGACAGAGACATGATATGTGGATTAGAAGTCTTTTGCTGTGAGACAATTATCATTTTCAGACAGTGAATTGCATAAATAAGAGACCTGAATGGCCTACTTATTGTGTCATTTAATCTATCTTCCTCTGTCATTGAAGTTATTGTGTACACCATGTACTTTAATATTCTTCCACTGCGTTGTCAATTGATTCAGGTGTTGGAGTTTCCAGTAATTCTCTCTGTTTATGAACATGTATCGTGCTATATTCTCTTGATATTCATACGGAAATTTTTTGCTCCTAATTTCACATTGTTACTACTATTTACAGCTCTGTGTATCAAGCTATTAATATCTTATTATGTCTATATATTTGTCCTGAGCCACACTAATGAAAAAATATTTATTTGGAAGGCAACTAGCGACTGTGCTGTAGGTATTGTGCTTTGATTTTATCTCTACCAAAACATATCTCAAAACCTGGGGAAAGAAAGGTGATAACTATGTATAATCTAGCACAGGAGAGACAGTAAGAGTTTAGGAGATCTGGAGGACAATAATAAAAAGAAAAGTTATGAATGATTTAAAATAGCTGGGTTATTTATAGAAACAATGGGATTAATTCAAAAGATGGAACAGTTGAATATGAGGAGAAATTTTCTTCAATAAGTTTGTCTTTCCGTCCTTTTCAGCCAGAGACAGAGGCTACCACCCTTATCTACTACTGTCTTCATTCAGCTGAATGTAACCTGAATGTAGATCAATGGTCATCACTGCAAATCACTGCCTACCCATAGTTTTGTCCGTAGTGCCATGTAACCCTAGTGGAACTGTTCCGTATAATAACTGAATATTCATCATTAGTGGTACGGCTACATAATCACAGTTTTTCTCTTTAATTTTCCATGCTGCTGTGAAGACAGTTCTCCGCAAAAATGATGATGCTTCCCACTGGAGAAATGTCACTTCTGTTGCTGATTAAACCTGATATTAAAAACAGATCTATTGCATGCTTACATGATACCAATGACCTCAGCTTACCTGGAAACTAATATTTCCTTTTGCGTGACAATTTATTTTTTTAGTTCTTGAAAAAAGTGACAGAAAGTAACCAGCAGAGAGTGAGTTTTAATAGAGAAATTGACCTATCACATTTTTCTTTCTTTTCTTTACCTCCATTTCTCCATTGTACCCATGAAACATCAAAATACTGTTCATGAAGCTACCTGATATCATTGCAGTTTATATTATGCAAGTCATATCACCAGTTTAACCAGGAACAGAATAGATACTGTTATTGATAATTATTTTCATGACATAGAGACATAGCCTCTAAGGAGCAGAACAGTTAACACAAATGAGTGATGAATTTCACAGATTTATAAGGAGCAACAATATCTACATGGTAGCTTGAAAGGAACAGAAGAGAGATAGAAGGAACATTTCTCATTCAGATTTTACCATTTCAGCTGCAAATAATTAACATTAGTAAGATTTGTTTCAATCTTTTAAGATTACAGTGGTAGTTTATTGTAAAGTATTAAACATTATCTAAAAAAATAAGGTATGTTAGGTCAGATTTTAACACAGCTCTTTATAAAACTTCAAGATTTTTTCAACAATTAAAGTTTTGATGACTAGTTAGACAAAACAGCTGCCACAAGAAATAACTCATTCACTGTTATTCAAGAAATAAAGTTTAAAAAATTAGGTTAGAACACGAAAAATAACGACTGAAGTTTTGTTCATTTTGTATCACTCTTTTAGGAAACTGAACCAACATGTTTGAATGAGGTCAATTGTTAAGGTGCTCTCTTTTTCAATTAGATAAGACTAAAATATTAGACCAAAATCAGAGCAAAGCACTGAAAAGACTGACACAAGATAGCCAAGGCTATCTTCAAGGTTATAATAATATCAACAACAGGAGTAACGTTTCTCATAATTACATTAAAAATCAAGTTAATCACAAATTTGAGGTAAATGTATTTAGTTTTGCAAGAGAAAAGAACCTTGGACCAAGCATCAGAAGCAGCAGTTCTCATAATTTTATTCATAGCCACTGTTTCAGCATTGATCATTACCTCCATAGTTGGTAAGACTAAACTTTGAATGACTTGAATGAATTGTCTTGAGACCATTTCCACTACTAGAATTTAGGACTATGGAGTACAAAACCATCTCTGGATATTTTATTCTACCTCATGTGGTGTCCCCTGGGAAAAGTAAAACTATGATGTTGCTTTTGGGGCATTACTGACCATTTGAGCATCAGGGAAATTAAATCTGCGTTCCATATTGTGATGAGACAAAGTTTCACTACAGTTATGCTGCAATCAAAAAGACAACCAAAAGTGAAGCAGAAGTGGCTGCATTTACAAATACCCAAATCTGACTGAAAAATACCTGCCTCTTTGATAGAATCATAGAATGGTTTGGGTTGGAAGGGACCTTAAAGATCATCGGGTTCCAAACCCCCTGCCCTGAGCAGGGACACCTCCCATCAGACCAGGTTGCTCCAAGCCCCATCCAGCCTGGTCTTGAACCCCTCCAGGGATGGGGCAGCCACAGCTTCTCTGGGCAACTTGTTCCGGTGTCTCACCACCCTCACTGTAAAGAATTTCTTTCTGGTGTCTAATCTAAATCCCCCCTCTTCCAATTTAAAATCATTACCCCTTGTCCTTTCACCACACTCCCTGACAAAGAGTCCCTCCCCAGCTCTCCTATAGGTTCCCTTCCATATTATTCCTTAGTCTGTCAACTTCTTTCAGTTCTGCCACCATGCTAAGCAGATCATTGATCTGTTCATATCTTATACAGCAGGTCCCACAGCTATTGTCTGGTACCAGTAATAGGTCCTGGCACTCCCTGCAGCCTGTGACCTGGACAGCCGCATGTTTCTGTGGGACCTCTGTCTGGGTTCCCACATCCATTCTGTTTAGGGTTGAGCTCATGACCTTCCTCTGAGTGGAGACCATAGCTGAGCTCCTACCAAGAGGGGTGGTGATCACCAGGAGGACTCACCTGTCAAGCTGACTGAGCTTCGGGTTCCTCCCTGCATGCCCATGGCCACTGTCTGTGCCTTGCGTGCAACTGGTCGATGTGCTCCTGAGAGGTCTCTTTAGCCAGGTGCAAGGGGGAGTAGCTCCACCCACACCACCTCTGCAGCCCACCCACAAGCAGCCAGGGACCAGTCGCTTTTACTGGTTTCAAAAGCCCTCAAAAAGAGCTCCCTGCCCATCCTTTAGGGTTTTTTTTGCCTCAATCCCTTCCTGCAGTGCTGCTTACCTCCACTGCAGTTGATGTCCTCGGCAATATCTCACAAAAATGCTCTTTGTGAGCATTCTGGGTAAACTGCTCACCGCATTCTACTTTTACATGTCTCTTGACCCATTGATACACTACTATTAAACCATACTACTTAACCATTCCAATGTCATATATCTGATGTTGGCTTTTATGTTATCCTTGATGATTTTCGGTTTAAATTGTAAAATAGGATATTACGGTATGAAGACAATAATTCAAAAATAATATTAGCAATACTGTTGTCCAATTTTCAAGAAGCGTAAGAAGAAAGACCCTGGTAATTACAGAACTGTTAGTCTGTTAGACTGTTAGTCTCACTTCAATGCCTGATAAAATTAGGAAGATTATTCTGGGAGTTATTGAAATACACCTGGGAGACAAGGCAGTCATTGGTCATAGCCAACATTGGTTCATGAGGGAAAAGTCATGCTTAACTAACTTAATTTCCTTTTATGACAAGGTCACTCATAAAGTTGACCAAGGGAAGTCAGTAGATGTGGTGGGCTTGGATTTTAGCAAAGGTTTTGATAATGTCTCTCACGGTATCCTTCTGGACAAAATGACCAGCACACCTGGACAAGTCCGTAATATGCTGGGTGAACAATTGGCTGATGGGTCAGGCTCAAAGAGTTATAGTAAATGGGGCTACATCAGGCTGGCAGCCAGTCACCCAGTGAGGTTCCCCAGGGCTCAAATTTAGATCCAGTACTCTTTAATGTTTCTATAAATTATGTAGACACAGGAATTGAATGTACGTTAATGAAGTTTACTGATGATATTCCATTTAGGAGGAGCTGTGAACTCCCTCGAGAGTACAGAGGTCTTCCAGCAATTCTGAACAGACTGGAGAGCTGGGCAACCACCAACTGTATGACATTTAACAAGAGCAAATGTTGGATTCTTCACCTGTAGTGGGGTTATTTTGTTCATATGTACAAATTGGGGGATGAGAGGCAGGAGAGCAGCCCCACAGAAAGAGCTCTGGGGGTCTGGGTTGACGGCAAGTTGACTATGAGCCAGCAGAGTGCCCTGGCAGTCAAAAGGGCTAATCTTGTCTTGGGGTGCATCAAGCACAATATCACTAGCCTGTCAAGGGATTGTCCCACTCTACACGGCACTGGTGTGGCCCCACCTCAACTCCTGTGTGCAGTTTGGGCACCTCAATATAAGAAGGACATCAAATGATTGGAGTTTGTCCAGAGGAGGGCAACCAAGATGGTGAAAGATCTTGAGGGCAAGACTTACAAGGAGTAGCTGAGGTCACATGGCTTGTTCAGCTTAGAGAAGATAAGGCTAAGGGGTGACCTCATGGCAGTCTACAACTTCTTCAAGTGGGGCAACAGAGGGGAGGTGCTGATCTGCTCTCTCCAGTGACCAGCAACAGGACATGAGGAAGTGGAATGAAGCTGCATCAGGGGAAGTTCAGATTGGACATTAGGAAAAGGTTCTTCACTGAGAGAGTGGTCGGACATTGGAATAGTCTCCCCATGGGACTGGTCACAGCTCCAAGCCTGTCTGAATTCAAGGAGTGTCCGTACAATGCTCTTAGTCACATGATTTAGTTTTAGGTAGTCCTGTTAAGAAGCAGGGAGTCAGACTTGATGATCTTTATGGATCCCTTCTAATTTAAGCTAATCTATGATTCAATACACAGAGATTACTAATGTATATTTATGTTTTCTCTTATAACACTGTGTAACTCTGAATTCAGGCCCCAACTCTCTTTGATTACAACAGGATCAGATTTGTGTCCATAATCCTTACCTAAGGCAACAGTAATGTGTTCACATAATTAATTTATCCTAAGACCTATCTTACATTAAGCAAGTGGTTCAGAAAATAGACAATATCACATTAAAATCATAGGAGAAGCATTACTCTCCCAGTGAGCCGTCATACATTTTCAGGGACCAAAAATAATAAAAAAAAACCCTCTATACTTGGAGATCACAAGATAAGAAGATAAGCAAAGAAAAACAAATCATTAAGAACAAAGAACAATTTAAGAACAGTGGCTTGTGATACATAGTGCTAAACTTCCTTGGTTTAAGAAGACTGAAGAAACTAAAACACAAAAGAATAATATGATTTCCCATTCCTTTGTTAATTACTTGTGTGCAGGTAGGTAACTTGCTGTCTTATTTTCATGCCTTCTGTGCAGTAAATTCATTACATTGTTAAATATTGCAATTGCTTTGGTCTTAATTGCTAAGGCATATATATAATGTATAGTGCTAAACAGGGACTGTGTAAGTGACTCAAACTAAGAGGTGACAATAGTGATGGCCTGAGTTATGAAAACTAAAAACAAGGTGATAATGGGAAAGAAATTTATTACAAGATAATAGGAAAGATATTTATCAGGTGAATGAAAGACAAAACTTTCACATCTCAGATGTTATTCCCCTTTCTTCCTTACTTTGAGCATCCTTCTAAAGCCTTGAAGACATTGCACAGATCTAAAAAGAGCTTTCAAACTAAAACAAACTTGGAATTAGTGTGATATACAGTTCCATAAATCCATGGCATAAATGTAAAACAACAGATGAACACATGACAGTGAGTCCATCTATGTCTTGATGTGCAAGTATTTGACAGCTACAGATATGGTGTCCTCATGCTAACGGTCCATTCACATCAGTTCCATGCATTTATACAATAATGCAGAAAACAATGTGTTTCTTTTTTTTTTTTTAGTCACTGGAGTTCTTTCATGTGTCTCCAATAATTATTTTGCAATATGCTTCTATCAATAGTTATCAGAAACATGAGTGATTTCATGTAAATATTTAAGTACGTAAAGAAACTCTTAAGTTCTACCCACTGCATTTGTAAAAGACTTCACGTGCATGTAACTCCAGGTTTTGCCTATGCATTTATCACAGGAATGTCAAATATTGTACTGACTGCTGTCTTTGTGGAAGCTTATGCCAAAATTCATCTTAACTTAAGTGGGAGCAGGATCAGTTCCATTGGGTAATACTGTAACCCTTGCCTACAGCATTACATTGATAACATGTTCAAGAAATTGATTCCCCTGAGGGTTTATCTTAAATGATGGAGGAAAAATAAAAAAATTATGAATATATATGGCTAATACATTTTTCCTTGGATATTTGCACTTTAGTCTGTAATGGATCAAACTGAGATATGACTTCAGATGCTTCGCAATTTGAACAGCTCTACTTCATTTTTACACTTAAGAATATCCAAGGCTTTTCAGCTTTGTTTCTAAATGTAGAAATACCACAATGCAGTAACATTTGACATCTGACTTAGTAATCTTCACATTTTCTGGTGCATAAAAATCAGAGAGACAACCGCCAAGCACAATAGGAAAATTTTCATCTTCATATACAGCTATAGGAATCCATTAGGAATGGAAACTGAGAAGTCCCTGCTTCTGTGACTCTACTGAGGGGTGGAACAATGCCTTTTAGTTAAGTCCCTTTTTAATACGATAATATTAATTAAAATAATTTCACTTTATTATAACTAGGATCTTCAAATATCTAGCTTGCTGCAGCTAGAAGACACTTTGCAAGAAGCAAGAAAGGTAGATCAGATGCAAAAAGTCTTGTTCGTCTTCTTCGATCTTGTTCCTGGCAGCCTCCCAAAATGCATCTGCAGCTTACCTGTGCTGCTCTTTACATCTGCTGAAAAAAAAAACCGCAGACTTAAGACTTGGTGAAGGAAGGCAAGCATCAACCCAGTCCCACCCCCTTAAAAATTAGATTATCTAAATTACCAAACCATTTCAAGGCAACTTTTTGTGATGGCTAAAGTATTACTCATCTGATTATCAGTTATTTGTGGGGTGTCAGGCATACATCAAACAATGCATTGGACCTAATGTCTACCATTGTCATCGTTGGCTTTGAAAGACTTTGTGATAGTGTTCATTTCTCATGTCAGCGAGGTCTGTAGGAATTCTGCACGTGGTCTCACAAACCACTTTGAACACCCCCATTATATATCCATAGTTCTGCAATTATCTTCCGTAATGAACTCTGTCCTGTGGCTGAGAACTACACTCAGCTCTTCCTAAACTGAAAAATAGCCAATAAATGCTAGAAGTTACAAGTCATTGTTATGAAATGACTTGATATAATATGAAATATTATAATATGAAATTATATCTCTGATCTACATTTGATTGTTCCAGTCTACAAAATGATAGAGATTTTTCTGGCAGAATTCTGTGTATCGACAGAGGTTGTTTCTACACTGCGTTTCCTCAGAGCTGAGTTCAACTTGGGCTTCATTGCCAAGGTGACATCCTGGAGACTGCTGAGCTGGGGAAGAACTGTTGAGAAGGTCAGAGACAGCAGCATTCCCAGAATGACAAGCTTCTCAACAATAAGGTATCACCAGATCTCATATTAAGGAGGAGAGTGACTGTCAGTAACTGTCGTTCTCTCAGTATCTTTCCACACCCTAGACCACATGAGCCTGGTGACCTCTTTAGCTGAGAATGAATGCAAGGATACAAGATTTTACTGAGCCCTGCCTTGCCATGTTTGTCCTTTTTTCCATTAAAATGGAAACGCATACAGCAAAGACTCAAAGGATATGTGAAATCGCAAAAACTATACTCTCTTTATGTAATTTGTGTTCTTTGGGGGGGTTTATACAATACTTCTGAAAGTTTGAATGCTATTAGTATCTCAGCCAAAACAAACCTAATTTTTTGTATATATGAATGCAATCCCATGGATTTTCCTTTATCTGCACATGTCAAATTATTTTCTTCTCCTTTCATCCTACCTATATGTTGGGCAAGTGCTTTTATACTCTCTCCATCAAGTTTCACCTTACCCAGGATTTATTAATCAGAAAAAGTGCAAGACAATCAAATTAGGTCCAGCATGCTCCTGCTGTCAAAAAATCACCCAGCTGTGATTGATTAATAGAAGAATGCATCTGATTTTGTGGTGAAAATCCTTCCCTCAAAAAATTTGCAGTTGCTTAACATGTTTCTGTCAGCAGACCTTCTCAGCTGACAGTCTTTATGGAACAGCCATCTGTTTTTGAGGATTATAAATACTTTATCAAAATATTTATGACATGTTTCTCCTGAAAGATGATATCTTCTCCTTTTCAATAGATTAATGTCTTAGGGTAGCTGCAAAAGCCAAGTATACAGTCAGAAAATAAACTCTAAGGTTTATCTAATTCACCAGCAAATGACATAGTCCATTTTTTTTACTGTTATAAGGGATATTAAACTAACAGCAACACTTTCAGGGACGCTGTTATTTTATTACAGCCTTAAAGGTCATGCTAAATCAAAAATAAGTAGAATCTACAATGGTTAATTTGAGGTTGTATCTTCCCTCTTATCTTTCCTCCTGATTTACCACCCATTTGTCTTATTTCTTGTCCTGACATTTTTCTGTCATTTCAAGAAGAAATAGAATTCAAGTAGTTTAAGCATCCTTAAAGATGTGGGGGTAGTTCAGATCCTGTGAAGAATTTCACTGTGCTGTCCCGCAATTATCTATGCAAATAAGACAACTATTATTTATCTCTTATATTTCTGCAGTGACCAGAAGCATTAGCTACATCAGGATGTGTTTTGCTAGAAACGAGTGAAAAAAAACCAAGTCTTGGCTGCAGGATTTTATAGGCTCAAAGAGAAGACAGAACATGTAAATATATAAGTAGCAATAGGGTCTGAGAAAAGAGGATGAAGGAAGAGGAATGATTTTGCATTTAATAATTGCATATGCATTTTGAATCTGTTAGCAGATGAGGAGAAGTAATATAAGGCTGCCATCCATCCCCTTTCAGGGGGATATTTTTTGTAGGAAACATTTTGAAGGTGAGGTTAGTCATCACATTTTTTTTTAAAGTGAGTGTTAAGTTAACTTTGTTAAAAGGCTTTACTTGCTTCCAGCTCCTTTGTACAGCAGTGACTTTGATTTTGTCCTCCTATGTAATATACATTTCAAGAGATGCACATATTTCGGAGAAAAGACTTTTTTAGTTGTGACTGGAAGGCATATAAAAATAATGCTATCAAAAACTGGAGAGCTACTCCATCTTTCAGAAATGTCTTGTGGTTTTCACTGAGTTATTTCTAATTGAGCACTATTTCTTAATTTATTTGATTTTCTTTTTATCTTGTCCTCTCAACCCTTTCGGTATGGAACCTGCACTTATTATTTTCTATATGAATGTTAATAAAGTGCTATCTGAAGCTGTTAGTTATTTCTTCCTAATCTTTCCAGATGTAGAGAAGATTTTTGTTATTATTATCTGCTCAGTAAATACTGTCATTGTTTTTTAGAGAGGTTGTATTATAAAACTATGTATTGATTGGAAGAATACAAACTCCATTCCATAGCATCCTGACATCAGGCCTCTTCGTCCTTTGCTCATAGATATGACCCAATCCTGTGAATAAGATACTAGAGCGCCTCCCATTGCACACATGAATGAAACCTGATGTTCATAGAAATATTTGCAAAACTAACATCTATAAATTAGGAGTTTAAAAAGAATGTGTTGAGACCGTCGCAGAGGACAAATTTTATTACTATCCATTATATGGTGCTAATTGCCTCCCAGGAATCTTGCTGCTATGGGATTTCAGAAGTTTCTTTAGACACGGCTCTGACATACAGCTGATGGGCAGAAATTCAAACTATCTATGGCTAATCCTCAGAAGCACCAAGGCTTACCTTTTGCTAATCCTTATCCTAAGGTTAATCTGAAGTGCTGGGGAAGGGAAGGAGTAATTTCCTGCAGCTCTTTGCGGAGATCAGAATTACCTTATATTGAAATCAACTGTACAATGGATGCAGCTCTGCTGACAAAGAAAATATGTGTGCCTAAACAAGAGCAAAAGTACCTGATATTTCTTCTTTAAGCTAATAAAAATATGGGTGAGAATAAACTATAGAAATAGAGTTTGGAAATTTATTACGTTTCTGAAAGAATAACCCATATTGTACAAATATAATACGGGCTTCATGAAGTCAAGGAAAAAAATCTTTTTGACTTGGTGAGGGCCTGATTTCCTCTCTCTTTTTTTAGTATCATAGGTACCAACACATGCTGCCTAACAACAGGTCCTTCCACTTAGCTCTGGCTGTACAGTGGCCACTCTACTGAATGTTGAGCAAGTGTCACCTCTGTCCCCTGGGTCTAATCCTCTGGTTGTTCTCTGTGACCTTTACGCGTGCAGTGATCTGAACGCACTATATCCACATGTATTTCTTCAAGAAAAATTGAGATATGGTTTTTGCAAAGGAACAGCCTGGCCAGTTTTTGCAGAAGAACAATTTGGTTGGTCTGCAATGAGGTAGTTAGGGAATGAATAACAACACAAAGGCTTACAAGGGACACACAAGAATACTCATCCCTTGGACAAAGGAGAAATCAATCTATGCCAGAATGGTGGTTTAATGGAGGATGAACATTTAACTGAGACCAGCAAACTTGAGCAATATTACCAAAGGGAATAAATAAATAAGTGAAGTAATTGATACACGTGGAGTGATGGGGAGAAGTAAATAGTGGCAGGACAAATGGACATAGTCTTAGGCATCTCTGATAGTCTGTAACTCCTGGAGTACCCAGCCAATGGGGAAGCAAAGGAGAGAAATTTTGGCTGGGAATAAGGAATAAAAACAAAACATGCCAAAACCCAGTGCGCCTGCTTGCAGGATCACCCATTCTTGCAAGAATGTTTAAATAAAACGTGCTTCGTATTGATCACTGCCTGAGCCGTTGTTATTGGACAAGGAGCCTTTCTCACCTTTCTATAATAGGAGAGGGGTAAAACTGAGCTTTTGAATCTATCCCGTTAGGTGTTGCTTTTGAGAATTGGTCTCTGACTGACCACCTTTGTCTTTCACCCACAGGCAGTGTCTCCTGAGATGGACACTTGCCAGGGCTTCTTAGACCTACCTAGGTCTGAATTCGACGTATCTCTGGGTTATCTGGATAATATCTCTCAAACTGAGACAGCTTCCTTGTCGCACATTGCTTTCTAAACTTTTGAGCTTATATCCAAACATTGTTCAGCACCTTCCAAAATATCTGTGATTGGAACCTAGTAAAAAGAAATGTTTCTTTTGTTAAACGATATAACAAGCTTGCACACAGAGGAAGCATCAAAGGAGTGCATTTTAAACTGTCATATTTTTCATGTAGTCTTTGCACGTGAATTGCAGAAGTCGTTCAGCACCATTAAGAGACAAAATTTAGTTTTTGTCACACGGGGAAAAATTTCTTTATATCCAGCAGTGATGACTGACTGTTGTTACAGAAAAACAAGACTAACTTCAGGGGAAAAAAAGTGATGTAACACAGGAAACTCTTGGAAAAGTTACAGCAGATACGTATTTCAATAAATCTCTCAGATTTCAGATCTGGCTACTGCATGCAATTCATGGAGCAGTAGTATGTCACTCAAAAAAGAATGGCTGCAACTCTATGAAATAAATACATTACCAATTTAGAATTGTGCCTATACTCTGTGCATATGTCTGGCTTCCAAACCAGACATTTTAGCCAGATTAACAGGCAATGATCAATAGGCAATGGAGACCAGAGAGGACTACGGGTATTCTGGTTTTTTCCACATAATTGACACCAGATAATTCAGAATTAGATTCACAGCATTTAAGCTAACTCTTGATATTTGGATTACAACTAAGATTTTTAAGAAAGAGTTTAGGGAGAGTTTGGAATGGGACTCCATAGAAGTCCATGACAGAACAAATGAGAAACCAAATCACTGGTAAAGGGTTTAATACAGCTGAATTCAATTCCAAACCAAATCTTGTCTTGGACTCATCTTTGTGTTGAGTTCCTCAGGCATTATTCTAAATGTAGAATCCTTATTAAAGTATTTCTGATCTTATCTTTGATAGAAGTAATTTTAAATAAGCAAGACTAATAAAGAGAAGAAAGAAAACTAAAATTGTTAACATGCAGTGTTATGAAAAATTGAACTGAAAATCACAGCAGATGATAAATTTCCTAAATCTAAGAAGTGACTGTGGGGTAAAAAAGAAATAAATCCTGTAATGGGGTATGATAACAGTAACATCACTCACAAAATAAGCCAGGTAATTACACTCTTCCATGCAATACTGAGTAGGTCTCTTCTGAAATATTACAGTCAGCTTTGGGCCTTATATTTAAAAAAAAATCATTAATAAAATGGAGTCATTATTTTGAGATAAACAGCATTAAGATTTGATAAATGTAATCCATAAAGAAAGAGTAGATATAAACAGGACTAGTACAAACAAGAAAAAAGAAAGATGAGCTGACAGGAAATTAGTGTCCAGAACCATCAACAATGCATAAATTGTGTTATGAGGAAGATAAATATTATCATGAGTAAAAAATGACAGAATAAGAAACGGAGAATTTAGTGCCTAAGCCATGGAAATGGAGATTTCTACAGCAGAATCAAAAAGGAATACATTACAGAGGCCTCCTAGGGATTGTATTTCTTCTTTGCACCTCATTGTATTGGAATGTCGCAAGGCCAGACTGGCTGGGGTAGAAGGTTTTTATGACCTTAGGAATCACTTTCAATTCTGACATCACAAGATTGCTTATGTTGGAGTCTCAAACAGCTCTTAAATGCTTAAACACTTACTTGTGTTTTGAGAAGCTCTAAAATGCCAATGTTGTTTGTGGCCTTTTACCAAAATAACCTTTTGGCAACACTACTAATGGCAGAAAAAAGGACAAGGTATAAAGATTTATAAAACTCTCATCAAATACTAATGGCTAAAATGTATGTCTGAGGATTAAACTAAATTCTATGTTTTCTCTTAGTGTTAGGTTCAACAGAACAAACAACTATGAAACAAGATTTTATTTAAACGTACAGTTCTTAAGTGGCCAAGATGTTTACCTTAAAACTTGAGCTAAATCTATCCTGACAAAATTAAAATATTGATAGGTTATTAATTTAAGTTATAGCCATTGTAAACCAGGCTGATGTCAGTTAAGTCTAACTGTTCATACAGAAAAATGCCTACACAGGTAAATAGTCCTTAAAAACTGATATTCATAATTCAAATCCAGAATCACCGACCACATTCATGAGACATACTTGAAAGAGCTTCATATAATTTTATTTTCTAAATCAAATACATTTATAAATTACCAAACAGTAAGAACAGTCAGTTATTTTACTTTAAGAATCAGAAAAAAATAGCAATATGTAAGGAACTTTTAAAAATAACATATATTGTGCTGATATTTTAGCACAATCTGTGATACAATTAGAGTACTCCAAAATATTAAGAAAAATGTCTAAATGACTCCATGTAAAAGGTTGAGAAAGACAGTACTACTCGTATAGTTATTCATATGAATATTTATGCATCTTCTCAGCAGCCAGTGATTAGATATTCATGCTGACTGACTTGCGCCTTCAAAGTTTTCCAAAACTATGAAAGTAGAAAATAAAAATAAAGGAGAAAGAGAAAAGTAAATGTAAATCCTCAGAGAACAGGAAAGTGTTAATAAAAGCATGAGGAGCTTTGAAAGGATGTAGAATTCAAAAATTAAATCATTAACCTTTCCAGCTTCCTTTTCCATTTTCTAAAGAATGTTTCTTACCTATGGATCTGCAATCCATACATTTTAGATTGGAAGTAATCATCCTTCATAGTTCATAGAAGAAGTTTTCAATTAAAATGTCGTTATCTGTAGTCAGCTGTACAGTAAGAAAAAGCAAATGCATTGGACATTTGTTTTCTTACGCAATTAGTATTTTGCCTTTAGAGTAAGAGGAGGAAAAAATCCCAACCCTCTTTCAACTATTCTTCATCACAAAATTGGGTCACATAAGAAAAAAGTCAATGTCCCGCTGATTAAAAAATATTTTGTTGTGATAGCAGCAAAGAATAACCGAAAGAGATAACTATTGCGGTATATTTTCAGCTAGATTTTGCAAAGCTGCAAGGCACAGGTGAACACATCAATTTTTTATGCAAAAATGAAACTTTTATATACCTGTTGGCCTACCTGAGGTTTGAAACAAACTATTACAATGCGGTTGTTAACAGTCAAAAGAACAAAATAATATATACTCAGGGGGTTGCATTTTGTCAGAAGGGAAGACAAAAGATGAAAGGATACCAGATAAAGGAGTACAGGCTATTAATGGAAAGTTTTTTTGTTACTATCATCTTGAAAGCCAATTCATTTTTATCTAGAAAGAAAAGAAAAATAAAAGGAGGTAATGCACCAATCAAATTCAGCAGTAGTTTTGAAAGACTAAATTTTATCATGAACAATGTAAAGGAAGAAGGTAATACCTCTCTAGTGAAACATATAAAGTAGTAAAACAGGATAGTCATTATGCAAAATAGTAAAATTTTCTCAGAAGGAGTGAGAACAGAGAATGGGTATTGAGGAATTGCGTGAAGCAGCAGGAGAGAAGGGAAAAATTGCAATAAGTTTACTGTTATGACTTTCTTCAATTCATATAGATATATTTTCTCATGTTTGTAATCTCTGTCTCAGACAGGAAGATCAGGAGCTGTTATATAAAATGTATTTTTATCAAATAATAAATAAGATTATTAGAATCATGTGATGCAAATATGTAGGCTGGAAGAAACATCAGGCGAACAGTCAACATTCAACCCTTCAGCAACTCTACAGAGCATGGACAATAACAAGGAGAGAGAGTATGGTTTGTCCTGGATTCATCAGTCTCATTGCAAGGATGCCATTTCTAATTAGAAATACTGATTTCTGATTGATTTCTCTGATTTTTTTTTTTCATGGACTCCATGTGATACAGCTTGCCAGCTCAAATGGTGATATGTTCGATCTTTTCCATTCCCGCTATGGATGGGGACACTTCTGCTATCAAAGATCAAAACCTTTTTTCATTTATTCCTACTCAAACACTCTTGGCCTTTAACTCAAAGCAACCATACAGCTGTATGATCCTAGAATTACTTCGAAACCATGGAAAGCAATGGTGAAGTAAGATTTAACTCCCACTAGCTTGTATGTTTTAAGAGGATTTACAATGTTGCGTTTCCTGTTCTATACTTCTATTTTGGCTCCTCATCAGGTATGGTAGCACTTACAGCTTGCCTAATATCCAATTTGACTAAATGAAAGGCCTCAAAGTCATAGGTCCCAATTTCTAGCTCCCTAAACAATTGTCCTGGCGGTGAAGATAGAAGAAGTGGACTTAACCAGTTTGTTTTGCTAAAGAGGTTTGTTCATGCACATTTCATAGAAATACCAACCCCTAATTATTTGTGGAATACTTACTTCCACAGAAATAAAGATATATTAGATATGGAAATAGGATGATGAAGGAATGAAAGAAAAAAAAAAAAGAAAAGAAGGAAAGCAGAATAAAGAAGCGGTGTTTCCAGTCATCAGTGGAAAAGATAAAATTCAAACGGGCAATATATTTTGAAGCAACATGAGGGACAATCAGAAAGAAAACGTTGCTGTTTAGCAATATTGGTGTCAGCTTTTATCAAACAATGTAACAGCCTATTAAGGGTATAAATTACACTCTGAAATAGTAGCACCTGTAATTGGACCTGATGATCTCTATATTAAGAGTGGACATTGATATATTTTGCGATCCTTTGAAAGGCTATTGTCAGAATTTATGAAGTCTGATTTTCTGTTTGCTCATACACTTACAAATTTGCATCTTTGTCATCTGCACTAGAAAAGCAAAGCAGTCTGCCACTTTAAGCATACGATTTTCACAGAAAGAACTGTGAAAGTAGAATCAATCAGATATCCCAGTTTTTCTAATTTGCCCCCTTTAGTCTCTAGAAAGGCGACTATGAGATACACTTTCCTTTGTATCGTATTGCAGGCGTGCCATCAGTATTGCTAAGTAATTACCGTGTAACATTTCAAATGACATATTTTCCATAATTCTAACAAATAACTTACATTCTGTTATCATGTCTATAAGCCTTTGAACCTTATTTACTCAATCAGGAAAAGCCTATGTCATGTAATTATTAGAGGCAAACTATGACATCGCCTCCTTTCACAGTGCATGGTTCCCTGACTTTCTACATACTTTCAGATGTTAAAAAAATATCACACCGTGTTTATTCATATATAGTTCCTCTGTGCTGAACCAAAATGGCTTTTTTTTTTTTTGCGGCTGACAATAGTGCATTCTCCTTTTATCCTCTCACTTTTTCTCTTTTGAAAGAAAATCATTTTATGGCAATAAAAGCCAGTTACCGAGGCCATGAATCCATGTAATTCTATTAAATATTTTGCTTCCTTGTCTCCAAAGATCTCAAAAGACTTTTGAAGGAGCTGTTTCATGCCTTCCACAGCATGAAACTAAAGGGTGATTCTAACACGGTTCTTACATACAGTTGCATGTAACGTGTTGAAAGCTTATGGTGAGAATTAAGGGGCAGGCTAATATGGGAGAGGGCATTGTAGGTGTTTACTACAGACCACCAGATCAGGAGGAAAAAGTCAACAAAGCCTTCTACAGGAATCTGGAAATAGCCTCACAATCACAGCCCTAGTTCTCGTGAGGGACTTCAACTACCTTGGTATCTGCTGGAAAGACAACACACACAGCAAAGCACACACACAGTCCAGAAGATTTCTGCAGAGCATTAACGCTAAATTTTTGGCACAGGGGAGAAGAGAATGAGGAGCGGTGCAGTGCTGGATCTTATGTTAATGAACAAAGAAGCACTAGTTGGGGTTGTGAAGGTTGGGGGTAACCTTGGCTGCAGTGACCATGAGATAGTGGAGATCAGGATGCTGCAGAGAAGAGGCAGGGCAAAAATAAAATTACAGCCCTGGACTTCAGGAGAGATGACTTTAGCCTCTTCAAAGACCTACTTTGAAGAATGGGCTAAGGTTCTAGATGGTAGGGGGCTGCAAGAGATGCTGGTTAATATTCAACCACCACATCCTCCAAGCTCAAGATCAGTGCTTCCCTAGGAGAAAGAAATCAAGCAAAGGAGGCAGAAGACCTGCATCAATGAGCAAGGAGCTTCTGGAGGAACTCGTATACAAAAGTAAGTTTACAGAATGTGTAGAAAGGGACTGGCCTCTTGGGAGGAATATAACAATGTTGTCAGAATATGCAGGGATGCAATAAGCAAGGCTAAGACCCACTTGGAATTAAACCTGGCAATAGATGTCAAGGGCAAAAAGAAGGGCTTTTTCAAGTACATCCGCAGTAAAAGGCAGACCAGGGAAAATGTGGGCCTGCTGATGAATGGGGTGGGTGCCCTGGTGACAGAGGATAAACCTTCTTTGCTTCAGTCTTTACTGCTAAGGCTTGCCCTCAGAAGTCCCAGACCCTGGCGGTAAGAGAGAGAGCCTGGAGTAAGAAAGACTCTCCTTCAATCGAGGAGGACACCTACAAAATGATGGGCCCTGATGGGATGCACCTGCGAGTGCTGAGGGAGCTGGCAGATGTTATTGCAATGCCACTGTCTATCCTCTTTGAAAGGTCATGGACAAGAAGAGAGGTGCCTGAGGACTGGAGGAAAGACAATGTCATGCCAGTCTTCAAAAAGGACAAGAAGGAGGATCCAGGAAACTACAGGTCAGTCAGCCTCACCTCCATCCCTGGAAAGATGATGGAACAGCTCATCCTGGATGTCATCTCTAAGCATGTAGAAGAAAAAAAAAGTCATTGGGAATTGCTTGACCAATCTGATAGCCTTCTATCTGCAAGGAGAGCAGTGGACATTGTCTACCTCAACTTCAGCAAGGCTTTTGACACTGTCTCCCATAACATCCTCATAGGTAAACTTAGGAAGCGTTGGTTAAATGAGAGGACAGTGAGGTGGATGGAGAACTGGCTGAGTGGCAGAGCTCAGAGGGTTGTGATCAGTGATGCAGAGTCCAGCTGGAGGTTACGGGCTGACCTGCTGGAGAGCAGCTGTGCAGAGAGGGGCGTGGGAGTCCTGGTGGACAACAAGTTGACCACGAGACAGCAGTGTACCCTTGTGACCAAGAAGGCCAATGGTCTCCTGGGGTGCATTAAAAAGATCATGGCCAGCAGGTCCATAACTGTCATTCCAGATTAGTATAGGTAGTTCAACACAATTAGCCTTTTCATGGCTTCTCTCAAAAATTAGAGTATTATAGTACTGAAGGCAACCTGACTGTTAAGCTGTCCTTCCTTTTCTCTTCCTGTTGTCTTCCAGGCTAACAATATAAGCAGAGAGCTGTCATTTCAAAAAATTGAATGCTTGTTTTATTCTTATTTGAAGTTCAGAATCTTTCTCATATTTTGATTGGCAATCTACAAAACAGAAAAAAAAAAGAAAACAAAATTATAGTTTGCACAATTGAGGTAGAACCTCTATTTTTAATCAATTTCTATCCTCTAAGAAGTTTGAATTTTAGAAATATATTAGATGAAACTAAATACATATTCCTTTTACTGAGCTAATTAAAGCACTTCATTAATAGGTTATTCTGTTCCTTACTACCACACTGAATGAAGTTTTCATTACTTCTTTATAGACACCACTACATTCTTTAGCAGTTTTCATGAATAAGAGATGTTCTTCCATTAAAAGACTTCCCTTCTGCAATTCAGAGTACATTTTTTCCACTTCCACTTACATTTTTCCCTCCTTTTACAGCTATTTTCATTCTCTAAAGTATTACACTAAAGAATTCCATGGCAGTTGAACACCTCAAATGCTCACGGGCGTTCACCACCTTTTCTTCTATATGTCTGTGTTTATAATTGGTAAATATTAAATAACTGTAATCATTCAAGCTTCTTTTTATTTTATTTTTTTAAGAGACTGCTTCATTTGCAGTGATCTGTTCATGGCAAAGGGTTCATAACAGGATTAGGGAAACAGTGAAAGGGGCATAAAAGGAATGGTCTTGGAGGGCTTTTCTCCCTGACTTCAACCTTTACTTTTTACTGTGAGAGAGTAAATTGTGGCAGCAATTTTTGCTCTGGACATTCACTTTCACATAGAATGTGAATGGAATCAATTGATCATGAGACATTTAAAAAACCAAAGTGAACTTAGTGTTTAATACACAACAATTACCATATGAAAAATCATGAGGACAATATCTAAGCTTTGTCACTGAAATGCCTTTAGAATGTGTCAGAATGATTAAAAAAAAAAAAAAAAAGAAAGAAAATAAAAGAAATTAACAGCATTGCAGCAAATGTTAAAATACTGTACTGCCACAATTCAAAAATCTGTATATTTGCAGATCACTGCACATCTAACTTGGGTCAAGTCTTCATCCCATAACTAGCATTAGAGAAAGACCTAGTTATTTTTTGAGCAGTTATTTGTAGCCTCCAGGATACTAGGGAAACAGCATGCTATGAATACGTTATCTAGAGATTCCTGAACATTTGCTTTCCTGTCCTTGGAATTCATAGATTTGCTGGAAGTGTCAGTGAGCAGTGAAGCATAGCTATACATGTCTTACTGGGGGGAAAAAAAAAAAAAAAGCATGGGGGAAAGGAATACAAGAAACCATTTTTATCCTGCAGAGATTTCATTTTTTTACTCTTTATAATGCAAATTTCAGAAGAAAAGCGCTCAGCATTTTTGCCTCTGAAAACTACATGTGCTATGGACAGCTTTGGAAAATTATTTGTGCTCCCAAAAGATGCAATCTAAACTCTATAGGCTTTAAAAAAAAATAATTAAAAACACACAAGAAAAAGGACAGTATAGAAGAACATGTTCCACTGTGCTCTCTCTGAGATGACCTTATGGGTCATTGTGTCAAAAGACTTTTTGAATGACTATACTCAGCCTCGTCTCCTTTCAGTTATATGGCATCAGTTACTCTTCTCAGGCAGAGAAATGTAGCTATTGTGAAGTAAAGGATTGTACAATCAACTCACAGTGCTTTTCATGCTCTCAAAGAAATACTGAGAACCTTTCATCTGAGGTCTTCCCATAAAAACCAGCTGATTACATGTTTATGAAAGCACACCAAGTTGTCCAAGTCTTTTCTAGTAGAAAGGACCAGATTAGCAATGAGTGAATCAAGTTTAAACACATTTAGGTCACGATTCAAAACATTGCTCAACATACAACCAGATCTGTTGCGCTGTCACATTTTTCATGTTACACTTTTTTCTGCCACAGAAAGTCTGCAGCTCTGAGTCTAAAAGAACAGGTCTTTCCCTCATCAATGTCCTTTACTGTTATGGTCCACCTTTGAGTAAATTTAGTTTCTGGATCAATTCCTTTAAATCTTAAATATAACTAGATTACTAGAGGAATAATCCAAATTATACCTGTGGTAGTTGTGCAGTGCTTCCTCTGATGAAATCAAAGGAATAGTCTCATTAGTGTCAGCAGAAAGAAAAATAAATCCCTGACTTCGGAAAGCTCGGAAAGCCAGGGAGACTGAACGGACATAGTGGAAGCCCAGCTGGAATCATCTACTATGGTCCAACTCAGCAAGCTAGGTATGAGCCTAACTCTGCAGTTACCACATTTTATTTCAAAAAAGAATTGGAATTTTCATATATCAATTAGGGTTTTTAGATACAGAATTTAAAAGTAGCAGGTAGAAATTTGCAGTATACACTTGGAACATTTCCCTTGTGTCTATCATCATTAACTAATGTCTTCGACAGTATCCACTCCCCCTGTTTTCTTGGCTTTTGGTTACCAGGTCTAAGTCAGAAAATTGAAAATAATTGGGAGGATTATTTGTTTCATTGAGGAGAGAAATAATGTTACTAGTCAAGTAGCCGGTGGGGTGCTATACTGCCAGGAACAAAGAAAAGAGAAAAAAGAAATGTTGGAGGTTGTTGGTCTTTGCAATTTCATTCAGAGGGCCAGGAGAAAATTTCTCTGTGCAGTTTCTCTCCCTGACTGTGACACAGTAAGGAAAACTCAGCTAAGGATAGATCATTCCCACTCTTCTTATTTCAGTGACTTAAGGTTAGACTGAAATACAAATATGGGGAGGTGGACAAGCTGGTATGAATATTACAATTGCACGTCTTTCTCTAGTATTGTTTTTCCTGCTGGTTTTTACATCTTTTTTTTTTCCAATAGAAAGAATTCTTTCAAAAGATAAATTTATAGCTCAGGCTACTATTGCTGAATGCAGGTCCTCAGGTTGCTTGCAATTCTCGCTGTACGGGGAGGTGGTGCTGATTTTATAGAGAATAATAGAATCATATAATTATTTGGGTTGGAAGGGACCTTAATGATCATCAGGTTCCAACCCCCCTGCCCTGGGCAGGGACACCTCCCATCAGACCAGGTTGCTCCAAGCCCCATCCAGCCTGGTCTTGAACCCCTCCAGGGATGGGGCAGCCACAACCTCCCTGGGCAACCTGTTCCAGTGCCTCACCACCCTCACTGTAAAGAATTTCTTCCTAATATCTAATCTA
>JAOTQQ010000041.1:19068509-19087057 GCA_026546715.1 Gallinago undulata
GTGGGGTCTCATGAGTGCAGAGTAGAGGGGTAGAATCACCTCCCGAGACCTGCTGGCCACACTTCTCTTGATGCAGCACACTTCTCTTGATGCACACCAGTGATGAACTATGAACAGAGAAGAAAACTTGAGAATTTATAAAGAGACCCTTACAGCTTTGCTTCTGGAAGCATATTAGATCCCTCCACACATAGCTTTCTTCTTGCTCCTATTCCACAGTTCTTATTTTTCACATCAAGCCAATACTTTAGAGAAGAAAATTATCATCCCTTTATCTGTGTACCGTGAACTATAGTTTTACTAAGGACCTATTTATGCTGATAAATCTGCTTACTCCCTGAGCAGTGCAGGAAAAACCTTTGTCTTCTGAGAAATCAGTCATTTTACCTTTGGGAATAATGTAGGGAATCGTTTAAATATGATAGGGATTTAGATTTTTTTTTTTGTTTTAATATTTATTGACCATTCTCAAAGAAGGGAAGAAACTGGACGCATTATTGCTTACTTCCTTTTACTCTACAATTTTGATTTGCTGAGGTAGCCCATTTCCTCCGCCTCCCAGGTGGAGGTTTTATATACAGTAGATCTTCGTTGGTTATAGCAAGAAATACAATGTTACTGAGCTAAGTCATATATACTGATGCAGGTAGGAGCTTTTAGTGAGAATTTTGATGTAATATTTAGGTTAATTTATATTATTAATATATATTATTAATATAATATATTATTATACACCAAAGACTTCATAACAGCTAATGCATAGTTATCCCACATGAAATAAGGCTATATCAACAGGATATATAGAGAAAACTGGAAAAAAAAAAAAAAGAAAATGGCTTATATTCTATATGTTAGAAATGGAAAGAGCAACAATTCTGTGCTGAAGAAACAGAAGGCCAAGCCAATGCATGCACTGAAGATTGAACCTAAAATAATCTCCCAATATAAAATGCAGTTGGATTAAGAAAGGCTCTGCTGGGAAAAAAAGAAAACAACAACAAAACAGATGGAATCCTTCACAGAGGCTGCCAGATCTGGGCTTCCCAGCATGTTTTAAAAAATGTAAAAAGCAAGATACACAATTTCATTTCTGCTAAATGGATAGTCAGAAATAAATGGTTACGGTTCTTTGGAAATGTCTCCTATGTGTGAAATTGATTTAATTTGTTCTATAAACTCCTGTTTTGACCTACTTAACAGAGGGAAAAGAAGAAGGAAGAAGAAAAAGAAGGGAAGTGAACCTATGCCATAGTATTCACCATGAGAAGTGCCAGCTGTGCTATGTTATACCAACTGCTTGCTACAGAAACTTTAAGATAATGGACTTCCTGAAATGGACTAAAATAAATAAAATGAAAGTGTACTTACTAGGGCTGCCTGTGCACCTGTTCTCTGGAAGACTCAGGTGGTTGGTCTCGATGATCTCAAAGGTCCCTTCCAACCAGGAAGATTCTGTGATTAAAAGTTGCCTCAACAGTGTAATAGTGAAGCAAAGACTGTGGCTACAGCCTTTGTTTTGTCCAAATAAGTGTCCATGGAAAACAACTTAAAGGTTCTGGTCTACTATTCAGCCATAAATTATTTTTACACTAGGACTGTATTCACAGTTTTGTATATGTCCAAAGAAGTTATGTTGATATTTAATCACAATAACAGATGTATTTGAAAATTGTTGAGATTAAATACTACTCTCCTACGCCACCCAGCTTGGCATTTTTGAGGAATATAGACAAACTCCAAGGAGAGGCTTTGCAACACATATCCTTTATATAATAGGACTAATTGGGATACCGGAAAAAAGAGCTCGTGACAGATGACCTTTGTTAACAAATTCAGCTGCTCAGGTATTTTAGAGTAGTCTGGGTTTTCTAAACTGGAAGCCTTTCATATTTTCTAAAATGAGTTTTTATATAAACCATTTAGTGCTCATTTTAGTGTTGATTTTCTTTACATATTGACTATATTCCCTCTCTATATACAGTTCCAATAAATTTTCTTGACAGCATAAGACTAGATCCAAATGCTAGACAGTATCTTCATTTTAAACACCTACTTCATTATTTGAAAAAAAGAATTAAAATAACATGCCTAGTAAAAAAAATGCTATCTCAAGTTCTTATCATGCAGAGGTTTTCTTCTCTCTGTCTCAATAAAAAAAGCAATTAAAAATGCTTAAATTTTTGCTCAATTTTATTTTGTCTTGAAAAATCAGTCACATAAGATTTTTTTTTTCCGTAAAATTTGTGTTTCCTAAATCCTGTTTAACCCTCCTCAGCAGTCTGCCTACTCTGATTGCCATTGCAGTGACAGGACAAGTAAGGTGTTTTCATTGCTTCATTTGGGAAAAAAAATGTTGGTTCACTTAGATAACGGAAATTAACAAGTCTGTAAGAAAAATTTGGATATATTCCTGAATTTTAAGTTTATAAAATCCAACTCTGTGAAAATAACCAGAGGTAACATTCAAAATGCTTAAGCTACAGAGTCCTAGTATCTATCTAGCCACCAGGTTTTCATCTTTATTATGAGAATATCTTGAAAATATAAGCAAATCTCATGGACCCGAGAATAAATGTATGTCAAGTAGCTATCTTGCTTGAGGTCCTTGATTTAAACCTTTTCTGACAAGCCAGTACACTACGTTTATCTAATTACATATGAATAACAGCGACTATTTAGAGACATTAATACATCTGGAGTTGTGCAGAAGCAATCGTCACAATTTCAATCTGCATGTGAAAAATCTGAAAGAGAGCTGAAGGTAAAAATCTTGTTCCATTATAAGCCAGAAACATTTTACTCTTCATGTAAACAATGCCGGTTTTAGAAAAGATAAAATGTGATCTAACTCTGCTACTGAACTTCACAGTGCTATTTCTTCAAAAATTACACACAAAAAATATTTTAATAAGTTTAATAATCTGCAAGCTTTATGATTTACATACCAAGTGCCCCCATGTTCCCTGCTTCTTGGCAATGGTTTCATAGCAGCATCCTGAAGCCTTTTATTGTGTGCAGTGTGGAATTTATACGGCTTTGTTATTTTCATAAAACACATTATAAAATATTTACTGGCATATTATGAAGGCATCATCATAAATAATAAAACTGTAGTTCAGTTGTCAAGATAATTGAATAAACCATATTTTGTGATGTATCATCCTGCAGTGATGCATGAGCATTGTTATTCTATTCCATTCAGTTATTCACTAACGTAGCAAAACTGAAAATTTCTCAAGAGCCCACACTTTGAATTAGAGACTCTCATTTGTATACTGAAAGAAAAACTGAATTAAGTCTCTGTTTGGTCAATGTAACTTACATTTAAACTTCCTGGAAGGTTTCTTAAGACAGAAGTTGTAGTTCTTCAAATGACATACTTTTTAATAGATAACTTTATTTTAAAATTAACACAGCTCAGTTGCTTCTGGCCTTTGAGAAAACACTTGCTTCTCTTTGGTGGGTGGCTATAAACATAGTTTATTTCTTTGTTTTAAGCAGTAAATCCAGAACAAAGGAAATCCACATTTTATAAATCATAAACAATGGAAAAATGAAGAATCAAGGGAAAAGCCAGATCTCCAGAATTGTCATGGAATTTTCATGGCATTGTCGGAGTTGGAAGGGAACTCTAGAGGTCATCTAGTCCAACTTCCCTGCTAAAGACATGCCAAACTCACTGAATCCAATTCATTATCTACTGATGTTAAACACTGAGAGTAGATGAAGTTAAAATAGAAGTTGTTGTAGACACTACTTTTGAATGCTGCTAGAACTAACTACAGTTGTCCAGTAAACTTTATATGGAGGCAAAATCTCCTCTTTGAGAAAATCTGAACTTGTCTGCAAAGAAAGAAATTTGACCAATAACCTAACTCTGATTTCAAACCGACCTCAATAATACTTCTATGTAGACAGCAAAAGGTACTATTATCCCCAGCATTTTCCATGCTAGGTCCTTTCTAGAGTTCTGTGTTAAAGCTGGGGCTGTGTTTCTGCATCTTAGATAAGGATGTCTTCAAGTGTAGCCTGTCATTTTTGTCAATAAGATGTGTGAGAACTCTCACAATAAAAGTTATTCTACAGCATCTGTTGTGAAATGCTCTGAAGAGGGAAAGAAATGCCTAAATACACACTTCAACAGCCAAGCACTATGAAAATTCAAAATGCCCTTGGGGACTTTTTTCAAACGATAAGACACAAAGTCAAAGTGTACCTGTTAAAATGATTTGAGAAACTCTTCTGCAACAAGAATCACTCTGCATCCGTTGCTTTAATTCCTCCCATATGAGGTATTGGAACTTTCATTGAAACTTCTGAGTCAACCAGACTTCTTAGCTGTTGAATAACAGTGGCTATAGAATCATAGAATCATAGAATGGTTTGGGTTGGAAGGGAGGTTAAAGATCATCCACTTCCACCCTCCTGCCCTGGGCAGAGACACCTCCCACCAGACCAGAATGCTCAAAGCCCCATCCAATCTGGCCTTGAACACCTCCACAGAAGGGGCAGCCACAGCTTCTCTGGGCAACCTGGGCCAAGGTCTCACCACCCTCACAGCAAAAAAATTCTTCCTAGTATCTCATCTAAATCTCCCCTCTTTCAGTTTAAAACTGTTACCCCTCATCCTATGGCTCCCCTCCCTGATCAAGAGTCCCTCCCCATCTCTCCTGTAGCCTCTTTAGGTGCTGGAAGGGGCTCTAAGGTCTCCCCGGAGCCTTCTCTTCTCCAGGCTGAACTGCAACTCTCTCAGCCTGTCCTCACAGCAGAGGCGCTCCAGCCCTTGCAGCATCTTCATGGCCCTCTTCTGGACCCATTCCAACAGATCCATGTTTTTTCTGTGCTGAGGACTCCGAAGCTGGACGCAGTACTTCAGGTGAGGTCTCACAGGAGCAGAGCAGAGGGTCAGAATCACCTCCCTGTACCTGCTGGCCATGCTGCTGGGGATGCAGCCCAGGATGCAGGGGTCTTTCTGGACTGCCAGTACATGTTGCCGGCTCATGTTGAGCTTCTTGTCCACCAACACCTACAAGTCTTTTTTCTCAGGGCTGCTTCCAATACATTCTCTTGCCAACCCATATTTGTGCCTGGGATTGCCATTACCCAGGTGCAGGACCTTGCATTTGGCCTGGTTGAACTTCATTGGGCTTACACAAGCCATGTCAACAAAACTTCTTAGCTCTTGAATTACAGTGGTTATCTAACTCTTACGAGGTTTAAAATTTTCAACCAAAATAAAATACATAGACTGCCTATATAATTCAGGGATAGAAAAGCAAAGAACTGCTGACACTGTCAGCACACTAACCAGGAACTCATCTACATGATTACTACCAAATGATAAGAAATGTGTGTTGGCCCATCAGAAGGAAGAGCTGCAGAGAGAACATCTCCAAGGTACGTACTATTTGACATTATGAACCCAGGAAAACTAGAGTGAGACAGCAGAAGAAGTTAGCAGCCCGAGCTACTTGTTTCTTTTGTGGAGGCTGTGGTCCACTCAAGGAGATATGTGAATAGCTTGGGAAGTAGTTCCTGGCTTTGCCATTCACAGATTATTGAATGACAGTAAAATGGTGCCAACTGTGGTTTAATTTAATAAGCCACATTTAGACTGGTATAGACTGGAGTGGTTCAGAAGCTGCTTCACAAGCCACTTAGACATGATTAGTTCAGATGAATAGTCCAGAGGACTCTCGTCTGGTTATTCTATTTATCTGACATTTAAAGTCCCCTTTGAGGGGGACTTTAACTATATTCCCACTCTTCAGTATTTTCCCGCTCAATTTTTGAGAGTTGCTCCTAATCTAAAAAACTGATCTTGGATTTCAGTGAAGATGCAAATTCATTTCAAGGTGTTCAGAAGGAAGAAGTCATGACTTCGCAAACCACCTGTCAAAATATGAAGATTTATTTGTTTATTTTGCTGCTGTTGTTTTCAACAGGAACAGATACAAGCCAGGCTCTGGGGACCTAACAGAAAGTGTCATCTGAATGGATGGAATTCAGCAAAGCTTCCAGTAACAAGTGTGAAGTATCTGGGATTTAAATCCATCTGCCAACTATAAACCATAGCCAGAGAGGACAGTATTTTGTTTGTATTGGGATAGTTGCATCGTTTTATGTGGATATTATTTTGATTGATAAAGGAAGTCACTAAACTAATCTTACTTCTTTCTAAATGGAAGTGTCAAAAAAGGACCATATTTGTGTGATGCATTTACACCACAAACATGGTGTCTCAGCCAATAATCAATTGCATATGTTGGCTATTTGAGATCAATTAATGTCATACTTGACAAAATGCTGAAAAATAAAAAAAAAAACATGCTAGTTGGAGGACAGGCTACTTTACCTAGTAGATGCTTAAAAGGGAAGACCATGGAAGATCCATTTTCTCTTTGCAGCTTCATTTTCATTTGTGAGGCCGAAGATATAAACTTCTTCTCAGCTTTTATCAATGTACTAAAAGAAAGGAGAAAATAAATTGATCCTATGTTCATTTGGCCTCATATTCATGCTGGCTTTTGAGTCTGATAAGAATTTGTTTCCAACAGAATGTTTGTCTATGAGAAACTAGGAATTCACCATAGCTAGGACTTTTCATAATATATATAAGTTTTAGCTATAATTAATTTAATCAAGAAGTAATTTCTGGACCTGCAGAAGCTAGTCCCAAAGCTGCAAAAACTCTTATTTGTTCTAGGATTGTGAATTATAATAAGAATGAGCAGGTTATTCAATTTTATTCAAGGATCTTCCAAACTCTGATGAGAATTCACTGCAAGATTTGTGCCCGAACTCATAAATAAAAACCAACATCTTTCTTACTGCTATGGTATTTGCTTCTTAGAACTTCTCTGCCATCTATATCTCTAAAATAGGTTTGGGTGTCCCCTAAAATCTATTCTGAACCTTGGAAATAGCTGGTTGATATAGATAGAGGCTCTTAGAGAATACACCACACTAATTATTTATAGCCTCCTCATAACCACATCACCCTGAGAAAGGTGATTTATGGCTCTTATAACCAGTTACTAGTTGGATCTGATGGCCATAATTAAATATTTCTCAAAATTATATAAAAAAAAAAGTTTTCTCCAGGCAATGAATTGTCTTGGAACAGACAATATAGAAATCTGAATAAACAAAATAAGTGACATGGAATAAATAAGATTTATAACTTCAAACACGAAACTAGATAATAGTATATATAAGCCTATAAATTTTAAAGCTCACAGGCTAATTTAAAAGCAGTTTGGTGATACTGCCAGATGAGAAGTGCATAAACAGAAGGTTCCTTTGATTATCAGAGTGTTTGCTTCTGAAAATTAGAACACAGCCATTTATCAGAGGGTGTCCCAAGGCTATAATCAGTTAAAGATATTCAAGAACTGAGGTAATTTAGTATGCTGAATGTCAATCAAGCCAGGGCAAAACATGAAGCAATGTGCTAATGTAAATACAAAATATGCATATGCTCAGGTGACACGGAGAAGCAATGTGACAGTCACGTTCTTGATGTGTTACAGTATTTTGAATACAGTCATGAACGTGTGAATTCAAAGGATGTACCTGAAAGATTTCAAAATGACAATCTATATGGACTGAACGATAAGTTTCAACAACAAATTACTATTATTCTGTCATGACAGATATCAAATAATATCTCCCTTTAGGCACTAGTTGAAAGGAGTATGTAGAAGGTGGGCATGAAACCTGCATGGACTTTCATACCAACATACAGACAGACCTAGACATAGATCTGTTTCATGGAAAAGCTCAACTTCTAAGAAGCGCTTTCAATTGAACTGAAAATAAGCAAGACCCACAACAACACAATTATATCAGTATAGAGGTAAAGAGAAAACAAGCTGAGAGCTCAGTCCTCCACAAGGGGAACTTGCTGACATCAGTTATCTGTGGCCAAGAACCGTGTTATTTCTGTCGAACAAAAAGACTACATGAGCTAAAAGTTTCGTTTTCCTTGTATATAGTTTTCCAGACATCCTGATTTAAATCTTGGAACCATTATCTGATAATAGTAGGTTCGTTTACAAGGTATCAAGAAATTAATATTGCTAGGTGTTGTGATATACCTTGGGTCATAATTACAGGAACTGCCTTTTTGACTGGCCATGTAAGAGAGCATTTGTTGTCATGGAAAACTTGTTTTGTTGTATACAAGTTGCTTAACAGTTGGATATGAGGCTTTTGGGTCGGAAAATACTGAAAGTACCTACTACCCATTTTTTTTTTTTAATAATGAACAGAATTTAAACAAGCATTTGTTATACCATCAACCTATGAATTGACAACAGATGAAGAAGAAGCCAAAAAACAGACAACCAGACTTTTAGATGACTACACCTATGGCTTGTACCAATTTACTTGATGGTCATCTAGAAGTGTAATAAATTTCTCTGTTAATATTTGCCGTCATATTTTAATGGAAATAACCCAACAGAAACTGCTAGTGAATCATTTATGTATAGCAGCTTTATCAGACTTTCAAGGAAGCACAATAAGGGAAGATTTGATAAAGGAGAAAATTCTCCTTAACCACAAGCATGACGGTTTCAAAACTAATGCTGAAAACAGGGTATCATTTCCATTTTTCTTCCTTATGTCTAAATGTTTCATTTTTGGAAAGTTACATACATTTATGATTTCCTATCAAATATTTGCAGTTGTCAATGTTACACAAACGAAAACATAGGACATAAAACGAGATAAATTCAGGACATAAATTGACCACTGTGAGAAAAGAACTATCTTTCTCTATCTGTGACAAGCACAACTGACCAAGAACACAGTGTTACCCTCTTTTGAAGAAACAAGAGTTGGTCAATAATGGAAGTATGACATTGTACCTGAGGAACTGACAACAACCTCTGTCTAGCAAAAAAAAAGGTGTGTTTTTTTACAGCCTTATATATCTATGTAAAGCAACACATAACTCTAAACATCTTTCCCTTTGGAATTTACTTTCTGAAACATTTGATTCCCTCGGTTATTTTAAGCAGAGAAAGAATATAACCTTACATAGAATTCTCCAACAAAATTAAACCAACTCAGTAAAAAATTATTTATCCCCCAAGAATATATATAACTTAGGCTAGTTTTACATAATTTTCCCATGTATTCCCCCAGGCCTGGATGCACAAAGAAATTATAATCACAAATTTTTGCTAAGTGAAAACCCAAAAGCAATTTTACATCATGCATGGTTCAGGCTGTCTTTACTCTCATCTTCTTCCTTCCTTTTTATCTCAATACAAGACAATGGTGACAAAAGAATCAACAGAAAGAAAATTGTTTGGCTTTGTGTTGTGTTTTGGTTTTAATTACTGCCACACATTGTACACATTCTTAATTCTCAGGTTATAATATTTGAATGAAATTACCTAAAATTACCCACCCAATGACAACTGTATAATTTTCAGTTAGTAAAAAATGAACATAATCAACTCCTCTGTTAAAATCAGATACGGGCACATTAATAAAACAAAATGCATACAATTTCTCTACTATATTTTATAACAAGCATGAGTTGTATTACTGCACACAGGTTCTTCCACCCAGACCAACACGGTATTGAACAAGATATGCCTAAGTGTCAGCAACAAGTAAATATAACAAACTATAAAACACAGACATAGAATATACACTTGCCCATATTATCTGAAGGAAACTGATTCATATTCCTCAACAGTCTCTCAGTTAAAATTCTGATTTTGCATAAGATCCACATGGAAAACTGATGTTTTCTGACTGAAGAGAAACAAACACAAATGAGGTTCTTGAGGCTATTCCTTCCAAAAGAAGTAGGGAGGCAATTGATAGCATATTACTTCACTATTATTTTTCTTATATGAATGAATATAATGTGATCAAGCATAACTTTCAACATTGTTTTTCACTCTTAAAGTGTTTGGCCTAGATTGTATATGAGTAGGAGATTTACCAAGAATATGTAATTGTTCTTTGAGCGAGTACCAGGAAGCCAGTAGTAGCACCCATTTAAGTCTAGGAAATACAGAAAAATAGGTTCAAAGACTAATTTTAAAATGTAAGGCCATCAAAAACTACTGGGCTTCAATTTAAATGATGGAATCTTGGCTTCTGTTTTTCAGCCAAACTGCAGTTTGATTGATAATATTAAACTTCCTGAACAAATTGCATCTGAATTTTCAGTAGTGATGGCAACATAAATTATTTCCTAATCATTTATTTTATTTTACTTTGTACCAAAAAAAATATTATTCCATGATGTCTGTGATTTCTGTGGTGTTTGAAGTTTGAAGTTACCCATCTGTGGGAGCAGAACTTTGTCCTCTCTTGACTGAAGTAGATGACTGCAGCATCAGGACAATAGCTTGTAAAACCTTTGGGATCTTAGGGGTTAAAAGGTGCTCTTATAAATGGAAGTCATTATTATTTACTCAGGCTGAGCTGAGGTGGATGATAGAGTTGTAGGGAAGCTTCTGCATGGGTTACTTTTGCAAGATGTCTTAGTTGAAGCTCAGTAGGTTCAGGTAATTATCATGAAGCTATGGATTAACAAAAGAGTTGGAACATACCTGAGAATCTTGTTAAACTTCACTTGCAGAAAGTGTCTTACAAAGTCTTTCTCAGAGATCAAAACAGGAAAAACACTTAGAAATACACAGCGTGAGCAAAGACTGATGGCCTCTAAGAAAGGAAAGGCAGGCTTCATCACCTGGTTAGGTTTCTTTGAAGACAAGACTACCATAGGAGACAAAAATGGGATTCAATGGACATCACATGTTCAGATTTCCAGAAAGGATTTGACAAAAGTCCAACTCACGTTGCTCTTTTTTACTGCAAAGTGGCTCAAAAGCACATGGGCTAGTTGCCTGTTAGCGGTATCTTACTCTTCAAAGTGCCGTGGAGAATGGAGGAGGAATGAGCTGGGCTCTGGGGGCATCTGGGCATACTAACTGCTGTGAAATGTCATGCATTGATGTCTCATATTGTCGTGGTTTCAGCTGAACTCACTACAACTGGACCGACAGATGGCCCTTCAACCCCCGCAAAAAGAGGAGAGGAAGAGATAAGGAGATTCAGAGTTTAGAATGAACTAAACTACTTTAATGAAGATTTAATATCAAATAAATAAAAATAGTAATGAAATAGATACAATATATACAAAACCGTATCAAGCTCCCAGGATGACAGTCCCGTCACCAGCAGGCACTGGGGAAGTCCCAGACTGGACTCAGAGAGGGATGGGAACTGGGTTCCAGCTCTGGAGTCAGGAACACACGGATGGGAATCAAAGGCAGATGAACAGACAGGGTCCTCTTGGGACATCGGCCATCGCAGGAAGAAAGGTTGACCCTTTGATCCCTCTGCTTTTATACTGAGCATGGGGCAGATGGGATGGAACACCCCAGTTGGTCAGGTTTGGGTCACCTGTCCTGTCCGTTCCTCCCCACAAGTGTGACCCCTCTATGCTTTTCTGTTTCCGACCCTCTAAGTGGGCAAATAATGAAAATTGACTGACCCTGGTGGTTACAGCAATAAGTATAAGCAAGAGCCTCTCTGCTCACCATTCCTTGGCATTTAGCACCAACATTGGTCTTATCATTCTGAGAACAAGCAGTTTTCCCCACAATATACCATTATTTTCAGAGAGTTGGAGGAGGCCTAGCTAAAATGTAAAATTCCAGAACACAAAATTGGTTCAGCTTTATCTCAAGCCTGGACACACATAGTTAACATCAACTGCACTTAACCCCGTCTCTGCTGATTTCTAATGCAGTGGCCAAATTTCCTTACGGAGCAGATTTTCTTCTGAAATTCTTATTTTGAACTTCAGAGCTTGATGTCTTACATGTGTTAAAAAGTGTTTCAAGCATCGCCTTTAAGATCTATTATAAATAGCAGTTTCACTATTACAGAATTTTGTGCAGAAGGTGATGTCTCACAGCAAAGTTTTAAGAGTTTGTGTACATCAGCACAATAAACAGAATAAGAGGTTACTGTTGAACTGGGTGCAATCCAAAATACAATGAAGTCAATGGAAAGGTTCCTGTTGATTTTAATAGGTCATGAGAGTGACACGTGGCCTTCAAGTGACTCTTCTCTCGTAGCAGAAATAAAACTACACTTAGCCAGTTTTATAGATTAAAGCCCCTGTCTCTTCAAATATGCTACATCTTGGTGTATATTTGTTCAACTAACTCCCAAGTTCTACAAGGTGACAGGCCAGATGTGAAGCTCACACTGATTCTTCAGTTTGCTTCTCCCCCCCATAGGGCTTCAAATGAGAATGAGCAATACTCAAAAGTGTCACAGAAAATAGCCCACCCACGTGAGCAAACCAGGTCACTGCACATCCTGAGTATTTGCTAGTCTGCTGAATATTAACTACTAGTGCAGGATGTGATGTGATCCATTCCAGATTAAATAAAGGAAGTGTTACATCATGGTGTGAACACTCTTTCCGGACATCTTGAGAGCCCTCAATATCGCAGTCTGACTATGAAAAAGGCTTTGGTCAAGCTGATCTTTTGAGATCCTTTTTATCACCCATTTTTATGAACCATTAGGAGGTCTATGAAACTAATTCTGTCAGCTTATTTAGATTTTCTGTCCTCCAAAGAGGTACTGTTTATTCCATTGACACAAATTTTATCAAATGCATTCATTTATTCTGTGAGAAATTCAGTTTTTACTGAATGCATTGTACAGATTGTATGGATTTGGGCTTCTCTCTAGAAGTAAAATTCTTTCTGATGAAGCAGTTCCTTCTCATTTTCTGTAAGTGCACTATTTAACTACAGCCATTATTATGAGATAATCAAATTAATGACTTCATAAAACCTTTTGTAAAGAATATTCCAAAAGAAAAAAAATCCTGCTCAAAACCCCCCAAATTAGTAAAATCTTTTTTCAAAGCCTAAAGGGTTTCTTACAGCCTGGCAATCAATAGTAATTTATATCAGTCAAATGATACTAGTCATATTTGAGAGATAGGATAAAAGCCCAATGAGCAATTTCAATGAAATATGTTTTTTTTTTCTTTATCTGCCCTCCCTTTAGCAGCCACAGTCATTTTATTGTATTATACATTCTTATCTAGTTGCTCCTCAGAAATATTTCAGTCATCATGAAAAGCCTGTACAACTTTTAGAACTGATGTTCCAAGACACTGAAATAGTTCTAAGGGCTTTTGTGCCTTTTTCTGTCCCTTTTAAAAAAAAAGACAAATTATGTGAATAAACAATGAATACATTTTACTGAATAAAATCTGCTATATTTTAAAGGTCTCAGTACTTTCAAAATTATTGGATTATCTCCAATGATGTCCACAATTGAAAGCACAGAAGTACATCTTGATTTTAAGCATAAAAGCAATATTTTTTTTTAAAGCTGACATTCTGCTCATGTGAAAAAAAGTTAACATGTATGTAATCAGTTTGCTCTATAAGATCTATTCCCTTTGTTATATTTTTTTGTGCCATAGCCAATGAAGTGGGAGTAAGTAATGACTTTGAAAACACTGGAGATTAAACAAGATTTTTTTATCATATTAACATAATTCTCATATTCTTATGAAAGGTTTGCACGGGAAAGTGGATGGGAAAAAAAAAATCTTGATGCCTTTACACATCAGGAACACGGTGCCTTTGGGTCATTTTGATGTCTAACACCTCCTGGCTCAGAGCACCAACTGGTGGAGATGGTTTTATCAGCTGATGGCCTGGACCTCAATTTTTCATTTCAGCAACCAGTGAAATGAACTGCACTGGAATAACTGTATTACTTAAGGTTACTGTTTTTCTAAGTCATCAATAATATTTCTTATCCGAGATTTATTGTAGGAAAGCACCTACATCATCATGAAAATCTATTAAAAACATATAAAATGTGCAAAGTACAACTGTGCATTGCTCTTTGTAACTGGAATTCTGAACAAATGACGTTTATAATATAAACCATAGTTCAGCACTGATTTTTCAAAGGCATCTGGAAAATCTAAGCAGGTTTTTTAAAGTGCTCACAGGTTGTGTCTTCACACTAGTCACTACTACGGAATCCACACAAGAAAGTGAGAAGCTGTTTGAGTAGGTCACTTGCTCTTAGTTTCTTTTTATCACAGCTGAACTACTTTTGGTACCATGATAACTATCTCAAGCTAAATGTCCTTTTTCAAAACTGGATTTATATTTCAAATTTCCTAAATGTTCTCAGAAATGTAATCCCTTGCACCCAAAGTACAGTGGGACAAAAAAAATAAATATGACTTTCCTGGTTTTAGAGATTTTCATAGATAGCTACATTGAGAGGGTACAGATCTGTTAAATTAATTATTATAGCAATCAGAAGTAATACTATAGTGTGATATATCTCACCAGACTTACTCTCAGTGACTTGACATATGCCTTGGCCAAATATGTGTGGATAATTATAGAACTTTTGTTTAACTGCCTATTTCAGGTTTATTTTTTTCCCATGTTTTATAAATCCGTATGTGTAAGCTCAGCGGATTTATCATATCTGAGCTAAATATAGATGGAGTTAAATTGTGACTGAAGAAGATTTTGCAAAAATCTGCATACTGAGGTGATTACCCTCCTCCTGATGAACTAAATGAATGTTTTCCTTATGAATATACATATGGTATTATTGAGTCTTCTCAAAAAGCTATAGCTGGCCGTATGAATGCAGCTTTCCTCCTTCAATCTTCAGATACAGAACAGTCTTGAAGAAAATGAAAGTCTTGCTAGACATGTGGTTGTTTTTCATTTTTAATGACAAAATATTTCTAGAAATGTTTCTTCAAAGATATTTCTAAAGTTTATTTTTGTGATTTTACTTGATGAGATAATCAAACCTTGGAAATCAATTTAAATCCACATGATGATAGTGTATTAGAAACATAATCTGTGCAAGTGTTGAAAAGAAAGAAAAAAGATTCAATAGATATTTTAAAATTAGCTGCCATTTGGCAGAACATTCTTTGTTAAATCCAAACTTGTGGTCATTACAGAATTTATTTTTTTAAAAAATATCTTTTTGTCTAATTTTCTGAATATCTCATGACCATTAAATTCTATCAGTTACAATTAGGTTTAAATAAACAAAAGGGAAAAAAAAATCTGGTAAACAATAATATTGACAAGATAGAAAATATAGTAATGATTATGATCTTACACTCATATCCACTTCAGCTGTTGTGACTCCCATTTTTAACTCTTAAATTCTGCTGCCTGTGATTTGAACTATTTTATCTAATACACACACTGTCTCTTTTACTAGTTGCATTAAAGTGTGAAAAACAAGACCGTGGGATCTCCTTTTCCTTCTTCTCTATGGATGGTGGTGGTGTAACAACACAGCTGTACATGTGAGGAAGCAGCTACTTGGTCCTGTGATGTACTGCAGCACTGTCCTTCCTTGGTTTGATAGTGCTTTTCCCACTCTACATTGCACCCTTCTCTCTCAGCAGCTTTTTCAGCAACCCTCACGCTGCTCTGCTCCTCATTTCGTATCAAGCTGTGCCATATATGAAATATATTGCATTACCTCAGGATGGCACCGCGTTTTTCACTCTTATTTTAAGCCCAATGTCATAGCTGACAGGAGCAGCATTTCCATTTACAGCTTCACGGCACTCTGAGACTTGGAGAGGTTTGTTACCTTTCTTATAGAGCTTCCTATTTAGCAGATAATTATCTGTACCTCACCCAAATAGAAACACTTCAGAACGCAACAGCAATTGCTCAAGTGGCAAAGCAGTCCTGGTGTACATCCAATAAGTGAATTGTGAAGATGAGGCACATCTCTGTTGCTATTAAGGGAGTCACAGTCAGGAGCGACAGCAACAAAGAGCAATGCTGGAGCAGAAGATGGCAAGCAACAAAATGGTGAGGCCCAGATCCTCAAAGATATTTAGAGAAAAAATTGCCATCGAGATCTACCACTGAATAATTTGTATATCTTCGGGACAGGCCATCCTCTCTGTTTATCAGTTACCTAACAGCAAAATAAAGAAAGTGAATGAAATGTTTGTAAATTATAGAAATATAAGACAGCACATAACTATAAGATATGAGGTTGAGGAACCTCCCTTTTTTGCCCTAAAGACAGGGTACTAGAGAGGCTCTTCCTAATTAACTCCCTGAAGTCTGAAGCGCCCAGCTGTGAACTTTTATATTTTCAACATGGGTTTTTGAACTGTAAAATTAATCAGTAAATCCATTTAGTGCCTTACATTTGATGTGCCAAATGCTGCTGTTTTGTCAGCGGACTTTTGCATACCGAGACAAATCTTTACGTCAGGACAAGGCCATTAACCTAATCAGCATGTTCTACAACATAACGAGACCACCTTCACCCAAGGACCTGACTGTCATTTGCCACCTTGTCAGAAAATCCAAACCTAAGGAAAACAATACTCAAAGGTATTATCAGAAGCAGAAGAGCAGTGCTATTAGAAGGTGGTCTTTATCTATTTATATTTTTTCCTACGGATATGCTCCAAAGGTTTCTATAACCAAAATCTAGTCACTACAGAAGAGAACTTCAAGACAGCAATTAATCTCATCTTAAAGTAGATGCATATGTTTGTGCAGAAGAGTAATTTCCTAAGTTTCTATCCTTTTGAACTGAAAATAGGTGTTTTGGCATTTAGATATTTTTTTTAAAGTCATACATTCTCTTTTAAGCTGGGGAAATCTTCCTGGCTCAGGATAATAAAGAGATACTATATTTTCATTTTAATAACTAATTGCCTTGCTTTACGTCTGTTTTAAAAAGTAAGCATTCCCTCATTTGTTTTCTAGTGATATTTGACACTACTTTTGTTCATGGACAGCCTAATGGTGACAATTTTGTATCATTTCCAGCAAGTAAATTTTTTTTTTTAAAAAAGCCAAGTAGCATACCAAATAATAACATTTTTGACAGAATTCTTTGACTGCTCTCAGAAACACCTTGGTGTGCTGTATGGGAAACAGTGTCCCTTGAATTCTTTCTTGATAGAGACCTACCTTAAGTGCTTCCCTTTGAAGGTTTCTCTCCATTAAGAGACATCTCTCTATCTCAACTAGAAGAAATTGTAACAAATATTTTCTTACTCATATTGACTGCATCATTAAAAGTGAAATTTGAAAGGAAGCTTAAGAATGTAATTCTCTTCTGCTTTAATCATACTCCACCTCTTTTATTCCAGATGGCTTATGAGACGAGTGTATATATTTACACATTTCTCATTAGCCTGTTTCTGCTTCCATACAAAGTCTTTCAGGTTAAAATTAATTTTTATTTAAAGACTAGAAGCAAGAAAGTAATTTCTCAATTTCTCAGCCTCTTCTGAGATTTGTAGAGACCAAGACTGACCATAAGAAAGCAAATACTTGGATCTTTTTCTGTTTGTCAGCTCTTTTATTTATAATGAGTGTGTCGCAAAAAAAAAGGAAAGTAAAAGTATGTTTAACTCTATACACGATAGAGATTTTAATGTAAAAATAATGCTTGAAAATACAAAATCATTTGACACTAGCTCGTCATCGATTTAAAATTTTCAATGTATTTGTTCATTTTTTTTTAGCTGGGACTTCACTTTAATTCTGTGGCCTAAAGTCCAACTTTAAAGCCTCAGAAGAATTTGGCATGGTCCATGGATCAGACAGACATGAGAGGAATCAATTTGCAGCAGAAGCTAAAGAGCAAGTATTTAGGAGATGAGAAGGGAGGGAGATGATAGACTCTGGGACGTGTTCGACCAAAAAAATGTTTGATGCTGAAACTCAGGTCCTGAAATGCTGTGTGATAGTAAAAAAATGTAATTTATAAAAGAAGGGATTGAAGGCACAGTAGTGGCTGGATGCTGATAATCATTCTATAGAATGAATGATACAACGTGGCTCTGAAAAAAATATATATACTTCCCAGTGCTAGGATATTTGTCATTAAATAGTGATTGTTAAACCTTTTAAAAGTGAGACTGGTTGCAATAAATTACTAAGAATGTTAAAGCTTATGCTTCTCTTTACATGTTTCCAGCTATTTTTTGTTTAGAAAAAAATAAGGAGTTTTATATTTTACAGTGCACTTTTAACCTAAAAGGATAATAGATTCAAAACATCACCAGGACAGAGTTGTGTTTGTCCTCTGGAATGATTTAACATTAGTGAACATAAAATATATTTCTGGCTTCTATCCACATAAGTATCTTAAAAAACCTAAGTTATTATTTTCAAAGTTTTGCACAACTGTTGCCTTTTGCACAACTGTTTCGGGTAGCATAAAGGAGATGGAAACAAACAAACATCCCCGAGTCTCAAACAGACAGCAGGAAAAAAATGATGGCATGTTCTGGTCTGAGCCATGGCCCAGTTCTGCAGGTCCAGGAGTGGGCACAGAAAGCTATGTCTGGGCCTGTGAACATCAAAACCATACAATCATAGAATCATAGAATCATTTGGGTTGGAAAGAGACCTTAAAGATCATCGAGTTCCAACCCCCTGCCATGGGCAGGGACATCTCCCACTACACCAGGTTGCTCAAAGCCC
>JAOTQQ010000041.1:19101485-19118613 GCA_026546715.1 Gallinago undulata
GAGTGTCTGCTCTCCCCGCGTTTAAATGTCCGCGGCCGCGCCCCCTCCGCGCCTGATTGGCTGCCGCCGGCTTCCGGCTTCCGGCTGGGGCTCGGGCTGTGAGTGGGGGTTCCTGAGCTCAGAAACCCCACCGTACAGCGCCATCCGACCTTCCCCGCGGGCTCACCTTGCTTCTCGCCGTCGGTGCTGCCGGTGCTGCTGCCGCCGCCTCGCCGCAGCAATAATCCACTGGAATCTCTTTCTGCACAATACATTGCCAGGCTTCATTTTTCCTGTATCTACTTTCATCCAGTAAAGTGACAGGTTAATAATAGGATGCCATTATGGTAGGAGAAGGGGTTGTGGGTTTTTATCTTTTAGAAGTCTGTGCTGAATTTTCAAGTTTTAGAAAGGCCTCATTAAAAGAATTTTGAAATTTACAGAAGTGAACAAAAAATGTTAATTAATTTCACATCTCAGTGTCTTCTGCTGGATTATAGAAACCTATTAATTTCCTTCCTAACTGACTTTCCACTTTCGTTACATCATTTGTTTTTTTCGCTCCAGGATTCGCTCAGTATTAAGACCTTGGGCAGATGTTTTATGATATTAAACAAATATCTCTTTAGGGAAGACACTATGTTACCTTCTACAGCTAAAGTGGTATTACCTGTGATCTGCTCAGTCCTACAAGACTTTTTAGCTTAAAAAGTTCTTATGAAAAGTATCCTTACATACGATTTGGAGAGCATTTGGCACCACTGCATCTCCGTTGTGATACACACCTTCGGGCAACAGCACAATGTGAACATTCATTTGAGTTGCACAGGTAGTTTAGCAGTTCCACTGCTCCTTAACCCTAAACAAGATTATGGGTACAGATCAACAAATTATTCTTAGAATCCTGAAAAAATATTTTTTTTCCCCTTGTGGGTTACTATAGAAAGGAAGGCCATGCTTTAATTAGGTAGACACTTCAGAAAATGAGACAGGAATAGGATACTGACCACTCTATAAAACATGTTGGGGAGGTGTAGGAAGTTTATGAAGACTGTGAGAAGCTGGTCTCTTGTCCTTACAAGGAACAGAGAGTGGTCAAATGCTTTGCTGTCTCTGTTTACTGGTAGCACAGAGGAAAATAATAGCATTTAGGCATTCTGGAAGTCAGGGCTGTGAGTTAAATAGCGGAAGTAAAATTTGGCATCTGTACAACCTCCCTTAGCATCTGTGAGCTGTCATTGCTACACACCGTGCTTTTTAAATATATAAACAAATCTCACATATCTATCTTCTACTACACTTGAGATTCAGTGAGGATATTTTACATGACTTTAGTCTAAAGCGTTGCTAAAGATGACAGTGGTACTAAGACAAAGCAGGGTGTGGTGAGGCAGAATTTTATCTTTACCTCTTAAATAACAATGTAAAATGCAATACTTATTTTCTAACCCATGTTCCCGTGTATTATTGCCATTCAAAATGATGCAGACAGAGAAGTAGTGGAGCAATAAGAAGATAAAGACAAATGGAATTGATAGGAGCAGATGGAGCAACTGCCTTCGTATGTGCTGAGAGTGGAAGTACTTTTAAAACATTGACATGGATGCTTTTTCTTTTATAAATATCACCTGTAGGAATAGTAAGGTGGCAGGCCGGTCAGCAGAAGTGGTGGGAATTAATGCAGTGTCTCTCTTTCTACTACATTTCTGCTGGTTCTCCTAACAGCTAGCTATAGTCCATCTTTGAACAAAGTTTGCATGCTCCTGAATATCATTGCTACTAAATGCAACATTTGGCCAACAAAACATTATGTGGGAGATTTCCCAGAAGAGAAAGATTCACCTTCTTGCTACAGAAAACAGTAATGAAAATAACTATATGTTATGTATCTATCCCCCCTGAGGAAAGTACCTTGATTTGACTTAATTTTGTTGACATTTCCCTCATCAAATTATAATCAAAAATAAATTACATGAAAGTGAGGCTTCACATGAAAGTTTTGTAATACTAAATATGGGATGGAGTCATGACTTGAGAAAATAGTTACAACAACACTTATATGAGAATTTTGTTGATGCATAAAGTTGGGCCTCAATTGCAAACCTGCAGGTGTTTTAATAGATCTATTTTTATTAAAGGTCTGGAGCCGAATCCTTTCCAAACCTTTATTCATTACTTTCAGCCAGGAATCAGATACAGTTTGAGCAAGGACAGCCTTTTCTTTACAGTAAAGAAAAAAAGCAAGAAATCCAGGTTTATGTCTATAATTTTGGGTACTACTGAAACTTGAGTACCATTATTGACTGCTATTTTCATTGCAGGAATTTGTTCTGGCTTGCTGTAAAATTTATGAGGTACAAAATCCAAAGTGGAAAACTAATTCAACATATTCAGGTTTCAGGTTGGGCTAAAGAGGATTTTTTTGCCCTAAAAGAACACAAAGAACATGTGCCTTTTCTGATAAGAGACGTCCCTTCTGTAATAACTCGGGGAGTGGCACTGGCCCTCTGCTGCTCTTCATGCAGAAGGAATGCATCACAGACACATCTAGTTTTGCAGAGTTCTTTTTCTCAGTAGCCCAGATTGGATTAATCCAATTGGATAACCTCCTTGTATAATAGTGAAGACAGAAGTATTCTACTTGAGCGATGAAACCAGATATTATCAGCAACCTTACACTTATGTAGCAAATGGACATCATATATGAGCATTGTATAGCTATCTTTGAAGGCATATGTCTTAAAAAAACCCTGTTCAAGGGCTAGATGGGACTAAAGAGAAATTATTAAGGATCAGCTTGAGGTATATCACTACTCTAAAGTATCCAAAAAGAAAAACATTTCAGTGTAAAGAAGAAAATCACTTAGTGATTCACAAATGCTTCACAACTTTTTAGCTTATTAAAGAAGGTCACATTGATCTACTGCCTCTGATATTATTACAAGTTTTACTACTTCCTTTGCATTAAGGCCATAGCATTACTTCAAATTACTTCAGGAGACAGGTAAAATAGAAAAGTTTTATAAAGCATGAGCTCAAGTGTCTTTGGTAATGAAATTATTTCCTTCTAAGTTCTTGCTTATACAGATGTCTAAGGAAAGTGTGGCAAAAAATACATTTCCAAACAACCAAGCAGCAACACAACAATTCTACCTAATACAGGCATATAAATACTTTACTGAATCATACCTCTGTATGTCATACAGGATACTTTAACATGCGGTGCTGTTATTTTTCTCTCTTTTTTTTTGGCAGCAATTTTTATTAAAAATTCTAAATTGATTCAACTATATGTATAAGAAAAGAGATATATTAAATTGTTGAAATCTGAGTACAAGGAAAGAGGTTTCTGGGGTTTTGTCCTCCGCTCTCCCTGGTTAATCAATGACCACCTTGAGCTGCATCTGGGGCATGGGCCAAGAATTGGCTTCACCACTGATACTTATTAGCCCTGGTCTCCAGTCAATGGGACTGGGATTTCTCTTCTGTCAGTGTCCACTACTTAAAAATATAGTTTGCCCCCCCAATAATTTTCATTAAAGCAATGAAGTACACACGCAACTTACAGTACTTAGAATTTTGCACAACATAAACTCATATCATAAATTACCTTTAAATTTTGATCCTACTTTCAACTCAAAATGCACTTCTCCTAGCTAGAGAATTGGCTGCATTTTGATAAAATAGAATTAATGTAAAAAGAATAAAACATAGCAAACAGACTGACCTATATTCAGACAAAATACAGAAAACTAAGCTGCTAACTGGAATCTGGCTGGTGGATATTTCATGCTTCATTAATGATGATTATCTTAATTTTAACTAATGATGCTATGTTGTTGAACTCAGTAGCGTAAAACTGTTAAATTAAAATAATATCATTTAAAATTGTAAAAATTATAAAACTTCACAAAATAGCATTGCTGGGATCTTCATATCAGCAGAACCCCAAAAATCCCACTGCAGTCATAAAATTAATATTCAAGTACTTGCACTTCAAGCAAGAATTAGTCTCTGCCCTGGAACATCTATATGGTATAATGTGAATATTTATGGTGAATTTAAACAGAATAGCCTACATGATTTTTTATTTAAAAAAAATAAAAGAATCATAACAATATCAGCCCATATTATGCTGTGGAATATATATTTATTTTTGACTGTGTGCTATAAATACAAGGAAGTACACTCCTATAACTAGGAGCAGACCTGGCCCACAGAGCAAGCAGAGGCTAAACCTAAGCTGTAAGCAAATTGCAAGGTTGCAATGAACACTTTGAAGAATAAAACTCATCATGTTTTCTGTGAGAGTGCAGAGAGTAAGACCAGTGATACCAAAACTAAAGGAAATAAATTAACGTGCTATAGCTGAATAGGCCGTGATGGATACATCCATGAATTATACTAACTCAGTTAAAGATGATGGGTAATTGACTCATAATGATTGAACTGTAGTCAAACACAATATGAAACAACGCCTCTGTTCAAATGAATCAAAGCAGCTGTGCAATGAACTCTCAAAACGAGGTATGCAGCAAAATGTAGAGAAACTTTACACGTCAGGTAGTTTAACAGCCACCTCATGAATGTCAATGAACATGATGTACTACATTGCCCTGAATATGTAGTCCGGAGAATTAAAACAAGAAAATCAACTAAGATTTCTAAAAACAATGAAACATTTGTTTAAACAAAGCAAAACAAAACAAAACCCAGAAAGGAAATTAATAAAACATAACCTGAAGTAGCAGTTAACATTTTTCTCATTGAAAATAGTAGTTACCTGAAGTTGCAGCAATGGACAGAAGCTAACCAAAACTCCAATTCCATACAGCTATTTAAAGTCAAATTAGGCTTTATTGAAAACTGAGCACAAGAATAAGCGAAGTTTACCACCGCTCAACTCCAAATACATTGAATCTCAATCGCATTGACTCCAAATTCATGTAAGAAACTCCTCAGCTGTAAGATATGGATGAAAATTGGGATTTCCTCAAAGCTTAAGGACAGTTTATGTCTCGGGAACGGATTTGTGGATCCCATGTACATGCAGTCATGGTATCATTCCCAAATATACCCCACAATACATGGGGTTACATGAATTATGAAGGCTAGGAAAGCTCTTATACTGATAGTTTAATAGTACTTCCTACAGGTGTATGGGGGATAGAGAATATTTGCTTGCATTCATCGTGGGCACTGGCAGATACAATTAAAAGAACCACTGACAAGATCTTGTTCTGAAGACTGAATTAACATATATATATTAGGATCCGAAAGCTGAGAATTTCAGATGAAATTTCAGCTCTATTAGAATCAATGGAAAAGTTTGCTATAGCTTCAGTGGGATGAGGTAATCTGCTGGTTTAAATGTTTCTTAATTTATTGGTATTGACCAGTAAGAAGTACCTGTGTTCATGCTTCTGTACTTAACAAGGTATACGTAGCATTGCTCTTTCAACACTCCCCACTCCCTCAAATCCTTATCTCATAAATACCGGCTTTACTTCCAGAAGACAGTGACTAAGGATGAAAAAATTATATATGGATGTTTTTATGATTCATCTGTCAGCTTTATAAAAACAGAAGATATTTTCTTGCTATGTATTGCAAAATCCCTATTGTACACTAACATATGAAGAATTGTGTTGGTCAATTGTGGATAATAAGCAAATCGTATACAGCAATCACACCAGTATGCCTGAATGTGTATTGCATGGCTTATCTATTTATCTGGAGTATTTTAGCTAATATGTTTCTTAGGAAATGGGACAAAATTCTCTGTCTAACTTGTACTTCCTGAGAAATATAAATAGTGAAGACATTGGCTGTCATTGTGAGACAAATGTTCAGCTTTCCATCAATATGTAAGATCTGATTCTCATTCCTTTTTCTGACATTTTAAAATAAGGTACTTCAATATAACAAATTTTTTTTGTGTTTCAGTATCAGTAGATTTTACATGCTTACTGTTAGAGGAGATTTTAAAACAAAACAAAGTGAAAATCCTGTTTGGTTTGTAGAGACAACAGCTACCAATAAATTGGATGAAATCATGAAAAAGATAAACAAAGGAGAGCAAAAAACTTTCTCAAAAGCTTTTATTATCTTTATACTGCAGAACCTTATAAAATGCTATAAACCATTAGCCCTGGCTACTGTGTATGAATACATCACCTCTCAATAAAAGAATTCCCTAGGAAAACCTTTACTCATCATTAAGTAACACTTATTTCACTAGGGGAATTGGGCAGTTGTTTTACAGTACCCAGGAGTCAAAAAAACCCAAACAAATTAACAACCAAACCAACGTAAAGCCTGCTTGCTTTTGCTACAGCTAAAATGGTTTTAAAATTTTAGAAAGACTGCAGCTAGTTTATACTCAAAAGATCAAGAAATCTAATTATTTTTCTTTTGATTTAAGCAACTGACTGAAAAAAAGGGACTATATTTGAGCTGTTGAATGTACAGTAATTCGTTTGGCCAGGGTCACAGACCAAAATTCTGTGAGAATTTAATACGGAAAACAAACCTTCCAGTTCTTAGCCTCTGGTCTTAACTAAATCAATACTAAACCATTTCCCAAGAAGCCCAAAGTTTAATGGGCTTTCCTTCCCATTCACGGATATAAAATAAATTACTTTTCCCATTTGGATTCCCAGATCGGGCAGAGAACCACCATTTTAGCATAAATGCAAGAGGTCTGGGATTCACCATTGCTACCTTTTTTTCTTTCTAGATATTTTAAGCATTGAAGCTTCTCTTACAGAGCAACATAGACACATTAAAATTTACATAAGTTTCAAGGGAGGAACTGAAGAATAATAGTAAAGAGTCTGTTAATTTAATGGCTAAACACTGTGTTTATTATATATACTTGAACTCTCTTCTATCATCAAGTTTATCTTACATAGGCATATTAGGTAACTAGCCTACCTCTTTGCATTATATCTTTCCTTAGTATATCAAATCATGTAAATCACTTTCAGTTTTCTAGCTGCAAAATCTGAAGTGGGTAAAGAATACATGTGAACACCCAGGAATAAAACTGAAGTGGGGAAATGAAAATACCTTTTATTTCCTACCACCACAACCCTTGTTTGCTTTTACTATAAAGGAGATATTAAAGATGGACGTCTGTACCCTAAAGTCCAGTAGAAAGTGTAAGAACTGTTTGTTTAAAAACCTCTTCTCTTTCTCTATTCTTTATGCTTAGCCAAGAGCTAGAAATAAATTTATGTTCCAGATCTAAGCAAAGAAATAAAAAAACAAACAAAAAACCACCTTAATATTGCCATATTTGTATTTCCCTTTTTTCCTCTGTCTTTGTTTTTTCTCCATGTTTCACCCACTAGTAATTCAAGGCTAAGGAAAAAAAAAAAAGACCTGGCAAACTCAGCTTTCTATTGGAAACACCAACAAATCAGCAACAGAGAGCAGGAGGAAAAGCTCTTTTTGTTGTTTCTTAGTGCATAAAACCAAAATGTAGGCTTTAGATTGAAGGGAAATATGTGTTAGAGCTCTTGAGTAACAGCAATTTATCAAGTTTCACAGAGCTATTTCTCTGTATATTACTTTTCTCAGTTTCTTTAAATATAACAACACTAGGGAATCTTCATTTATTGTTTCTTCTGGACAGCTTGCTGAAAGATATTCAGAGTTGTGATTGTGCAAAGCTGCCCTCAGGCTATATCAAGTGTCTCCACACCAGCTGAACAAGTGTCTTTCCTAAAAAAGGTAGTATTTTCTCATATATTTTCTTTGTAGCAAAAGATTTAAAAGTGACAATACAAACACATTAACTACATTTTACTGTATACTGGAGAAACAGCATAAGATTGCTGTGCCTCAAGGTGACTAGATCACTTGCAGAGAGTGGTGATGCTTTCAGTGCAAAGCAGTAAGTTGAACTTCATTTTCTTGTGTCCCTCAAGAGTCCCAGCCATAGAGTAACTGGTTATTCCAGATGAGAGCTCTCCTTTAGAAAAAAAATAAATCATAGAATGGTTTAGGTTGGAAGGGACCTTAAATATCATAGAGTTCCAATCCCCCTGCCCTCCCACGAGATCAGGTTGCTCAAAGCCCTATCCAGTCTGGCCTTGAACCTCTCCAGGGATGGGGCAGCCACAGCTTCTCTGGGCAACCTGGGCCAGCAAAGAATTTCTTCCTAATATCTCACCTAAATCTCCCCTCTTCCAGTTTAAAACTGTTCCCCCTCTTTCTATGGCTCCCCTCCCTGATCAAGAGTCCCTCCCAATCTCTCCTGGAGTCTGTCTAGGTACTGGAAGGGGCTCTAAAGTTTCCCCAGAGTCTTCTCTTCTCCAGGCTGAACTTTCTCAGCCTGTCCTCACACAAGAGGCGCTCCAGCCCTTTGATCATCTTCATGACACTCCTCTGGACTCACTCCAACATCCACAAGGTCCACATCCTTCTTGTGATGACATCTCCAGAGCTGGACACAGTGCTCCAGGTGGGGTCTCACCAGAGCCGAGCAGAGGGGCAGCACGCCTCCTCTCCCTGCTGGCCACAGTTGTTTTGATGCAGCCCAGGGTGTGGTTGGTTGTCTGGGTTGCCAGTTCATGTTGAGCTTCTCATCTTCCAATAGCCCCAAATCCTTCTCTTCAGGGCTGCTCTGGGGGAGGTGCCCAGTCTTTGAAGGTTTCTGACATATTTTCCTGAAAAGTTTTTGGTTCAGTGATGGTATTATCTCATAAAACCCTACCCTTACTAAAGAAAATAAAGGCAATGACACAGAAAACAACAAAAACAGTCATGAGAGTAGTTAATTCTGAGGCCTTGTCATTGTTAGGAACACCAGTGAATTTATTACGAGTTGTGTTCCCAACGAAATCCAATATTAAAAAAATTATGATGCTTATTCTATTCAGTTATTCTAGCTGGAAGCTACATATTTGGTCACAACTGTCCCGTTTATTAGATCAGTACAATTTAGATGTGTTTTTTGCTGACTGTACATTTAACTATTCAGTGTTCAGTCATTAATTCAAGAACAGATTTGAATACATCAGCCCGTCTGCAGTCCCATACCTAAGTTCAATTTGAATTCTAAGTTAAGATCATGTTTAAACACTGTCCTGACCAGAGTCTTAATTCCCCTTACAAATGTGTTATTTTTCATGTGTACTTTGGATGCTATCAACCAGCACAAGTTTCCTGAGGACTCAACTGAAGTTTAGGTGATCTGCAAATGCTGTCTGCAAAGCACACTCCAGCAACATCAGCTCAGAGGATGGTATTCCACACGTGAGATGTTAAGTACACGGGTGCTCAGTGCTAATTTTGAAAAAAAAATGTTCAAAATAAGAAGATGCAATGCAGGCTGCAGTTTTTTTAGCCCCCGTCTTGGTATTGATAATAGCAGTTAAGAGAAAGAGGGTAGAGACAAGATGGGAAGTCAATCAGTCGTGCTCTGTGATTAGCAGACCAAAATGCATCTGTTTTGTGTCTCTCTCACTGTATAATGAATAGAATTCAACAGGATTTTTCTGATGAGATGGAGCTTTTGTCACAAAAAAGCTCATCTGCCAAACAGAAGGATTTTGCAAAAGCAGATTGGTTTTGTTGAATTGCTGATGAAATGCAGAAAGGCTACAAACAACAACCTGCTTGATTTTCTGCCTGCTCTCTTACGGGGCTGCCACAGTCCAAGGACATTCTGGAAAAGCAACGAATGCTTCAGGCACACATCTTTGGAGACAAGTGAGTGTTCGACACTTGTGACAAAATGGATTTTAAAAAAAAATAATTTCTTCCTAAACATAAAGCGGAACATAATAGAAGAACAACCATCTATGTCACACGTGCTTACCTGAGTGTATGCAGCCAGAATTACAAAGAGAAGAGATTTTATAAAAATAAAATTCCACTGAATTTAGAGGTATTAGACAATATGCTAGAAGTAACATCTCTGTAGCCCATTGATAAGTTCTTTGAGACCTCCGTAGTAGATAACCAGGTTTCCTTTTATGTGACCAGACAGTATCAGGTATGCACACAGGGCTCATTTAAGAAACTTTCACATATAAAATATTCCACCTTCCCTCACAAGTGGCATTTCTCCAAATTATCCTGCAGGGTTCTAGGTACAAAAGGTTATATGCATACAGGACCTGAATGCATCCATGTCCGAGGAACTTCTGCTGCATACAGCACAAGCCAAGACAAAATTGTCATAAAGTAAAAATACTCATTTTGCATTGGTACTATTTTTCATATGAAACTTTGAGGAAAAAAAATGATACTACAATTTTAACTACTTATTTTGACTCTGCCTAAAGAGTGAAGCCTGACAAGACTGTAGCCAACAGTGATGGCAGATAATTGCTACACAGATATTTCCTTCTAGTAAAATACATGTCTCTAGGCAGTACTCAGAGTGTAAGAGTCTCCCAATCCATCATATCTTTGCTGGGAAATGCACTCTACACTTGTCGTGCCTCCTGACCATAAACAGAAGGCATCTTGCTGAGAAGAAACCGTGGGAGTGTTCTGCATCTAACTAGAGATGGATGAGTGCCCCAGCGATCAGAGAGTGGCTCCTCTTGCATGGCTAATTCCCACGCTCAGACCTTTTGCTCTCCTCTATCTACAGTATCTGAGCAGTTTAAAAAGCCAGCAGGCCCAGCTGCTATACTGAAAAGCGGTAGAAAAGCTCGGTTCTCATTTGATCATCCAGGATCTAAAAATACAACTCGAAAGAGAGAGAGCGTTTCTTTGTCGGTGTTGCTTCCGCTGACACAGCTTAGAGATGGTCAAAGTTAAAATCAGATGGGCAAAAATAGAAATAATCACAGCCTGTCCAAACTAGCCAGTTCAAGTGAGAAATAGAAGTAACTAGTCAAAGGAGGAAGAAGGCAATCTCGCTTACGCAAACTGCTTCCTTTCAGTGCCAGATTTTCTGCTGTTCTACATTTTTTATTTATCAATCTAGCTGAAATGTACCAAATGCCAAATTCACCATTTCCAAAAACATTTCATATAAACTGATCCTCCAGTTAAGGGAAAATTTTCTTTCTAATTTCATTCTACTTTTCCTAAATGCTTCTTCATACCTCTTGCCACTTCTACGGTTTACTTATAAAAGAGCTTAACTTTGCTATTGTTATTCTGAACTTGTATTGGTAAAGCTGCTTTAGAGAGAAGCTTGTAACTCCATGTGTGATTTTTTCCACAGAAGTGTGCCTGAGAACTACTATCTCCCATGCATAAGCCACATGGAGGTTTGATGCTAGTTTACACTCATCCTTTTCTTCTGACTTTTTGTTGCCTTTACCACTTCTCACTTTTCTTCAAAGAATCTCTTTCTGTGGGTAAATATTTTTGTTTGCAATCCCCAAGTTTTTTCTTTTACTGTTGTTACAGAGGATAGTAGGGAGAGGTAGAAGGGCAAAGAAATATTCTCTCACTTGCATTGAGTCTACACAGCCCACATTTCTTTTGCTGCTGTGCTAAGTTTGGCCAGAAGTCACCCAGGAGAGAGAAAGATGGCTCCCCACATCAGAATCCTGTGGATGAATCATTGAAACATAGTCACTTTGCGGAGAAACTCTCTGTGTGGTTGTGACAGGCACTTCATATTGGATTTTCTTAATGCTTTTTTTTCTGAAGCATGAAATGTGATTTCACTCAGCAGGAATAGTTCTGTATACTGTTAATTATTTTAGTGTTAGCCACCCTAGGTTGTCCAAAGAATACCTAAGTATGTGTGATAGAAACTGATATTAAATGTGTTCTCCTAATGAAAAAGAGTTGCATTATGTACTTGTGATTGTGTTATTGTTTACTTAACAGTCTCAAAATGTCAGACAGCTACTGCAAGAACTTACTGAGTGATTTTCACAAACATTGGTGGAATTTCATGGCGCCTTAACACTAACTGACTTTGTCATACCCCAAGGCCATTCATTGAGGCATTGGCAGAGTAGAGGAAAGGCTGCCTAAAATCCCAGTAGGAAACACAAGCATTCAGAAAGAACCAACTCTAATTCTCTCAAAGCCCTGTGGCACATGGGGTTCCATCCTACAGGTAGGCATTTAATATTTATCAACCAATTTAACTATTCTTCTAAAAAGGATTTTATTTATGGGTCCCATAAATACTACTACTAGCACAAGGCTTACCAGATCTTCGTATGAAGTGTTTATAGACTTTGAAATGGGACAGATATAGGTATGATATATAATTCTTGTGACTTAGCTGCCTCGGAGCATTTTCAGATAGTTTTTCTCATTAGAATTCACTGTGAGACATATTTTTGCAGATGAAATTTCTGAAGTAGCTTGTTCTAATTAATACCAAGCTTTATTATCATTTAAGTTTTAATTAATTAAAAGCTTGCTTGCTTTTTTTTTTTTAATGTTAGAATGATACGGCAAAGTTATCTATGATCTGGTTAAATAAGCATAGATCTAGATTACAGGAGTTACTTCCTCTGGTAGATCAATAGCTGTTTAGCTGCAGAAGTATGAAAAGGCTCATCTTGGTTTAAATTCTTGGTATCTGCCCAGGAATAAGAAAACAAGCATTCTAGTTGTAACTTTCAAATTATAAAATGGAATCGGGAGACTGACTGGAGTCCATCTTTCCAGTTCACCTTTCCCCAAACAGAACTTTTCTGAAGAAATCAGATATTTAAAGAACTTCTATTTCAAATGTTAAATCTGGTCTCCCACTGACAAATTCATACTTTGAGAACAGTAAGTCAGTGGGTCTTCAAAATATATCTTTCAACTTTAGCATTGTCCAAGACTGCTGAGTGAAAAGGAAAGCTATTTTGAGGTCTTTTATAGGAAATAAGTAAGCTACATGAAATAAGCTGGCCAAGCTTTTCAGCTTCCTGCTTGACAATGGATATATCATAAAATCCACTGCTATTAACTACCACTCCTTTGATAGCCTCAGTAGAGATACTATAGCTGAATAGACATGGAGGCTCTTCTGTCTTTGCTCACTAACACATCCCTCTCAATAAGGGTGAATATAATTTTTCTTTAAGTGCAGACAAACCTCCGTTGTTAATAAACACAGGCACACATTACCCAGATAAGTCAATGTAGAATTTCTTCTGCAAGTGTTATACACAAGACAGACTAATAATTAGCTCCTGAGGCTCAAAAGGATTGACCTCAGCTCTTTTCCCTTCAAGGCACGGGCAAGTATATCTCTTTCTAAGCCTATCTGTAAAACTGAAGCAACAGTACCTACTTTCCTCACTAGGGATTTGTGAGAATATACACATTATAGGCCCAGAAATTATAATAATAATAATAACAACCATTTTAGCACTATTTGTATCATCAGACAGGTGTAAGCAGCCTCTGGAACTGCAGTGTTGGATTGTAGTACGTTCACCTTTCATGTTTGTGTATTTTATAAAATGAAAGCTGGGGGAGGAGGAGTTCACTGCACTTCTATAATGACAGTATTTGATTGCTTTTGTTGATTTCACATTCTGAAGAATAATAAAGTTTTGTTACTGAAGATTTGAAACAATACCTTTCTTCATATATAGAAAAAAGAAAGATATTTAAACAATGTTACTGGTTCGTTAACAATCTATAATAAGTATGAACAGTAATTTATACATAATATTTTATGTTAAACATTTGTGCTGCATTAACATATCATATTGCAATATTCAGGGTACCAATGCTAGTGTTCTGAACTAGCAAAACTCATATTATCACTAAGTTAATGTGTTTGGCTTAGTTTTTTATGAGAAATCTGTGCCTCTGATTAGGAAAGTAAGCAGGCTTTCTCCTCTAAGCAACCATCCTGTTTTATTCTTCTTTTCAGTATCCTAAATAAATTCCTGTTTGTGATGTTATGCTAATTTACAAACTGCTTTGGCAAGTGACCTCAGATTTCACTGGTGAAATGACACTAAATAATTACATTCTTTTCTTTAAGACTTCTTTAAGCTTATATTTTGGAGTCCTATACTTAATACAACAGTTTCATTCAATATCAATAATAATGATATAATAATAATAATATTTTAAAGTCATCTTCATATGTAATTTGTTTTATTTGTGTAAAATTCTTATTACACATCCTATGGAACAACATTATGTGACTCCAAGATAAAAAGTAGCAATACTTCCACAAAATGTTTACGATTTCTATACAAGAGAAGAAACAAAGATGTTTCTTGATAGGCTGAGAGAGTTGGGGTTGTTCATCCTGGAGAAGAGAAGGCTCTGGGGAGACTATATAATAATCCTCCAGTACCTGAAGGGGACCTACAGGAGAGATGGGGACTCTTGATCAGGGACTGGAGCCATAGGATGAAGGGGAATGGTAAACTGAAAGAAGGGAGATTTAGATAAGATATTAGGAAGAAATTCTTTCCTATGAAGGTGGTGAGACACTGTCCCAGGTTTCACAGAGAAGTTGTACCTGCCCCATCCCTAGAGGTGTTCAAAGACAGGTTGGATGGTTCTTTGAGCAGCCTGATCTGGTGGGAGGTGTCCCTGCCCAGGGCAGGGGGGTTGGAACTCAGCAATCTTTAAGATCCCTTCCAACCTAAACCATTCTATGATTCTATGATCTATGTAAGGACAAGATTGGTCAGCACAATATACAAATCTCTAGTCTTACAATCTTTCCATCTAGATCTTTGTAGACATCTTGGCCAAGAAAGGCTTAAAGGAGGAAAACAGCCAGTATCTGTTAGAAACTCCTAAATGTAATGATCAGCATGGGGAGGGGTACAAAGTCCTTGGTGGTCAGGGGATATTTTAGGAGTGAATGATGGATGACAAACAGGATACTCTCTGGAAGCCTTGAAATTTCTCTCTAATATGACAGAATAGAAAAAGGACTACAGAGGGCAATCTCTCTGACACTGTAATGCCACACTTGAGGCTGGAGATGAGAAAATCACACCAATTGAAGTTATGAAAAACTCAATGAGAATATTACGTATGCTGTGTATTTGCTATTTACAGAAAAGCCAGTGGGAAGTCTTTTGCTCAGAGTCATTTAGTTCAGCCACTGAACTGCTTCTTCTCTATCAGAGCACCTTTGAGACTTTAACACATTAACAACTTAAGATCCAATTTTCTTTCACTCATTAAAAACATCCTCAATATGGACTGGAGCAAAGACAATAAGGGTGTTATGATAGAATCATGCCCGTGAGGCTTGTATCTGAGATATATACAGCTTAAATATTTTCTCTTCATTCTGCCATAATTATATTCTGCTAAAAAAATATTTTGTATAAATAGTTTTACTGCAAGAAAAGGACTGTCTGCCCCAGCTAACTTTAAGACCTAAATCTGCTTTTTTTTTTTATTAATGACACCCCATAATGAAATTTTTGAACTTGCTATCATAGTAACAATCACAAATGGAAGTGTTTACCTCTTTTTGTCAGTCAAAAGGGGCTTTACATTTATTTTCCCTCATTTATATCTCAGTGCAGTGCATAATATCAGTCTGATTTCCAAAAAGCTGTAATCAATTTATTAAACCCTCTATGATTTTGTCCTCATTTGAAAGACAATTCTCTTACCAACATCACTTCAGGAATACTATATTGCGTATAAATATTAAAGTTGAAATCAATCAAAATCACATTTTTTCTGAAAATAGCATTATATGTGCTGGATTATTTAATTTTCTTAGAGTTTGAATGCAAGTTCAAACTTACATTTAAGTTTTTAGTGGTTTTTGGGTAACACAGTTAAGCTGTACGGATTTCAAAGGTACAATGCACACCATTAACAATATTAACATCTGTGCTATCCCAAAAATAGTTCCTCAAAACTCAAATAAGCCACCCTAAGAAATTTTTAGGTTGCTTTCTACAGTGTTCAGTAAAAAAATAAACATTTGTGAAGATGACTTACCCTTAAAGAATTAATAAAAACTGACCATTTAATTTCCTTTCTTTCAGAAGTATTATAACTTAAAGCTGAACTTAACTGTCAAACAGGATGTTATTGAATAAAAATAATATCTTTTAGACATTATTGTTTAAATATTGTTTAGTGTTGTTTAATAGTATTTTTTAGATATTACAGGCTACTTTTTCAGTCCCTGTAGTTACTGACACATTCAAGTCATCATTTGCACAGTATAGACTCAATGTTTTTGGTAGTTAACTCTGACCTCTGTATGTTTAAAGCTTAGCAAGAACACATAACTCAGATCCTGAAAACATCAAAAAAAATCTGTTAATTTCCATAATGCACTTCTGATAAGAATATACAAATGTTTTCTTCATATCACTTCTGCTTTGTGAAATTTCACCAGACTGGTGATAGAGAAAATATTTCCTATTAGGAAATTTAGGAAGTTTCCTATTTCCTATTAGAAAATTTCAAGACAGATTGATTTGATGTATAGAAAATGTCACGTTTTTCCTTGAAAGACACAACAACTGCACAGTAACAGCGTACGTGCGCTTTGGTTGCCTTCAGTTTTCCTGAAATGTTTTTCATTGTATACAATGCCTTGTCTTTCTACAGTTGTACTCCTAAATTCATTTCAATTAATGGCACAGAAGTAAACTTGGGGTCAAACAATAACCACGATTTAAAGATACATCAGTTACAGAAATCTGTTTGAGCTAAATGTCTTACATAACTGGGGAGAAAAGGAGGCTGAGAGAAGAACTTTTCAGTCTCTACAAAGGAGAGAAGGTGCCTGGGGAGGTTTAGGATGGATATTAAGAAACAATTTCTTCACTGAAAGGGTTGTCAAACATTGGAACAGGCTGCCCAGAGAAGGGGTGGAGTTACCATCCCTGGAGGTATTTAGAAGACATGTAGATGTGGCTCTGAGGGACATGGTTTAGTGGTGGAGTTGGCAGCGTTGTGTTTGTGGTTGGACTCCATCTTAAAGATCTTTTTCAGCCCAAATGATTCTATGATTCTATGATCTACTTTTGTAACATCACCAGTAACTGTGTATTGTATTGGCAAGAAAGTATGTATATTACAGCGTTTTCCTGAAGCTTTCCAGATGAAGTTATTAAGCCTGCAACAGCATAAATAATATTGTTCAATATCTTTATTGATGATCTGGACAGGGGGATTGAATACACCCTCAGTAAGTTTGCGGATGACACCAAACTAGGTGGGAGCGTTGATCTGCTTGAGGGTCGGAAGGCTTTACAGA
>JAOTQQ010000041.1:19123951-19161444 GCA_026546715.1 Gallinago undulata
GGCTCATGTTCAGCCGACAGTCGACCAACACCCCCAGGTCCTTTTCTGCCAGGCAGCTCTCCAGCCACTCTGCCCCAGCCTGTAGCGCTGCAGGGGGTTGGTGTGACCAAAGTGCAGGACCTGGCACTTGGCCTTGTTGAACCTCATCCCGTTGGTCTCGGCCCATCGATCCAGCCTGTCCAGATCCCTCTGCAGAGCCTCTCTACCCTCCAGCAGATCAACACTGCCACCCAGCTTGGTGTCGTCTGCGAACTTACGGAGGGTGCACTCGATCCCCTCATCATGATAACAAAAATCATATAAAGAAATAATATTTTGATCATTGCAACTGTTAGGCATTCCTGTATTACACAGAAAATGCTTCAATCATGATATCAGATAAACTACAGTCAGCAACAAAATACTTCATCAAATTGCTCTTAAAAATTAAGGGCTATTCACCAACAACATTATTTTTCAAGATGTGAGAGGTATAGAAGGTGCTTGCAAGTGTAACACCGCAAAATGCAGTAACATGCATTGATGTACTTGTCAGTGCGTACTGGAATTTGTAGTGTCGGCAGATTTTTTCACAAGTTCACATTTACACGTTTTTACGGACAGCACAATAATGTTGACATTATTTCTGTAGAGGTAGGGATGGAAAATAAAATTTTAGATATACAGAACCTGTGGAAATGTAGCCAATAAGGTTAGTAGAGAAATGATGGCTATCAGCAGTTCATATATCCAGTGGAGTCAGCGCAATCTGTGCAAAGCTTATCTAGATTGCCAGATCTTCTGTGATGTTCCTTAGAAATAAAGGTACATTTCCTCTGTACTCCACTGTGTTTGTAGACACATGCAATAAAACCTTTCAGATTTTCAGACTGCCTTATGCTTTTATTGGGGAATTTGCTTTGAATGATTACTGCCGTGAATTGATTTAATTCTATCTGTCATATATTGATAGTTAGAAAAGGTCTTTGTTCAGGATTATGCTCCATCCTCAGCACAGCTAAACTCCTGTGAAGTTCTCTGCATGTGCAGCTGCATATGAAATAAGTATGCCCTAAAATTTGGACCAAACTTCCATAAGGCATTATTAATTCAAGCAATCATTTGGATCCAAACACCTAAACAATGTATCAAATGATAAATGCATTAATTTAGAAATACTCAGTGCTCCTATATAAGATGAATTGTTCCTCTCTCCACAACTCTAATAAATTACATTTATTACATATTTTCAGTTTAAGAAATGTCTTTTATTTTTTTGTCACAGGGCCTTCGATGCCTATGACTTACCCATAGTAAGGCACAATTTCTTTCTTTCTAGGCTTGCTCATTTTAACTCCCCTGAAACTGTTGATCCCAGTAAACTTCTATTGATTCATTAAACTGCACAAAGAAAGCCCAAAGATATAACCACAGAACAAAATATATATGTTTTCAGATTAACAAATGGAAGTCTGATCGTGATGAAGTGGTTTAATATAACATTCCACTGTTTTACAATACTGCCAGTAAAAACCAAATAAGGTCTACGAAATACATCCAAAAAGGCTGTAGGAGCCAGCTTCCTCCACAACTTTGTTAAAAGTGCTGCAAAAACATCACAAATCTTTTACTGGATAAACTGTGGAAGTGAGAAAAATAATAACGCAAAAACCAGAGTGGCAAGTCTGGGAGCGTGTTCCAGATCTCTTTAAGAATAAAAATGTTCTAAATCACCTTGGGGTGCTCAGTGATGTGCTCTGAAAAAGCAGAATTGGTAAAAAGGTGAGCATGAATGCAAATAGTTGCAACATAAAAGAGGGAGATTGAAAGAGCTGTCTGATGGGGTCTGAAAGATTTCACGTTGTAATTCTGATTTTCCTCTCTACCCATATAACCACATGGATCTGCCAGGACATTAAGGGATTTCTCAGCTGTTCCTTTTGTCTTGTTTTCTTCTCTGAACATTGTAAATAACAGTTTAAAAATGCTGTGGGAATAGTTAGAAAGATGTAATCATTCAGATCTATTAGTGGTTCCCAAAGGGGTTGGTAATTTTGGCAATAGGTAGGTTTCCTTGGCTTCTCACCAGTGATACCCTCTCTCCCTCTCCTTCCTTCCTGTTTTTAGTCTTCTAATGATTTACACACCAGCAAAAAATCCTAAAAAAAAGGAAGTAATTTGAAGAACTGATTTAGCAGCAACCTCCATCCTCCACCCAGGTAGGGGAAAAGGTATTCAAGTTAGTGATTATTTTTGTCCTCGGTATTAAAATTGAACTTCATCTTGGAAGATCTTCAGGACTTTAATTATCCTGTACACTAAGAAACCTTTCTTCTCTCCCTGTGCCTTTAGGACAAAGAACACAGTTTTGCTTCCTAAAAGGAAAAGAGAGCACACAAAAAAAATGAACATGCATCTTAAAGGGAGCATGTGAATATACAAATGGGCAGGTCTGGAATCTGAAAATAATTTTTTTCTTGCACTTACAGAGATCCTAGTATCATCCTAGCTCCATTGCAACAGGATTTACTCCTGGGCAATACATTCAGCTCTATATTGAATTTTTCAAGACACTTAGAGCATCTTCACTACCATAATATTTGAGTATAAATTTTATTGGTATATTACGGCATTCAATGCTCATTAATAATAATCTTTGCACGCGTTGCAGTATAGACTCATTTGAAACAGTCTTACAGTGTTACTCTATTCATAGATTTGTTACTGTCTCCTTTTTCCTCCTTTGAGTTTTAGAACACTAACCCATGTAGGATATGTTTCTTTTCATGAAACCTATCAAAATACATAAATATATAGCTTTTTTTTTTTTTTTTTCAAATCCAAACTCTCCAGCTCTCTGTACCATCATATGGTACACTATGTCTTTTTGATATATCTGGTAATCACACGCTAGTGGCAGGAACAGTCAAAATGAGAAACGAAAATAAATTCCATTATTTTTAAATCCATTGGACAAGGCATAAGGTAAGCTAAGTTTTAAGTGGTTGTGCCTAGTTTCAATTAATTTTTTATAAAAATAGTTTGATTTTGTTTTAAGTCTCTTAGAAAAAGATATTCACCTTCATGTTGTTTGAAAACTTCATTATTCCATCAGCACATTATATTTACTTTCTTCTAAAAACAGACACCAAAAACTGAATGGGGAGCTGGTTCCCCAGGCAAGGTATAAAATGACTCTAAAACATGTGTCTCAAAATTTCAAAATGCAATTAAGTTTTAATATGCAGCCTGCCCAGAGCTCGACTATTGACTAATTCCCTCAAAGACACACTGAAAGTTTTCAACAATTAAGGCAGTCCAAAGAAAGACAATCAGAAAAATCATGACCAGGCAACAGCAAACGACATTGGCAGATATTATTCTGTCTGTTCAGTGTATACAATACTCACAATTACCACTAATGAATCATATGGCACTGCTCCCTTGTCCTTCCCAATTTCTAAGGTAGTGTATTGGCCTCTACAAAATTCCCCTGCAGTTCAGAGCACTTAGCCCACCTTATTTGAGTGATGTCCAGACAGCTGGTCACAGAGATACAATCAAGGCATCAATGCTTAAATATTTACCTACTGTGTATAATCACTAGGTATAAGGGTTGAATAACATGCTGCACTTCAAATTCAAAATTTAACCCTTTACTGAAACAATGAAAGTGCTTTTTTTATTTAATGAGTTTGCCAGCCTCCCTGGGATGCCTCAGATTTTGATGGCACCTAGAAGCAGACAGTCCCTTCTGCAAGCACGTCCTCCCACACCTGCTGCAGGGCTGAAGGACGAGCTATGCCAGCTTCATGCAAGGGCAATCCCCACAAATCTCTTCCATTCACTTTCCTGCATCCTTTTCACTAGCAGAATATAACAGTTTGGAAAGAAATGGTGATCGAGATTAGTTTGATACAAATATGCATGTTACCCATTTACTTGTATTGTTTTATTATATTATATTTGATATACTTTTATTATTGCTTCTTATTAAAACTGAAGCACAGTAAAAATATAAATTTATATCCAAGTACAGGAAAGATTTACTGGAGTGTTTTTCTTTAAGATGTAAGACTAAAATGTATTAGCTGTTGTTTTCCTTCTCACTCCTCACCCATTTTAGTTGGCACTCTGAATATTTATACCTGTTGAGAAAGGAAAGATAATTAATACTTAGAGGAAAAAAAAAAAAGCCAAACAACAGTAAGAATCCAACAACAGCTACAGAACAGGCTCAAAAAACACTTTCTAAAAGAAAGAAAGTAATCCTGGGAGACACACCTCAGACAGAAAAGTATATCATAATAACCTAAAAGACAATCCAATATTGCTTCATTTGCTCTTACTCATTTTTTCTCATTTTACTGAGGTTTAAGATTGTACCTCACTGTATTAAGACCATTCTATTGGTATTCTTGACAGAAGCTGATGCAAAGAAGGCGGTAAAAGCATCTCCAGAAATGCAGTGATTTAGGCAGTCTCAGATCCATCCCAAGGTACGTTTCTGTCCTGAACAGAACATTGGTTTGACTGAATCACCATGTCTTTTGTGCTCACTTAGTTTTTTTGTTTTCTTTTTTTCTTACTGTAAACAAACCACAAATCTGGAGGAAAGCTTCAACCATAGAGTCTAAAATCACCAAATGTAACTGAGTAAACCCTGGCATTGGCACTTTGGTGGCATGTGCTCCAGAATGGAGAGACTGAAATGGGTATTCAAGAATTTGAGTGAAAAAAAATGTGTTTATATGGAAAACCAACATTTCTTGAGAGTACATTATTGTACTAACCAAAGCATCAACCTAATTAAACTTATCACCAGTTTTGCACGAGCTGCTAACTGAATGCAAATTTGAGAGAAGGGCTATTATATTTCATCCTGAGACATTGGGACATGTCTAGGGAAGCATTACTAAATTCTTCAAAAAATACATCTCTATTTTTATGCCACCTTTTAAGTATTCCCCTAATATTTTTTTTCTACAGGCACACATATATGGCGTAGAGAAAATAAACATTCGTGTTATTTACTCATCCACATCCTTAAGATCATGATGACTAAATTAATATTCACTCTTATATGTCATATTTCACCAAAAAAAAACTTTAGCACTTTGTGTTATTTGAATTCTTTGAAATTTGAGAAACCTGGAAAGAATAAATGTAATAACATAAAGGCCTCAAAAGAGCAGTTAAATGTGTATTTGTCAGGTTTTTATCAGGCAGGAACCAAAATAAGGTAGTTACCAGAGCATCACAGAATACCCTGACTCAATACCCAACTAAGACTTCCATGATAAGCACTGAAAAGGGGTGTGGGGGTGGTACAAAATATGGAAGACCCTTTTCAAACAGCCATAAACTGCACCTTTTAAAATATTTTTATAAATTCTGCTACTCACAAGAGCTTCCAGTCAACAGGAAAGAGACAATATATTTTTTTCCTCCAGAGTTTGGAAGGAAATGCCCCAGACCCACATGTGCTACCCCTGAATTTCAGTTTGCAGGACCGCAGTTACGAATTCAGGAATGTTGCTTCCAGTTCCCCGCAGTGGTAGGGAAGGAGTTGGGGAGAGAACAGTAAAGATCAGCTGGAGAATTATGTAGCAGAAAATCCCCAAGTCCTCTGGAATCAAGGGACACCCACATTAATCATCATCACAAATTACTGCAGTGCTTTTATGCAGAGGTGGATCTAAACAATACTGAAACGATTAAAAGAAAATCTTTCACTTTTAGGAATAGTAGCATTCTTTCTAACACTTATAAAATACATTATTTCACACACACCTGACATCAGATAATGCCTTCCGGGTGAGATCTGATAGTCCTTATCAGATCAACTTGCAAAGAAAGAATTGTCATGAAAGGATTTAACTCTTTCTAAATCTAAGTTCATTATTTTACTCTTACATCCCCCTGTTTTTTGTTTTCCCATAAACACCGTAATGCTCAAAAAAATCTTACCCACATTATCCTTTTAGTTTATTCAGGGAGGATGCTTTGCTTGGATGGCATGTGGCTGAACATTTTGTTACAATAAAATATTTCAGGTTCTAGAGATGACAGGAAATGGCATTCCATCTAACCTCAATATATTATAAGCATTCTCTTCTCTCACACCCTTAACTGTCTTAAATATGTATGACGTGCTAGAATTGAAGCTAATCCAGAATGGTGAACCGTCATAAACTATTGCCTGTCAGTTAATAGTAAGAGGAGGAGAATAAATTGGGAAGAAAAATCTCATTTGTTATAAATAGAAATGCAAGTGTTGTTGTTGTTGGGTGAAAAAAAAAAAATCCATTAATTTTCATAGATATGAATAATGAAAACTGACGTGCTACAGCCCTCAATCCATCTCAACGCACAAAGCATTCAGAGGCCTGTGGTTACCAAAGTCATGTGATGTGCATCACTGAATTTTTGGCCTAAAATAACCTTAATTTATATCTTTTTTTACTTCTGTCTTGTTTTGGAGGGTGGTAAGTATAGAACATGCAGGAAGGTGCAGGGTTTTTGGGGGTTTGGTGCTGGATTTTTAGGTTTCTTTGATTGGTAGGTATTTTAAAGATAAAAAATAACAGAACAGAAACACATTATCAGCATTAAACCCCAAAATCATTAGAATTCAGGAATAGATACATTTCTAACATTAATTAGGGCATGATCAATACAGCAGTACTTGGTGTGAAGTTTTTTATTTTTACATGTACATAACTATGCGGTTTATATTTTTAAAATGAGCTTTTATGTGTGTCCATTTGTATTTTAGTGAGAATAACTGTATAACATTATAATCTTTTAAAAACTAGTGACAAAAATCATAAATTTGATCTGTTTTAGTGAAATAATCCAGAGACAATTAATCAAATTTATTTCAATTTAAACCTATCTCAGAACATTTAAGAAAGTAAAATACGCTGTTGAGGAACTCTGAAACCCCCGCACTTCTAGTTTTGATCTTCTTTTCCAAATTTCAAAATATTGTGGTGAGGTTTGAGACCAGAGGGAAAAGACCGCTCACGTTACTTTTGTTGCCAAACTTCTTTTTAATTTTTATGAAAAGCAGGTTTCTATCAAAAAACACCTCTGCTTGGGGGTGTTAGATCAGGTACGTCTGGCCTTTTGGCCTCTGATGTGTTTCAGGTTGAGGTCTTCCAGGCACCAAGACATAGTTCCAGGAAGCCTGACCGTACAATATGCTACTCAGCTTTTTGCTGCTTTCTCCAATATTATGTCAGACACCTAAAAAGAATCCTAATTACACATTTTTTTTGCAAGAGATTTTGCTCCTCCTTTCCTCTTTTTCAGAGTATTTCCCTTAGAGTCTCTTCTGATTCTTGTCCCCTTCTACTCATCTTCTGTCTCGAAGCAAAAGCATCTCTTTTTGAATGGCTTTTTAAATGCCCCCACAAAAGGCAGCAGCAGGAGCCAGGAGGACTCAGACACTTTGCTGTCACAGGGCAATTCTCCCTAGAGACACTCCCAAAAGAAATCCCCACTTGATTTGCTCTTGCCATATTTTTTTTTCCTTACCTTTACATTCAAGCATGAACAGTTGTGGAGGCACAGAGCAATGAAGTGACAATCCCTGTTCTCTTCATTTTATCTCTAGATTTCAACAACATTTGCCCTCTCCCCAAAAGCCACTCATCTTTAGGATCATGATGATGGAGAAACTGATGGATACTCACCTCGTCTGAAAAATGCATTGACAGTAGCATCTTTTAGATTATTCAAAGGCTTCATTTGCCCAAATATACCAAGACTTTGAAAGCATGTCCTCAAACATATTTAGTCATATATATCTGCAGTAAGCCAACAAGTCACAGACAGAGCCTTAGACATGTCAGAAAACAGCAGTAGAGTTAGGCTAGTTTACCTCATCTGAAAGTTTTGTCTCAGCAATGTTATTCCAAGTTTTTAGGGCTTTTTCTCCCCACGATCAGCAGAGGGCATTGCTCGCTCAGTGTGCAAGCAAAAGAATTCCTATTTGTGAACCAGATGGCTTCGAAGCTTTCTCTGTCCCATGTTTAGGCACTGATTTCATTATTTTATTATGATCCTATTTCGCGGTAAGCTCCCACGTATTAGATTTCTATAAAAAGTTCTGAATAATATTTTTTTTAACATGCACCTTGATTTCACGTCTTTCATAACCATTTTACAGATAAGAGGCATTATATTAGGAAAATTGTCCAAAGTCACAATTAGTGAAATAATCACGTTATGAGTCGTTCCTCCTATAAGCTCACAATATAAGGATTTGGCAGTTCCTCTGTTAGAAGACACTTACCACACCTGTGTGAGATATGCTATGTTAGCAATGAATTGTTGGCAGCAGCAGCTCTCAAGCCTAAATCACATTTTTATGTGCAGACCTCAGTTTCACGGCTTCCGTGAATGATTGCTTTCAAGCAGGCTATGTTTTTCCATTGAAATTCTAAACTGCCTTGAGAAACGTTGCCCAACACTGATGGCCTGACTTGTTAGGAATTTTATATAAGTGGAGCTTCCTCTGCTGAGATGCAAAGCAAAATGGACATTTTAAAAAAATTCTCTCCAAAGTCCATTTCCAGAAAGAACATTCAACCAACTGGCTTTAAAAGCTACTCAGGAAACAGCCTGCCTTTTTTTCAGACCTTTCTGACCAATAAGTATGCCAATGGAATGAAAAGCAATGTTTTCAGAAAGAACCCCAACAGATAACTGAAGGCTCCAAACAAAAATAAATGGATTTATGTGAAACAAGATCAGCAGTGTTACAATGTTCCATGGGACTGTTGGCTTAACTTAGACACCTTTAAACAATTTACTATCGTTAAAACATTGCTTTTTTCTTTCTTTTTTTTTTTTTATTAAACACTGGGAGAAATATCCTTGTGATATTTTCTGCTGAATATATATAAAGAATATGAAGTGTTCTCCTCTGAAAGACATTCTATCAGGGAAAAGGCAACTGAAGCATATCCTGTGAGTACACAGAAGAGTCACAGGTGCAGTTTGGGTGGCCTCTAGCAGTTTTTACAAGAATGTAATTTCACGATAGGTATGATTTTGTGATTGGAGCTGGCTACGTTTGCTATTGCAGCCGCATCCTGATGACCACTCCTATGAGAGTTCGTGGGAAATAAATATTAATCCCTACAGCAGATGCTTAAGGTAGAGATACTGACCTCAAAATCACCTTGAAATCAAGAAGTGGAACAGCCCTTGGAAAATGAGTGCAAGAGAGAGCACAGGGGCTACTTCTGAATCCATTTAGCCATCCCCAGTGCCTTCAGCTCAACAGAATTTGATGGGTTTCTGAAGCAGGTTATGAGGGCAACAGCCACCTTTGTTCCCAGGTGGCACAACCACACTATAGACCCCAGACTTTACACTATAAACCCCAGGATTTTCAAGGCCACTAATTTGGGGGGGTGGGGGGGTGGGGTGTTGTTTGTTTTGTGTTTGCCTTGTTTTTTCTGCCTGCTTTATCCATTCCAGTGAATTGTCACAATACGGACTGATCTGGACTCCTAAGCTAATTCTTTTATATTAATTGGTGAAATGGTTCCATGAGCACTTTAGCAGAAGTGATGATGTGTATAACACAAATTAAACAGGTTTTCAGTCATATTTCAGTTTTGAAGCATTGCTGACTTCTGGAAAAAGTTTTTTTGAGGCGTGCCAGTAGCTATTAAATACATTTAGAAACAGATATATTCCATTTAGTTGCATAAACGCCAGGGAACAAAGGAGAAGATTAAATTATATTCATTGCTATCTTTCTGTGAAATCACAGAATGATTTGGGGTTGGAAGAAACCTCTGGAGATCATCCATTCCAATCCCCTGCCAGAGCAGGTCCCACAGGAACGTGTCCAGGGGGTGTTTGAATGTCTCCAGAGAAGACTCTACCATATCTCCAGGCAGCGTCTTCCAGGGCTCTGCCACACTCACAGGAAAGAAGTTCCTCCCCATCTTTAGATGGAACTTGCTATGTTCAATTTTGTGCCCCTTCCCTCTTGTCCTGTCCCTGGGCACCACTGAAAAAAGACTGGCCCCATCCTCCTGACACCCTCCCTTCAAGTATTTATAGGCATTGATGAGATTCCCTCTCAGTCTTGTCCAGACCAAAAAGACCTGAGTCCCTCAGCCTTTCCTCATAAGAGAGATTTCTAGTCCCCTCATCACTTTTGTAGCCCTCTGCTGCACTCTCTCCAGCAGTTCCCTGTTCTTCTTGAACTGGGGAGGCCAGAACTGGACCCAGTGCTCCAGATGAGGCCTCACCAGGGCAGAGCAGAGGGGGAGGATGACCTCCCTCCACCTGCTGACCACACATATCTTGATGCCCCCCCCCCAGGATGCCATTGGCCTTCTTGGCTATGAGGACACATTGCTGCCTCATGATCATCCTGTTGTCCACCAAATACAGGTAGAGAGTGCATGAATCCCTGGGACTTGACTCCCCTCCATTTTCCATCTGTCCTTCCAAACACTAGATTATTAAGGAGATTCTAGGACATTAAGCTATGTCAATGAGCTAAACAGTTCTCCAGACCTAGCTTTCAGGAGCTTAGGATGACCATGGAGCTGTGTTCCATGGCAAAACCATGCTGGTACCTTTTCTAGAACAGAAGTGCTTCCCTGTTTGCAGAGTAGGATGATGGATGGTTTTATTACACACAAAAAAAACTATGGGAAACGGAAAAAACTGAGCTGTACAAACAGTTGTGTTCCATCTAGAACTTGTTTCTGAGTTTCAGACTGTACCACCATTGATCAGATCATTTGCTCCATAGCTTTTCAAGGGACATGCATTTAGGGATTGTCATATACAAAGAAAAAAACAGACCGGTGAAGAAATAACTGTAACTGCATGAAGAGAAGTAACTGGTGTTAGCAGGACATGAAGGAACATTCATAGAACACCAGGATGGCACAGAATGTTCAACATTATGAAACTGTTTATCAAGAAACATCAAACTACATGTGCTGAAAGTTATGCCATGGGCTCCTACTACTGAAGCTGTTGTTTCCGTTCCCTAGCAGCTCTTGCATACCACTTTTGTTTAGGCAAACTCTTCAAAATATACATTGTCTTTTTTTTAATATATATTATTGGCAGTACAATGGGTACTAGTTTTGGCAGCAACCACTGAATAGTTTTAGAGCTCCAATAATGATTTATTTTTTTTTAAGCAAAACCTACTCACGTTCCTATTTCCTTCCTACTTGTATATATTCATATTAAATATGCTATAAATAAAATTAAATTGAAATGAACTATTGGTTCTGCCAAAATAAAATGGATGTTAATATGATTTAATTGGCATGTTTAACTATTGTTTGTTGATCTACTTCAATGCGACTCTCGTAAGAAAAATGTATTATGAGGTTTAACATTAATCATTTTGGCAACCACAAATCAAGTATGGTTTGCCTCAGTGGAGGATTTATGTTTTTCTGTCTTAGCCACTAACTCAGCCCAAAGCTTAAAACTGAGCTCTGTGTTCTTGTCAAATTACTATCGCTGATAGAAAAGCTGCAATTTAGCTGGCTTCTGAAGATGAAGAAATAAAAGTAGAATGAAGATTGCTCTTTCACAGATGTGTTGGGCCTACAGAAATAAAATTTCATCCCTGGAACAAAAGTCATCAGATATTTTTCAAAATCATCGAGGTGGAAACTAAACTGGGCCATAAAGTTCTGGGGTTTAAATTATTTGGTTTTAATCTTGGTAATTTCTAGTCCCTGAGAACACTATCTATACTGAGTCCTGGTGATACAAATGATTGATAAATTAACAGATTGAAATCTATCCCTGCTTTTTAAAATAGAAAATATGATTTCTTACAGAGCCACAGTTATCATTGGCTGCTGCCTGCTAGCATACTTATCCTCTCCAGTATGAACAGGAATACCAAAACTTGCCCTAGTTGAACTGAGACAGTTTCGTATAAGTCTTAATACTGCGGTCACTTTAAATAAGTTAGATAAGTTATAAGTTTGAAAATACCTGTCTTTTGAAGCATGTAAATTTGTTTGAACTTGTTTCAGATAATGCATTGGAAAAAGCGTGTATCTGCATATCACCACACTTGCACTGGAAATATGGCCAAGAATACCTTATCAACACCTGTTACAAGGAAGAACAATAGTTACCAGAAGGGAAGAAAAGACCGCCACCGCTTGGTCCACCTGGTCATGGATTTTGTTCTCTCTTTCTCAGACTTCTCAGTCAGGCTGGCTCATATCAGTTTCATGAGGTACCCTGGAATATCAAATCTGCTTTCTGACAGTCAGTTATCCTTCCACTGCAGGATAATATGCTGTTTGGGTGTTTACTTTTGTCCCACCTTGTGTCATTATTTTGCTCTTTTTGCTGTTGCTTTTTTCACTTAACTAAATCAGTGCTGCTCCGTATACATATTCCAGTAACCCATTCTCACATGCACTTGTGGGTTCAGCAGATGAACACCTTTTACAGATATTCTCATGGCTCAGACAACTGAAACTTTGAAAAGTAACTCTAAGTAAATTGAATAATTTCACACAAGGCTTAAGAGTGTCATTTTCCCTCAGTGTCTTCTAAGCCCCAGGTATGAAATAATTACGATCTCCGAAGCCGCTAATTGTGCTGTCCGCAAACAAAGGATTATGCTTTCTGGTGCAGAAGTAAATATTGCTTAATTTTTAGAAAAAGCTTTTTCCAAAAATTTCTCAACCATTTATAAAAATGAAAGAAACTCAGAGGTATGAGACAATCTCTTAGACATCCCCTCTAAGTACAATGTTTAAATATTTAAAGATCCATGAAAAGGAGCAGGAGGCTTCCAACAATGCTGTGGAAGCAGTTATATCCCATGTAATTTAGTTCATTTCAGATGTATTCTGAAAATGGAACATCTCAGTTACGCAAAATGTGGATGACAGCATCTGAAGAAACCAAGGCACTTATTCAGATGGGTTCTAAATATACATAAGGCAGACAAAGAATGGCAGTGGAAAAGAAAACTCATGAAAAGTCGAGCTAAAATATGATCAAATTTCAGAGAAACAGAATCCAGTGTGAAAAGTTTGAAACATTTTCCGAATGTCCTTTGCAATTAGCATTTTCTTTTTTCCTCTTTTTAAAGGTTGCTAATTCTGTGGTTCATATCTGTTCACAGAAAACTGTTGTCTTTTCACTTAAAACAAGAACTGAAGGTATGAATGTTGAACTACTCCGACATTAGACCCAAGTTCCTGAAAACCACAGCTCTTTTGATGCAGGGGGAAAAAAAAATAAAATTAAAATAGTCTGACATGAATACCATGAAAAGCAGCTGATAAGTGGTACTCACTAACAGCTGGAGGTCAATTAGGGGATCCAGCTTCTAATCCTCTTTGGCCTCTGACTTGCCTCGAGACTTAGCTTTCTCTGCTGAAGTTTGCCAAAGAGCACTGTGGACAGAACATCTGCCACAACTGAGACGTTGTGGGACACTCTATACGTTTAGCCCTTGAGATCCTGGATTTATAGGTGTTAAAGAAACACAGTGTGTTCATACATACTATTTATGTAATTAAACCGAATAGCCCTGTGGTGTTAATATTAACAGGATAGCAGCAGGCAAGACACTTTATGAAGTAATCCCATAACCTGGTCAGTTGTGCAGGTCACTGGCCACATAGATTCATGTAAACACTTTGAGTCACATTACAGTATGTGCTATATCTTATAAGTCTGGAGAACGTGTTTGATATCATAAGGCTGTTCAGCAAACTACGCCTGCCCAGAAGGTTGGTAATTTGCACACTGATTCATTCAGCTTTGTTATTTTACCATACTAAATGTAAGGACTCAGCATAAAGACTTTTCTGAGAATCACTTGAGCTGCCCAGTGAGCTTCTCACGGGTGGAACTCAAAGCCCTACAGATGGCAAGGGATCACCCAGGCAGAAACGCAGATGATCTGGGTCAAACTATATTGAGTTACCAATTAATACAGCTTTTCTGGTCACTGTAATTTTGTTTCTCTAATTGCAGGGATTTCACAAGAATCTCTAAAGGGAATAAAGCTCCCGACTCCCATTAGAAATCAATACCCTCAGAACTACTATTAGCAGGGAGGCTTTCAACAAAAAACAACACACAACTCAGTTAAGCTTCAAGAACTACATTCTCTCATAAATCAGTCTCATCACAATGCGCTGCGAGAGTCCGAGAGCTATCAGTGACATTTGCACCTTCTTACATTGCAGAAGAATATGGCCTGGGAGATTAATATGCAGCATCCAACCAAACTTGTCTTAATCACTCCTTAATTTAGACAGCTTTTAACTTGTTTGGTTTCCTTTTGCTGCATTTGCACTGGGTAGGAATGAGTGGGGAGAGGAGAATGCCTGGCAAAGCCACGCACATTCAGCGAGTTGATGAATATGTAATACAGTTTGTAATAATACCTAAGTAATTCTTCCATTGTGAACTCGATCCAATCCTACTATTTGATTTCAGAAATGGATTTTGAACACAACCCTGCTTGGCTAATCGGGTCCTCATTTTTCTATTCTTTTCTATTTAAACGCTGAGTGACATAGTTGTGTTTGGGAAGGCAGTGATTTCATTACACCAACAGAGGGAACTGCCATTCCAGCAAAGTGACAAGAGCCAAATTGGCCAGAGGAAAGCATTCCTTCCTAAACCAAAGAGATCCACATGAGAAATTTGAGCAAAATGTCACCTCTCAAACAATGACGACAGGATTACAAAAATCTAATTAGCTGTTTCATTAGCCGAATCCTATCTGTAGTGACAGCAAACAATGGGTATTCGGAAGCTGTCCATCCATTTTTAACACAGGCGCTGTCATGGAGATACTGGGTTTAATATATTCTCTACATTGCCTCTGTTTGCAGAGTGATTTCAAGGAGGCTTTTCATCTGGTTTGTGAGAAATGGTAAAGATTTAAAGGTACAATGCATCTCTAAGACCACGCTTTGTCTCCATACTGCTGAAACAGCCTTCGTTTCCTACGTTTCTAAATAATTTAATTGATTGCACTTCTTCCGTCTGTTTGGTCAGAAGCACCCAGAAAGCTTCGGTGCTAAATAAACATACTCAAATCTCCTAATAAACAAGTCTAATTAAGATTAATTGAACTGCTGGAGGTAAATGAAAATAGCATCCACAGGAGACTGTTCACTTTTGAATGAATAGGGTAGAGTAAGCACCCCTTGCCCTTCCCCTTATCAATTTTATTAATTTCATTTCCATCATAATGATCTCCATTAACCCATTATCAAAACATTGCTGCTGGAAACAAGCTCTGAACTTGTAGGCAGAAACAGAAGGTATATTTCATGTGAGCATACATATTTATATATAGGCCTCTCCCCACTTTGGACTGTGACTATTTACCTACATCATTCAAGGCTCCCAGATGATCCAGAATTTGCTTCCTCTACTGGAATTTGTAGTTGTAGTAGCTTCTCAGATTGACAACGTAGACTGAAAGATTTCAGGTCAATACATCTATTGCTTTATTAGTCAATGTTATTTTCTGTGCAAAACACTTAGTGGTGCCACCAGTAAAAAGATAGTTCTGATACTCCAACTTGAAGCACTTGACATGCTCCCACCACAGAGCAAAATAGAGACTTGCAAAAATAAACTGTTTAAAAAGGAGAAAAGAAAAAAACAGTCATCCTTATATCTACAATAAAGAAGAAAACCAGATAAAAGATGCTATTATAATATTTGCAAAATGCACTTATGTACTTGAGTGAGCCCTTCCATTTTAGAATTTAAAAGCATATTATAACATCACATTATCCGGTATATTCTCAGGTGAATACCTCCGAACATCATTTACCTGGCAGTGGAGACCATCTAACTTGATTATTCTCCTCTTACTTAACCCAGAGAGACAATATTCAAGGTTGCTTTCTTTTTTTTTTTTTTTTCTTTTTTCTTTAACCTTTTTGTGGAATTTTAAAGAGATAAAAGAAACTCGAGTATGGAAAACTGAAGATAGGTAGCCTGATCTGCAGGAGCACTAATGCTACTAAGACATTTTAAGTAGATTCCAGCAGAAAAAGCAGCTACTGATCTAAAAGGAGTACTGTGAACTAAAGTTAAATGCCTAACCTTACAGTCATAACAATATTTCACCAAACAATAGCAACACAGGAAAGGTTGGACAACATTCATTTTGATGGTTTTTATTTTTATTGTTTCCTTCATTCATGAAGTTTTAAGATCTTCTTGGAAATAAACATTATCAGTGAAGAGACATTACAGAAAACAGTCCTACAGCAATAGCAGGATTTTAGAAGTGATGTGGCTGCCTATGCTTCTGTTATTTCACTATGATTTCTCAAGAGTACAGAGCAACTTGGTATTCAAAAATAAATTCAGTCTTTCTTAAAGAACCGACATACAATAAACCAGTACCTGAAAAAAGAAAATGTGTACTTTCTACTTTCGGTGAAAACAGAAGCTGGCCATCAAAAGAAAAATACATATTTTGTAATCAATATTCTGAGGAATTGGAGGTAAAAACAAAACTGATCCAGGGAAAGAGGAGGAGGACGTTTAGATAATGTCCTTAGCAAAGACTTCACAGAATCAGAGAATGGTATGGGGTTGGAAGAGGCCTCCAGAGAGCCTGGGGGCTAAACATTCTGCAAGATTCATGGAGCCAAGCAGACAACAAGCAAAGGATGTTAGTTTAGGGCACTGATATGGCATCTTCAGTTTTGATTGTTGACTGCCAAGTTGTTTATATTTCTTCTGCAATAACACTTGTCACAATTCCAGACTGGGAAAGGGAACCTGAACAGATTTGGATCCCTGAAGGCAGTTTAGTGGCACTTGTGGAGAACTTTCCCTGAAGAGTCATCTTTCAGTTAACCAGCAGGGCTTATGAACAACAGTGCAGAGCCACATAAATACAATTTGAGAAATCTGGAGTTGAGTAATGCAGTCTTTTCACCAGGGATCTCCTTACATCTTGATCTAAGACATGACATACCCTTACTACCTTTTGTAATGAGAGTCAGCTCCTAACAAAAAGCTTAAATAAAAAGATTGGGTTTTTAAATTAAATTGTTGGAGGAAGAATCTAGACCACAACTCTCAATAACCAACAGGAAACACACCTGACAATGTTATTTAACAGACTATAGATTCTTCTTTCTTCCCTCAATGCCCCAGGAAATTAGAAATTAGCTGGATTTGTGCAATATCTTTCATACTAAAAGCCACTCACAGAAAGAGGGGCCAAACCCATGACACAGAACATAAATTAGAGATCCCAACCAAAAGTCTTATCCAAAACATCACTACCTATTCTATTTTTCTTCAGCTGTTTGCATTTGGACTGATTTACAGTAAGTCAACATGCCCCAAAGAGCTCTTCTTCTACCAGGTCTGTAGCTTGGATATTTTTAAAATGAGACAGATTCTTATGATTCAAAATAGCCAGCATACAGACTAAAAAGTTCCCAAGGACACAGTGATGCCTGTCAGCTCTACATCCCTACAGAAAACTCCAGTTACCTTTCCCTATAACCACAGAATGCAATCCATGCTCTGCAATAGCATAATTATGGAGGAAGAATGACCCTCTTTTCCTGTACGCAGCCTGCTGCACTTAAAGAATAAATGTTTACTTGCCCTGTTCTGCCATTTGTATGTCTGTTATAAAATCTCATTACAGGCAGCATGTATACCAACCAGATCTCATACTAAAATCTTCTAACTTTTGCAGGGGCATCTTGGTAATACAAGGCTCTTAGTAAATCAATGAACCTGCACTGGAGAGCTGGGCGACATCTTTCAATTATAAATACCTTTCCATATTTTTACCTGCCTCTAATTCAAATTTTTCAATTATTCCCTAGGCTTTGAGTAGCCAGGACAAAAGCATATTCCTTCTTAGTGTGTAACTCCTGAATATTTCCATCCCAACCAGTTGGCAGTCAGTGTGTAAATCAGAGTAGGGGAGAGAGATTTAAAAAATAAGTGGAAAATAGAATATCGATCTACCCGGGGAACAAAAAAAAAACCCAAGACACAATCACTCCTTCGAATTCAGTCATCAAATCAAGCAGCAAACTTCCAAGGCATTTCTAGAGAGAAGCAGAATTAATTTAATTTCAGGTTCTTGGAGGCACATACAAATGATCCAGTTCCTTTTCTGTCTGTAATAGTACTTCCCTGGCCTTGTACCCAACTGAAATGAAGAATCTCACCCAGTGGAAGGAAAAGAAGGCACAGTTGTGATTTCAGCATCCTCATCTGTTGTCTCGTTAACTGCAGACTTGAGGTCAGACAGTACTCATCTTGTTGTTAAAAAGAAAAGTAACACGAATTCCCAAAGGAGGCGGCTGATAAATTCTGCACAAAGTTATCAGAGAAGTAGAGCCATCAGTCAGGGTATTTGAATTGAAGATTGCAATGGAATTAGTAGCCCCACAAATGTTTCAATTCATAATCAAATTAGCAGCTTAGTGTTTAGGGAGAGAATTCAAATAGAAATCCTCAGTCTGTGCAGACTTCATAATTTTTCATTCCTTCCTTTTATTTAGGAGATTATAATTAAATGTGAGTTTAAATTGAATGTAATAAAGTACAGCTTAGAAGTATTTCAGGATTCTTAACAAAAATAATTAGATCCTCTGATATTATTTGAAACCACACTACTATAACCTCTATTAAAATTTAAAAAAAAAAAAGGAAAAGGATAGAAGAAGAGAAAGATGAATTCGTCTGTTTTATTGGAACCCAGAATGAAACTCTATTTAAAGAGATACATTCTATTTTTATTGCCTTAGCTGTCTGGGGAAATATCTTTCCACGCTTCTTCTACTTTTCACTAAACTAAGATTTGCTTAAGAAAGAGCTTCCAATGGCATTTGCTCGGTGACAAAAGTGTAATGTGAACATTAAACCTCAGGAAACTGAAGGCAATGGTCGGTGCCTTCAAGTAACATGGAATGCAAATATAAGATTAGGTAGTAGGCTGTCTGACTCCCTTCTAACACCACTGCACAAGTCAACAATTAAAACTATTCCAAAACTATCTTGAGAGCGTTGTTAGCCCGGCTCTTGGGATGCTGGGGGGATCCTTGATGACAGGGAGGAGGGAAGGAGGAACGACCTACTGGCAGCAGAGCCCTGTGCCTGCTGTGACTCTCTGAAATCAGTGGCTGGCCACAGACACAACAGCAGCACATCTCTAGAATGCCTGGCATTTTGTGAAATATAACAAGGAATAAAGTAGAAAGGTACTCAGGAAACTGTATTTTTGTACAAATATATAATTTTAAAGCAGCTCTAATTAGACCATTTCTCTAGGTTAATTAGGCCTGACACAAACAAAAGCCCATAGCTGCTGTTAAAATTCTGATTTCTTTATAGACAGTTTTGTATGAAGAGATCTTTTTCTTCTAATTTTTATGAGAACAGCATGCTCTCTGATGACTTTACTGAAGCTCACATATATGTTTCTTTTTCTTAAAAAAACCACACTCCTTTATGCAATGATAAGAGTCACACTGGGGAAGAGACACTGCCATTCAGATCTCTGGAATGAAAAGAGGCAGGCCTTGAAAGTGATCTTTTTAATTCATGCTGCTAAATTGAGGATTAGCCTTCGTTCTTTTTTCTATTTCTAATTCTTTCTTTCAGCTGCCATATGTTTCAAAGAACATAAAGCCAAAGTTAAGAGTTGATCTTTTTAATAAAAAGAACTACTCTTTTTACTAAGTTCTTCTATCCTTAGGTGAACAGTGACTACCAGTATCTATTTCTCCATCATAAGAGAACAAGGCAGACTGACTGAAAAGTTTGCAATGCATATGTTCTTTATATTTTCATTAAAAATGTTGCGAATAAAATCTTCATGTAGTTGAACCTTTAAAAGTACCACACTTAGACATGACAACGGTATAAAAATAATAAAAAAGCACAATATCTTCAGTTTGCTTCTGCTGAGTGCACTTGACCACCATAACTGTACTTCTGCTTGTGTAGAACCAGGTGAAGAGAAATAAACTTGTTCAGAGACAGAGTAAAATCATCAGCTGAGTATGTTTTCCTCACTCGGAATGCAAAGTGTGTGTGTGAGTATGGTAAAAATAGGGAAGTCTTAAAACATAAATGTTTAAATGCAACATGAGAGTAATGTATCTACAGGACACATTGCTCTGTTTCACTCCAGAAAGAAGCAAAACAAGGAACAGTGACCTACACTGCTCTCACAGTGCACCACCAGAAGCAACTTATGGATGTTGTTTTCTGTTACACAAACAATTTCCAATTTTAACTTTTTACCAGACAGACTTGCTTGCTGCTACAAATCCACTCTAATACGAATTGTGAGTCTGCTTCATTGATTTTTTTCTTTGTCTTCATGTATTTCCTGTAATATACTCAGAAAATGCATCATTTACAATTATTACCTTAGATTTTTTTTATCTCTGCTCCCAATATTTCCAATAGTAATTAGCTAATGCAGCTTATGACTATTAGAAGCTCTCCTTTTCTCTTTCTAAAAATGGATAAAAACCAAATCCAGTGAAGAGACTCTTTAATTGATAGATAAAACTATAAGAAGATCCAGCCTTTGGAAAGTAAAGTTAGAAATATTTGAATTAGAAATAAATAAATATTTCAATTGGAAATAATAACTTCTTAACATTGAAAAGAATCAAAAAATATTTGAGCTTCATAAGGGAAGGTTATTTCATCATGACTCAAAGTAATTTATCAGAAACAGGATATATTTCTAAAAGCCCATAGTTCAGCCTTGAGTTGTTGAAATCTGTCCTTTTCACATATTAAGTAGGAAAGACTAATGCTCTTTCTTCAAGAAACACCAAATAAAATACTAAGGCTTGCATAATTATCATATTATCAAATATACACATTTCAATTATCCATGGACAGGTTATCCAGCTGTGAGCTAACAGTGCTAGGGATTCAGAAACATCTGAATTGGAGTGAGTCTGGAGGAGACCACAAAGATGCTCTGAGAGCTGAAGCCCCTCTGCTGTGAGGACAGGCTGAAAGAGTTGGGGTTGTTCAGCCTGAAGAACACAAGGCTCCAGGGAGACATTAGAGCCCCTTCCAGTCCCTAAAGGGGCTACAGGAGAGATGGGGAGGGACTCTTGGTCAGGGAGGGAAGCCATAGGAGACTAGGTAATGGTTTTAAACTGAAAGAGGGGAGATTTAGATGAGATCTGAGGGAGAACTTATTTGCTCTGAAGGTGTTGAAACACTGGCCCAGGTTGCCCAGAGAGGCTGTGGCTGCCCCATCCCTGCTGGGGTTCAAGGCCATGTTGAACAGGGGTTTTGAACAACCTGGTCTAGTGAGAGGTGTCCATGGCAGGAGGATTGGAACTTGATTTTCTTTAAGGTACCTTCTGACATAAACCATTCTATGATTCTATAAACTGGCTGCACAGTAGAGTCAGATTTGATCTGATAAGGTTTAATACCCCAGCTGTAGTTTATAGCAGAAAAAACATGGTTCTCCTAAGGTGTGAAGAACAAATATGGGTTAGCTAATCCTATTATACTTGTGCTGAATTCCTGCTGGAGTAGCGTGGCCATCTATGTATCATGTCCCTAGGTCTTCCGCAAAGTTAATGTGAAGTCATGCCACTGTCTGAACTAAAGTCTAGAGAGTGGCTCAGTTACATGGATCCAAGCTCTAGTTGGGATATATCACAGCTGTAAATTCTTGATTCAGACTTCCAGGAGAATCACTAAATTATAAGAAAGAACCGTGAGAAAGTACATATTAGATCCATGGCAAGGTAAGGAAGGAAAACCAAAGACAGATAAGCTTCTCAAGCAGAGGATTGTGAGCAGCCCAAACATTCAGCAGGAAAAAAGTTATCAGAAAAAGTAACCAAAGCCTTAAAGGGAAAAATAGGGATCTGGCAGAAAGCAGATCAACAATGTCAACGCTCCACCTGATCCAAGGAACAAAGAAGACTCTTCCTCAACTGACAAATGACCACGTGGTCAAAGATTCATTAAGTGTCCTACAAGGGTGGTGAACATTTAATGCCCAGCAACTAGCTAGCTGTAGCTACTTGATGTGTTGTATAAGCCAGTAATTGTTTAGTATTTTTAAATGATGTACAGCTTGTACAGGGTTTTGTACATACCCAAAAGTAATCTAAAGAGGGAGGGTTGCAATCTAGCTATTTAGGTCATTCTGATGTCTTTTGTACATGAAATTTGGTGCTGCAGGTTTAGAGAGAACTAAAGAGCTTGATCAGAACATGCGGAGACAAAACAGCTGAACTAAACCAATACCTTGTAACTAGGGCTGGAGAACTCAGAGGAGGAATGTATAGGTAGCTCTTCCAAAGTAATAAGAGGCAATCAATGCTGAGCCTGGATCAGTGAATCCTATTATATCATATGAAATTAGTTTGAAAAGTATCTTATACAAAGATATCCCCACCATGTCTGCCTTCACCATATTATTTGGCATCCGAGGTACGCCAGACTCCAAGGAACCTTGTTTGTCAAATAAACCACGAGCAAAGTCCGTGTTGGAGAAATGATAATTAAGCAGCTGTAAAATAACGGTAAATAAAGAGGGGGGGTGTGAACATCATCCTTCAGAATATATCACATGGAAGCCATGCCTCAGAAAGAGATCTTGAGGTAAAGATAGCAATAAGCAGGCAGACACCCACCAGGGTGCAGTCTTGTCATTAACAAGTTTAGTAAAAACGTGTTTCCCTCATTGTCTCCTTGTGGCAGTTTAGTCCCATTTCTAATGGATGCAACCTGTGTACATGACTAATATTGCGGTTCGTCAAGGACAGGGTTCAAGTGAGGATTTGAGCAGCTTGTTTTTCAAAAGGTAAGGCACGTTATGCTTAATTTTATTCAATAGACTACTTGCATCAGACACTAGCTAAGCAGTTAAAATACACATTTTTCAAAGCAGAGCACAGGACTACAGCAAAAGAGATTCCTGTTGAAATTCATCAACAGATTTGGATTAGTGCTACTTCGAAAATTTGCTCTTACAGGTCTTAAAAATAAGGCACATGAGCAATATGCTCTAAGAACAAAGCCTCAGTCTTTCCTCTGAGTCCTTTGCCTTCAGTCAATGAAGAGAGATTTTGACATTATTTAGGGAGAGTTCTTTGGTAAATATGCATTTTGTAATCTCCAATGGAAGAATAAATGCAGACAGATCAGTAAATATGTTTTTAGGCAGTATTTAAATTACATATTTATTATGTTCCGGAGAGATTGAAATGGCTTGCTTGGAGTTGTTCCAGTCTGTTATGCAAATCTATTTTTAATGTATTTTATGAAATAGCAGAACCATAGGAGTAAGAGATGGAAGAGACCTATTAGGTCATCCTGTCTATCTCTCTGCCCAGGCAGGATTGCTTGTATAAATGTTACTACTCATGGGTAAAGCAAATCAAAGTATATTCAAGTAATTCTTTTTTCTGAATATACCTGCAGCTCCTGTCCATTATTCCTCTGCTTAAGATCAGAAAATATTTACCATTCCAAAAATTATTTAAAAATTAGCCACTTTTATCCAAATAAAAAGGAATCTTTTAAGATTTAAAAACCAAGTTTAAAGGCACAGCAGCAAATAAGAGTCCAATACTCTGATGTTTTTCTACATACTTCTCATACCACTTCTGTCTGGTAACACTTAATTACATAAAATGCATAGACAGAAACTGTTGAACTATCTGTATCCTCTTTTTCCAGCATTAACCACGGGTCTAAAGTACTAGTGAAGCATTATGGCACAGCACTAGGTAAACAAATTTGGGTGAAACTGGAGTTCAAGGTAGCTGCGAGCAACCTTCTGGGTGCTTCAAATTGTACTAGAAGATGAACTGGAATATGTGGACCAACAGAAACCCAGCCTGTCCTCATCCTCATCTTCACAGCCCTGGGGCTGTGCCTGACTCCGGTTCCCCTCACCAGGCCTGATCCTGTCCCCAAGGATGGTGGCAGGGGGTGGAACAGGCTGGCATCCCAGCCCAGCCCGTCATCCCCGTCCCCACAGAGATGGCTGACCACTTGGGCTGAGACTCTCCTCAGATGTCCTCCCATGCCTGCTCCCTGACTGGTGGGGGTGGGAAAGACCTGAAGAAACCCCCAGCCCCTGCAGCACCTTGACAGTTTCTGTACTTCTGGGCTTAATTTAATCCATATCATTGTTATGAAGTGAACTATCAGGGAGTGGAACAATAGGACAAGGGCTAACGGTTTTAAACTGAAAGAGGGGAGATTTAGATGAGATCTCAGGAAGGAATTCTTTGCCATGAGGGTGGTGAGACCCTGACCCAGGTTGCCCCGAGAAGCTGTGGATGCCCCATCCCTGGAGTGGTTCAAGGCCAGGCTGGATGGGGCTTGGAGCAACCTGGTCTGGTGGGAGGTGTCCCTGCCCAAGGCAAGGGGTTGGAACTCGATGATCTTTAATGTCCCTTCCAACTCAAACCATTCTATGATTATATGCTGTATTACCAAATTTATGCAGAATTTTACTTGGAAATAACTTGCACTAAAAAATCTACGCGAATAAAGAAAAATAAGTAGAAGCTGGAACTAACCCTTTTGCATTCTCAGCCAATTAAAATTAGTGCCTGATAGGGTAGACTAGGACTACTGATTTCCTCATTTATTTTTACTTTCGTAGTTGATTTATTCAGTTTTTTAGATCTTAAACAATGCTGATGATTACCAGTGATATTTATAACACCACTGTGTATGAATGCACACATTTGAGAAGGGTCACCTCATGATTGATTTCTATTTTAATTCTATTCAGTTTCATGGTTAGGTTTTCATGGCATAGAATAATGTAGTTTCTAGCTCTTCCCACAGTATTGTATTTTGCAGGAGAATAAGAAAAATCAGGATGACACTGATATTTACCTATAAAAATAAAAATGGCAGGGATTATTTAGTTGGATGAACTTCAGAGTTCCAGTTGGATAACGTGCAATATTCTATTTGCCTTAGGCAAACTAACTTGTTTAGGCTATAAACAAATTCAGAAAGGATTATTTTTCTTTACAAGTTTGAACCTTAAACTTTTTATGATCAAACTCTGTTTTTCCCTTAAGTCATTCAGGACATGAATTTGGACTAGAAAATAGCCACCAGTGAGATACCTTTTGCTATAAAGTGGGTAGCTGAAAATTGTGAGTTCTTCACTGCCACTGACTCTGGCCACTCCAAAAAATTCAGATGGATGAGGACAATTGTAGCCATTACTTCATAGACAATTGCTGGTGGGTTGACCAGTCTGTACTTTCCTGAGTCCTCCTTCTTGCCCTTTTTGAGGACTGGCATGACACTGGCTTTTCTCCAGTCCTCAGGCACCTCTTCAGTTCTACATGAGCTCCATCACGGCCCCTGGATTTTTGGGTGTCAAGCTTGGTTAAATGATCTCTAACCAAATACTCCTCAATCAAGGGAGAGTCTTCCATACTCCAGGCTTTCTCTCCTGCCTCCAGAGCCTGCGGTTCCTGAAGGCTGGCCTTAGCAGAAAGACTGAAGCAAAGAAAGCATTCGGTAGCTCTGCCTTCTCTGCATGCTCCGCCACCAGGGCACTCACCTCATTCAGCAGCAGGCCCACATTTTCCCTGGTCTGCCTTTCACTGCTGATGTACTTGAAGAAGCTCATTTTATTGTCCTTGACATCTTTCACCAGGTTTAATTCCAAGTGGGCCTTGTTGCATCCCTGCGTACTCTGACAGTGCTCCTATACTTCTCCCATGTGGCCATGTTTTTTCCACATTCTATAAATTTCTTTCTTCCATCTGAGTTTTTCCAGACACAATGCTCCTTTCTTATGGTGTGAACGCTGCCGGAGATATGAAGAGCATTGATGAAGAAAAAGTAAAGGAACTCTAACAAAAGCCCATGACTTTGAAATGATGAATAATCATGAGAAGCATCTGCCACTCTTCCTATCTTTTCCCTTTCTATAGCTCTTTATCTGAGACTATATTTGGATCACTTTGATCAGGAAACGGTACTTTAGAGTTGACTGGACATCAGTAAAGAATTTAATGTGTAAAAGAAACAGGAGTATGGCAGGGAAAAAAAATATCCATTTGTTTCCCAATTGCTATACACCATTGAGATTTAATTGATTTCAGGCTTATTTTCTCAGGTAAATACACTGGCATTTAGCTTGCTGCACGTTTGCCAGCACTAACTGCATGTTACTACTGCTCACAACTCTTCAGTGCAAGTATGTCTTATAATGGTGTGTTGAGTCAGGTTTTGGGGGTTGGCACTTTAAAAAAGCAGGAGTGGAAGGAAAAGGAGTAATGACTCAGTAGGCTAAAAGCAGCATTTTGCCTTGAGAGAAGTTCTCCAGTTGTACTAAGGCACCACAGAAACCAGGGAAATAGTCCTTTAACAATAGTCTCCTTAGTACCCTTCAATTATCTCTAAATGATCTGCAGATCTGGGAAATGCCCTATATAAAATTTTGTGTATTAAATCTCTGATTCTTAGAGGTTATATCCACACTAGTAAATTAAGCCTAAGATTGTTGCCAGACTGTCCCAGAACTGTCCCCCTTCCTATGCTAGCAAACTCAGCCTCAGGTGGCTACGTGCACTCTGCTTGCTGCAGCAGTCTCCATAAAGTTCTGCTTTCTCCTATCAAACAACTTCATACCTACCCTGTTCTCACTGAAAACGATGCCTCCTCCTGAAGGCCTTTTTTTTTCTAACATCAGCATTCGAACAATTTCCTTCCATAGTTAAATATTACGACAGCTAATAAACTGTAACATTCAATTCTCTATTTACTTATTATCCATTAAGCAACCTTTCAGTCATCCACCAGATGCGCACAAAAAGCCCTGCACAGAAATCTACATCATTAAAGTATATTTAAAAGGCCATAACAAAAATAATACAGAAGGATGCTAAAGAATGTGTACAGTAGAATCCTTGAAAGCACCGTGCGTGGGCACAGGGGCTTTATGGGCCAGATTAAGCATTTCTTTAAAGTCAACTCTGAATTTTATCGTATAGAGTCATAGAATGACAGAATGGTTCAGGTTGGAAGGGGTGTTAAAAAACATCAAGTTCCATGCCCTGCCCTGGGCAGGGACACCTCCCACTATACCAGGTTGCTCAAAGTCCCATCCAACCTGGCCTTAAACATTTCCAGTGTTGTATAGTTAATTACTGTATTATCTGAAAAAGAAACTTTTGCCTGAGGAAAGAATACCCCGAGATAGACATATCCAAAAAGGAATACCAGGTATGTACTGGTTTGAAGCAGTCACTTACAGGAGCTCACTAGAGGGATGAATAGAATACCTTTTCAAGAGAAGGCAAAAAAACATTTGTGAAGGAATACAGATCTTTAATAGCCAGTAGTGTACTCAGTATCTCCTTATTATGCGGTTCTTCCTGAATTAAAATTACTCAATCTTACAACTGAGGACTTTTTTTAAGTCTTACTCACACTATCAGAGATTAATGCACTGAGTGCTCTTCCACACCACTGGGCAGAAGTGTGTAGTGCTCTTCTTGTTTTTCTCCTTCCAGCTTCAATCCATTAAAGTCTTTAATCTCATATTTCAACTAAAAGACATGTATATTTCCACACCTCATATCATTCTTTCCAATTTTTCACATATCTCAGTTTATAACCTGGGAGATTTTACTCGGTCTGTACTGTCATGTGTCAATAGGTCTGATTCATACAAAAAAACCTTATTTTTGGTAGCTAAAGTAATTCAGAGTCTAAAGATGTGCAAGAGAAATGGAAAAGACATTCATTTCCTAAGTACATTTATACAGTAACTTTACATAACCATTCACATTTTCCTAGTCTCCTAGGAATTTAGAAAACATCTAGCTTCTTTTATATTCCTGAACATTTTGCTTTCTTCCTCCTCCAGTTTCCGATAGCCACTAAAAATAGTGGAAAAATTAAGTATCCCCCCTAAAGACTGGCTACACGAGCATTCATTGCTCAGGGAAAACCTCCCCCTGGAATTCAAAGTCTTCCTTAAGCAAGGTAAACAAATCCCATTCAAAGTATGTTTTAATAGATTCCCTTATCCTGCATGATGGGGATCTGATACTATATAGCTGCCTTAAAAAGTATATAAATGTGTTTATGTAAGGAATTTCAACTCATAGCAATCTTGGTGATTTATAAAACTCGTGAATGTGGTCCAGATGGAATCCTTTGTTTCATAATGGTGATAATACCAGTGTTTAATTGATATCATAGAGATGTAGCCTTCAACCTATGGGTCCATCCAGAGTTGAGATTTACCAGCACCAACAGAACATCTTGATTAAAGGAACACGAACATAAAAACCCCACCCGGTTCTCTCTGTTGGACGCTACAGAAAGATGTCTTTATTTAAAGCTATGTTCAATCTCATATCTGACTCATTTTCATGTTTGCTTCAGTTTTCCTACACTGAAATAATTTTGAGTGCTGATCTGCAGGGGCTTAAATGTGCCACCAACCGAATTGGAACTGCTCTGTGCACACATTAGTCATAACACAGATTTTGTTACAAGGCGAGGTCTTCGTCCAGGTGATGTGACATTAGGTTCTGCAAGGGCACAGTAACGGGTAACTTCTCACATCTCATATCTAAACCTTGGCTTTTTTCATATAATTATGTCTTAAATATATCAACCTGAGGAAATATGTTGATGTCTTCTCTGTGTGCCTCTAAAACCAGTGTATACACTGCTCTTGCTTTTGCAAGTTTTCACATTTAAGTTTTACTTTAGAGCATCACATAAAAGCAATGTTGGTTGCCACTGGTATGTAAATTATCTCAAGTATCTGTTACATTTTGTGAAATTGTAATAGAGTTGAAAGAGTTCTGCTTCAAGTGCTAGTATCTGTAAGCCTTTGGGTTTCGTTTTGTTTCCCATTTACTCATATTCTTTTGCAATGAACCAAGTAAAATGAAGTTAACAGGGGAGCCGTATAGTATATTATTTCCAGATTGTGATCCTCAGATAGAACTGTATCTTAATAGCCATAATTTAAAATATTACTTAAGTGCAATGTCATTATGGTCATTATTTACCATCCACTGCTATTTAGGATACTTTTCCATTTTATTCTTGTAGAAATTGGAAGCAATTACACATGGTTATTAACAACAGACATGAATAGCATTTGTATCAATAGCCATTTGGTAAAGTTTTATGAAAATAGTGATATACGTCTGGCATTTTTCCAAAGCAAGTAATGATTTGTAATTACAGTTAAAGCATCTGAAACCAGCCAATGACACTTTGTTCTCCTGCTGCATGGAACTGAAGAGGAGAAAGCCTATCACACAAGGCAGTAAATTCCATATTGGAAAGGCCTGCTTATTTCCAGAGATACAATGACTCCAGGCCACTGCAGTGAACGTCTCAGCACAGGTTATATTTTTATACTAGAATTTCTTTAAAAAACATCTGAACTGCAAGAACTGTAATAATACACAATATTGATCCTTCCTTTCTTACAAATATCATTGCGGCTTATCTACTACCTGATTGCAAACAAAAGCTTAAAATTGCTCCAAAATCCAGTTGCTAAAAGTTGAACTTCTATCAGCATTACTGCAAAGAAAGCTCAAACTGCCCTTCCCCACCTCTTTAACTGTTAAAGAATGGATGTTCCAGCCCAAGTTTTGTTCTTCCTGTGGTTACTTCGCATTCTTAGTCCTGTTAGTCAGAAATATGAGTAATACAATACACAACAGTTCCACTTACATGATTTTAGATCTCTGCCAGATCTTGACTTTTTTGCTTTTTTTTTCCTCAGGGTGCTTCAAAGCAGCATCCACCATTTCCCCCTAAAAAAAAATAAAATACAAGTTGCAGAAAAGTTTGGAAATGATATCACATGCTCCTTCCATTGAAGCTGGGTGGTGGTATAAGAGAACTCATACCACAGGGATAGGAAAAGCAAGCAAAATACATTACACTTCTGTAGTTAAGGTGCTGACCTGGGAAGGGACATTTTTGGTGTGGCACTTTAGAGTTTAGAAAAAATACAGAGGTCAACAAAGGCTAGGATGGAAACCTAAATATGAGAAATTTAGTTTTTCCTGGGACTTAAGCACTTCTTACTGCATCTCTGAATGAAAGACTAGAAATAGTTTGTACCTTAAGGAACTTCAGACAAAATAGGGAATATGTTCTATGTCAAATCACTGTCTCCTGTTAAGCCAATTACTGATCTTTTTTTTTTATAATTAGGTGTTTATATCTGTTTCTCAAAGAAAGTTTCTACATTGCACTATCACTGACCTTGGACATTTCATTTTTTAACTTGGCGAGCTTCTGCTGTCGCATAGCCATATCAGAGAATGAATCATTGCTGGGTTTATGCCATTCCTTCAAGGAAATTACTCAAACTTAAGAATTAGAAGTAGCTTGGTCTAGAATTACACAAGAGGTGGGAATAAGGGTTTCATAATGGCTAAGGAAGAGCACTTGGCTGCAGTCACTCAAGCATGTAAGTACTGGCGAGATGTGCTAGAACAACCCATTTGCAGAGACACTCTTCACAATTTATTGCCATGCTGACTCAGCAATGTCCTCGCCACAGAACGAGAGAAATGCATTTCTTGGAGGTATGTAGAATGAAAGAAAATTGGTGAATAAAGCTCAGGCCACCAGTGGCCGAATCTCCCACAATTAAGAAAAACTGAACAAATATATTTCTATAAAAGGGTGTTAGAGAACATAGAACTGCATAATTGGACAAGAAAAAGGTCCCAAACATCTAAAAGAACAACACAGAAATATTCTTAATATTGGTCTCTGTAGCTACCATACAGCATATTTCACACAATTTTCTTTGTATTCTTTGCAATAAGACAGGCTGCAACTGGATTTTTCATGGTGAAAAGCACCTTAAACTTTACCTGCAGTGTTAGTCTCTTCAAAGAACAGCTTTAGAATTACGAACTTTGAAAAGAGCAGGTCTGGCTGTGAAAATTTTATATACATCCAAAATGAGGATAACTCATTTAGGGGAAAAATTGCTTTTGGGTGCTATCAGAACAGATGCAAAGCACAACATATTGACTAAGTTTGGGTCTTTTTGTTTGTTTAAGAAACACACTTGTATGGTTATAGGTAATTAAGCTTCTCACAAGAAAGCTTGAGTATAAAGGAGAATTAAGGAGGGACTTAAACCATAATGCATAAAACTATATAATACATAAAATACATGCTAGGTTTAGCTCATTTTGGTACTTAAAGTAGGAACATAAAGCTATATTTGAATGTGCATATTATTCTTCCTGTTTTATTCACAAACTTTTCTTGTTCTAGTATTTGAATACCTTTGAGCAGTGCATTAATCAATTGTACTAGCATTTCCAGGGCATTCTCTTTCCCATTCCTTTTCCCAAGGGGAGAGTAGTGTCCAGCTGGGACACTTCACATAGCTTTGTTTTGGGTTTATTAATAAATACATAATCACGTCCCCATCTCCATCTTGCCTACATACAAAGATGTCATCACGCTTTCCTTCTTAAAGAAGATAATTCTGCTTCCAGAAAAATCCATTGTAAATTGTACTTAGGAAATGGCTAAACAAGAACAAAGTTTGTAGCCCCAGATCACTTCGATGGCAATAACACATCACGCTGGACCCTACCTCACTTCATGTGTCTCAGTCACGAGTAGAGAAGGACATACCAAGGGATCGCTATCTTAATACCCTCATTTTCTACAATTAGAAGCTAAATTCAAAACCAGATAAAGGCTATCGCTGCCTAAGAGGATGCAGTCACATATGCTAATTTGAATATAAAAGTAAATGGAAGCTGATGAGGGTGGCCAAATGTCTTCCTGAGTTGTACCACACCATAAGGAGATATACAATGTCTGCATATATAAATAAGAACTCAAAAAAAATTAAGGCTACTTTGATTTATTAATAAGAGGTCACTAAGCAATTGCAGCATCTAAGGTATAGTAACACTGATTAAAGAGTTGCACGGCATGCGCGAACAGCTAAAAGTTAGGCTGTAAGCATTTGATTAGGGGAGGAGAAAAAGTTTAAAATGAGAAATGATTCAACTTTCAGCCAATGGCATATGGCAGTTTCCTTGAGCAGAGGAAGACTTGTGAAACATAAGATCAATTATCTTATGAACTGAGATCTCTATCAGCACTGAAATTCTAGTGTGGTACAGCTCAGTACCACCAGTGACCCCTATGAGACAGCACTAATTCAGAAAAAGCAAATTTTAGGGACCTCCTCTTTTTCAAGTCAATTGGTACAAAGTGATTCCAAGCAAAGACCTTGCATAATGTAAAATCATGATGGGCTGCTGTTTGCCACGTGACATCTACATCTTCTCCTGTTCATTAGGGAGCTTTACACTTAAAGGGCACTAAGGGAAATGGACACCACCATTCAGTATTGTTTCTCAAACGCTGGTGAAGAATTGAGATGCTAGCATCCTAGAATAACATGGTAGCATTATTAAAGTTCGAGGGTTTGTTTCTGTGCTCGACATAGAACAGACAACTCAGAAAACAAAAACTCGTTAGGTTTTCCTCTTCTGTGCTTATCAGAGTCCAAAGATGGACAAAGGCACTACTTCAACTAGAAATCTAGCAAAAATCTTTTGTAAAAGACATGAAATTTGCAGCTACAAATGACTAACCATGACATGTTATGCAAAAAGCCTATCAATATAAATCCATTTTTAAGATAGGAGGTGAGACGACAACAAATACACGGTGGTGAGAAGAATGGAGGGAAAAAAATCTAGGATGCAGGGTTGTAACAGAGAAGAGATGTGAGAAATTGGAAGCTATACATCAACAATCCTTATCTGATGTATGTATTAGAACTTGCATAGGAAGTATCAGCACTCAAGTGTGAATTCAGTGAATTTATATCTCACAGAGAAACCACAATAAATTGCTTCAGATAATACAATGAGCTAGGTCAATAAAATATTGGTATCCATATAAATTTCAGACAAGAGATACAGAAACATCTTTCAGACACATTTCTGTGATACACTTGCTGTGCCAGCAAAGGCCACTTTGTCTTTACTATATTTTCTGCCACTCGGACAAAAAGCAAGTGGAAAAAGAAATACCTTAACTCGGGTGATTAGACTAACCCAGATTAAATAACGTGTGTTTCCACAAGAAATCAGTATTCTCATTAAAGAAGTGGTAGCAGAAGAAAAATAGGGAGAAGGGTTTGTTTTTTTTTTGCACAGCATTCCCAGCAAAGCTGGCAGGTTGCCTCCAAGGCAGTTCAGAGGCATGAGGACAATAATGCTGCGGTGTGAAAACAAATTCTGACAAATTTCATTCCGAATTCATGTAGATTAGAATGCAAATTCCACAGCGGGAAAAATATCTGTGGGGATGGAGCTAGACCACATTTTATTCACTGAGTCTGTAGCTCTGGTCTCACAAAAGCAAAATGTGAATTTATATTGAATTGAGTGAATAATTTGGTCAAAAATGCGTGGCTATAAAGGCTCTTCTCATGTAAATGAGGTTTGTTTTAAGTTATAGTTTTCAAAGTGAAGTGTTCGGTATTTCAAATATTCAAAACATTATTTTGCAATAAACTTCAAATAATGTACAGTAGTGCATTTTTTTTTAATATCATTTCTCAAACAAAGAAAGCAAGATGTTGTGTTTAAACCCAGTCAGCAGACAGGACCACACAGCTGCTCACCCCAACCCCCACCCTCAGTTGGGATTGGAGAGAGAATTGGAAAAGTAGAAGAGAGAAAACTTGTGGGCTGAGATAAAGACAAGGTTTAATAAGTTAAGCAAAAGCCACACACAAGCAAAGCAAACCAAGGAATTCATTCACTGCTCACCATGGGCAGGCCACCTCCTGGTTCACCCATCTCCTGGAAAGCCAAGCTCCATCACTCATAATGGTTACTGGGGAAGACAAATGCCTTAACTCCAAACATTCCCCATTTATTTACTGAGCATGACATCTGTGGTATGGAATATTTCATTGGTCATTTCATCCTTCTGCTTATGCTTCTACGGGAAGCTGAAAAAAGTCCTTGGATATTATAAACATTAGTAACAATTAAACCAAGTATGTATTAATGACATTCCTTTCACAGCAATCACTAGAAAGAAAATTAACTCTTTCCCAGACAAAACCAGGACACAAGAACAGTGTTTTGGAAAAAAGCCAGGGCCTTTTTACAGTCCCTACCACCCTGAAAACAATCAAGGTTGACCTGCCTCGATTTGCTCCCTTTTCCTCCCCAGCTGACAAATAAGAAATTCAATCACTTTTGCAATTGGAAAAAGAAGAGTATACATGCGTATGGACTTGTTTATTCAATAAGACCATGTCCTTTACAGTATTCCACCAAAATAAAAATTTTGTAAAGACAAAGACCATTCTTTGTAACAGTGCATGATGCAATGAGCTTCCTTATCTGTTAATATAAAGCATTTAATAAGAGAAGCACGTGATTTTTCAGAAAGGAATGAAGATAGACCTCCCTGTCATGTCATGCCAGGTGGGCATGCTTCCTACTTGCAATTTCAGCTGTACCTCTAGTGAAGTGCTGTTGGCAAGATCATAACCTATACTCACTTTAGAGAAGATTCTTCCAAAGTATCACTGACAGATTGAGAATAGACATGGTCTCCAAGAGCCTGGAATGACTTAGCACTTGTCCAGAATGACTACTGCCTGAAGTATTTTGATAATCTGAAGACCTGAAATGAGGAACAAATATGCATATGTTGCTATGGACATCCATACATATAAACATACATGCCTGTTCTCCTTTATCTGATAACACAAGACCAAGTACTTAAGTGATCTTGAAGGTAAGAGATAAGCCTGTCTGCATCAAGTGGCACTGAAATTGTAGTTCCAGTTAATGGGCTTTCCATGAAAACCTGCAAGACCACTGTGAAAAGCTGACTGACAGGTCAATTGACAAATAGAAAAGTATAAAAAGCTTACTCTGTAGATTCAAGTGCAACTGAACAAAGTTCTAGTAACAAAGGAACACAGAAATCCCACTGACATCCTCAGAAGAAAAAAGATCTAGGCCCAAGGTATTTTTTGTTAGGAGCTCAATGCTTTCCTGTGTCTAAAAAAGAAAATCTGATTGCTTTAGACCCTCAGCCTCAATGTAATTTAAGCTTCACAGTGAACAAAACATTTAACATTTGGCAGTTAAGGATGGAATGCAAAGTGAAACTTCTCCTCTACTCTCTAACACAAGGATCACATTGCAGATATATTGGTCATATGAACAATACATTATTCTCAACTTTTTCATTTTTTTATCTTGTACCACTTCTAAACTGATAAAGAAAAAGAAAAGTACATACCATTTCAGAAAGAATATGATAAAGAAGAAGAGAAAAAAAACAAAGTAAAATCTCAAAAATTGTCTATACTTCAGGTAGGAGTACATCTTCCCACAAGGCTTTCCATAGATGCACAAATTGTAAATCTGTTTACATTTTCTTATGAGAGAAATATTAATCATGCATTAGTATCTCGAAATGGGGTGGGAATCCTGTAGGTAGTCACATCTATATTTGTGATTTCAATAGAGCGCTAGAAAGAGATCCCCTTCTCATGAGTACCAGGAAATCAGCAGGAAAGGAGCAATTTAATTGCCAAACAATCAGAATCTAATTCCAGAAAGATACATCTACTCCGTGCTTTCCTCAAAGCAGGGGACCATCATAAACAGCTTGGCTGTTAAGTGCTGTCGTTAAGCAGTATTGCATATGACAATTGAGCACTATTGATTTACCATCAATTCCTTTCTTTTCAGCTCAGCTGAGGCTGAGAAACTGCTGACAGGTTGGGGATTTGCTGGAGTGTTTGTTGATATCCAAGTTCTTTAATCCACTTTACTGCGTGGCCTAAAATTCTAGAAGATGAATCGACAGTGACACACAAGCTTGCAGCTTGCCATCATTCGGCGCTCTCCTTTTCAAAGAGGCTTCCCTTGGTCTGTTGGTCATCTCCACTGCTGGCAATCATGTCCTTCTGTATAGAAAAAACAACTAACGTCAACAATGTAAGAGCAAGAAGTTACCAGTTTTGTGAACTTCACTTCTCCCCACCACCACCACCAGTTGTACCCTCCCCTTTCTATAGTTGCTGAAAGCTTCTATGCAAAATGGAGGCTGAAGGCCAGGAGCAGAGGACAACTCGGGGGGAAAAAGGAGTAACAGCACAGGAAGAGCAAAGTAGAGCAAAGAAGAGCAAAGGGAAGATGAAGGAGAGCAAAAGGGGAGGGAAGGGATGAAGGAGAGAAAAGGTTACTGGGGCTGAAGAGGACAGGGAAGAGGTGTACTGGGCATTACAAGCACATCTGGATCAGTCGGTAAACAGAAACCAAATACAAAACGTTCACTTAGCACCAATTAGATGTTTTATAATCAGAATTATCCGAAACAGTTCATAATCAGGATTCAAGCACCATTATTTTCCCGTAGAGGTGATTAACCTGGATTTATTTCAGATTTACACTCATTTTAAAGGCACTATATGACATTTTGCTTTCACAAAGAAGTTATACAGAACTACTACATCATACTTCAGTTCACAAAGAACATAATTCATGGTCCGTATTTGTATTTTTTCCCCTCAGAGGAAAAACTTTATGATCTACCTTATAAATTATCTTTCTGAAAAGAGCTAAAAAAGAACACAAACATTACCTCTGAAATGGATAATGACAGTGAATGAGTGGCATTAGGCCACATTACCCACATTGCTAAAATATGAAGTATTTATAGATGTTTTGTTTAAAAATGAGCAAGATAAGAATCTGTTTTACTTATTTGTCACCTGCCCATTTTTAAAGTAAATTAGGAGAACAGCATTTTATGCAATTGCAACTTTATAGGCAATTTAAGAGCTTACATTGAATAGGGAAGTTTGCTAATGTACTTTTAGTCTCAGCATTAGACTAATTGGTGAACTTGCAAACCAATATGATAAAACAAGGTCTACAGATAAGCATCTTACTCTCACAATACAAGTATCATAAACTTTATTTTCACAGACAAAAGACAAAATCTCAACTTCATTAAAGTGTTGTGATTTAGGCTGGATTGGCCTATGTCGGCAATGGATGCTCTCCCCCTACTTCTTGCTACAGAGTAAAAAGGAGGAGGGATAAAGAGATTTATGAGTTTAGAAGGAACTAAACTACTTCAATGAAATACTAATATTAAAATAAAAAAGAAATAATGAAATATATACAATATATAGAAGACGATATCAAGCTCCCAGGATGACAGTCCCATCACCGGCAGGCACTGGGGAAGTCCCACACTGGACTCAGAGAGGGATGGGAACTGGGTTCCAGCTCTGGAGTCAGGAACACACGGATCAGGATCACAGGCAGATGAACAGACAGGGTCCTCCTCGGACACTGATGTCCTCAGACATCGGCCATTGAAGGAGGAGCTGACCCTTTGATCCCTCAGCTTTTACACTGAGCGTGGGGCAG
>JAOTQQ010000041.1:19167617-19189698 GCA_026546715.1 Gallinago undulata
GGGGGGGGAAGGGAGTTTTGATGCATACTAGTATTCCAAAAATTGAATAATTCTCCCTGAAGGCAATGTGCCCAAATCCCTAGTTCACAAGACATAGAAAAGTACTAAGAGGAGCCATTAGCAAACTCACCATTAAATCACCTTGATTCTGACATAAGGGGTTTAATTATTGCTTTCCCTGCAATAATTTGTGGAGGGGCTCAAGTGAATGATCTTGGGATCACACTGTAAAGCTGTGTTCATAGACACAAAAGCTTGGAAGAGTCCTAAATGGCAATGGTCGTGTTTGACCAGTCCATGCTTTAACAGATCTGCTTTATATCTTACAAAACCTAATGCAATTCCAGGCACATTTTCCAAAATCAACAGTTCCTCTTTTGTTTTTTCATGTGTTAAAGAAATATCATAGCATCATAGGCTCCAAAAATTACAGCCAGATTTTTTAACGGCCAAGTACCTAAAAATCAACACAATCATAACTTTTAAGTAGCCCTACACTAAAAAGCAAGTGTATGTATACAATGCAGAGAAGCAAATATTAGAAAGAAACCAAGAAATCATATAAAACATTGAGGGGCATCAAATAATTAAGGTTTATGCTTCCCTGCATGCAGAGAAAACATATTAAGCCCCAGAGCAGAAGTGTACTTCCACGTCTCATTTTTATAGGACTCAAAGAACTTATGGCTTATGAAACCCTTCTGGATATGTTTGTTGTCTAATTTAAGAAAACAGACCTATCTTCGACTAACTTCCTGGCACACTCTTCCATGTGACCTGTTTTTCATCTTTCCTCTATCCCTCCTTTCTTCTTTTTCTTCTTCACTCCTTCCTTCCCTTCTTCTTCTTTTTTAATTAATACTTGAATTGATCTAGGTCATTTGCTCTTAGTCCACATGTGGATGTTGCAGAATTTCATCTACCACTCCAAATTTTTCTCTGTTACTACATTTCATGTTTAAATGTGTGTGTAATTCGCAAGATCTAGTTGCATGGATAAATTCAGAGTAAGACTACCTCATAGTTGTCCTATTTTGAGAGTTAAATTGTTCACCGAAAAGTAGTATATTCTTGCCTCCAAATAATCAGCAATGGACACACATTCAAACAAAATCAATGAAACTGAAAACTAAAATACTTATGTGCTTACTAAGCACATAAGCGTAGTTTTCCTGCTGAACAATGGCATTAATTTCATTCTGCTTTACTTTCTTTGATTATCCTAGAGACCAGCGTCCATTTTTCAATACTTTCGATGCAGATAAATGCACTGAATGAAATGCCCAACTGTACTTGCTGCCTCAGAAGCAGATGGTTACCAACACACGAAATCCACAGTGAAGCCCCTTCCAAGCTTGGTAGACCCCAATGAGCTGGTCCTCTGACCACCTGCCGCCTAAAACTACACACACAGAGACGCAGACATGCTATTGCTGGAGGGATTCCCCTAATGTCCCTATAACATGGTCCACTGACATCATCCCACCCTTGACACCACTTATGTTGTAGAATCATAGAATGGTTCAGGTTGGAAGTGACCTTAAAGATCATCAAGTTCCAACCCCCTGCCATGGTCAGGGACACCTCCCACCAGACCAGGTTGCTCAAAGCCCCATCCAGCCTGGCCTTGAACACTTCCAGGGGTGAGGTGGCCACAGCTTCTCTAGGCAAGGTCTCAGCACCCTTACAGCAAAGAATTTCTTCCTCGGATCTAATTGAAAAGGGTAGGATGGAGCAAACTGCAGCCCATGGGGGAGCTGTATCCTGGGGTGCATTTAAGAATCAACAAGATCTGAGGTTTTATTCTTCTTGATGATCTTGTGTACTCACTAGTTCAGTCTTCCCTACCTCTCTGAGTCTGGACTTCCCAGAAAGGAGGTCACTGGTGGCCCAGAATGATCAGGCAGAAAGTCATGTCAGCTCCTGCTGCACTGCTGCTTGCAGCCACCTATCTTGGGCATCACTAATGAAGGTCCCTGGGTGGCCCCCACCATTTGTCTCCATGCAACTGTCATCTTCAAGATCTTCCCTGATCTTTCTTCCATCCAGAATCTTCACCACCTTCTTTCCATGTTCCCCTCTTGTTATAAAGACCATTTCATTTAGGAAACTCTTCTTTTCTACCCCTGCTCTTCATTTCAGAACCTCAAGCCCTCCATTTTCCCAACCTGAATAATCTGTGTCTAGAAGCGCAAAGTGTGAGCAGCCTCCCCTGTCCCATGTCCCTGTTAACTGGAAGAGTCAGGAGTTGCCACTCTTGTTTAGACCTGATGTCCTCAAAATTTCCAAGCAGCCCGTACCATTTGCAGCCAGTAAGCAGCAGGCTCTGCTCGACAGCTCAAAGGTTTATTTTCAAACATTCACCCCTACATACAGCTGTTAATGGTTACAGTTATTTTTTCCCCAGTGACAAGTATAAGCAAGGAAATGGTTACAGCAAAAACTCATATGATTCAGAAGCTATGCTCAAGTAAGCATCTTATTTTAGAAGATCTCTAACTGGTCTCTTTAAACTAAATACTAAACTGTGTAGCCCCGTAAGGCTTTAAGCTGCAGTAATTGACCTCAAATGAAGACCTTGCTTCTCTGGAGCTTTTAAAACTTGTAAGCTTGCTTTAAATATATATTCGCATATAATTTCTTACACTTTCTGCTCTATAATTCAGTTATTTTATCAGGTAGAGTGAAGAAATGCCAAGACTCAGACTGGTGGACGTATTTTTGATACATCTTTTTCACACAGCCTTCAGATATCTGTAGACTTTAACAATACTGTTTCTTGCAATTAATTACTAGTAGAAGTACTAAGCCCTATATTTTAAACTAAAAGAACTGAGAGAAGACTCTCCTGTATCATATTTGTGTTTAAAGCTTGCATTTTTACATCCTCATTTCATCCTAACAAGATGCTCTACCATACGGGTCACAATATTGTCTCTGAACAATGTTATAGAGTATAATCATATGCCAACTTAAATCTTTCTAAAACATAAAACCCACAAACTTTGGGAAAGACGGTTGTTGAACTGAAAAATCCTGTAAGCATGTACATGGAAGATATCACTCACCACAAGAAGGGCTGTGGAGGGGACACCCTTCTGTCTCTTGAGTTCTGTCCCTTGTAATTAAGTCTAAAACACTAAGTCAAATGTATTTTTTGACTAATTCAGTTCTTTTCTATTGATAGCTCTGTTGGCAGCTCAGTTGATGCTCCAAAGGGGACTAAAGTTTTTGTCCGATTGTGCCTCAAAAATCTGGACTGAACAAATTGCTAGATGCTGCTAACTGACAAAAGGTTGGGTACACATCATAGCAGCTAACAGAGTCTTTGCTTAGTGACTGAACAGAAAAACATGAAAGAATGAATCCTGCTCTGGTTGGGTGAAGTACCAATTAAGTCAGTGGAAAAATAGCCATTTGGGTCAGTTTCACTGAAAGCAAAGTATTTCAAGGTGGCTGCCGGTTCTTCAGAGCTGTAGCTTTGCTGTCTTAAACTCAGCCTTTAAGGGCTTAAGCTGTCTTTCTTCACAGAGAAAATGGGTTTCTCTGAGTTTTTATATTTCTGAAGCTTTTTCTTTTGGGGGGGTGGGGTGGTGGTGGGGGTGGTGATGTGTGAATGAAGGGTGAAAAGCGGGAGGCAAACCGTGTTGCAGAAGAACACTGGCAGGGTGATATTCATCCAGAAAAATTCCCAAAATCACATGGACAAGAGCTGGTGGCGAGACGTGATATGCAGCCCTTCGGTATCGTCTAGTAATTTAGCAGCAGGCTTAAAATGAAGCACTCTTTCAACTGGCAAGGTGTCGATCTGTAAGATAACTGCTTATGCCTTGCCTGGCCATCACAGAATGACATCCCTTGAATTTTTCCTCTATGAAATGCCCACGCTCTTCTGCGGAGCGAGTTAAAGAGTATTAGATGTCCTAAAGCTGCCACAGCAAAGTGTAATTGGCCGCCCTTCGGGGAGAGCAGAAGCGCTGTCGCTCCTTTGCAGTTGGTGCTGGCAGCGATCACAGGCAAAGAGTGGGCATGATTATGGGGGCAGGCCTTTCCTTTTCTACTCTAATTGGACAGACTGACCTGGTTGGAAAACAATAAGAACTGAGAGACTTTCATCCAGAACTCAAACCAAACACCTCTCATGAAAGGCTTTGCCTAAGATGAATATGAACCTCCCCCTCGCCCAGGAAGGGAAGGTAAAGTCCTGACTCCCCTCTTAGAAAAGGAAGTATCCAAGAATAAAACCACTTGGGGTTCGTTAAGGAACTGCTCTGAATGACATTTATGAATTCTGTCCGAAGAATTGATGGGTGTCTGAAAGAAATAGCCACAAATTCTACAGATTTATTTCACAGAAATACCACTGAGTATAAGGGGTCTGATTTTTACACTGGGCTGATTTTATTGGATTAATTTCTCGTTTGCTTCAGCATGATGAGATATCAAAATCAGGCATTAAAATTTTTACCCGCTCTCAGTAAGTAAGCTACAAAGCAGGTGGCCCTGACTGCAAGTCAAATGGTGAAGCATGAATGGATTAACATCAAAACATTTTTCTTTCTTCCTTTCTAACTGAAATTGCTTTCAGCTTGCTGAATTTCTAATGCATCCTCTGGTGATCCCTTCCTCAGTCCCCCATTCCCTCTTTGCTCTCTCATCTGCTCAGCTCCGATGATCCTGCACCATGCAGAGGTATGAGCCATATTTTTAGATGCAGAGACATTATAATTGATTTTTCCCCTTCAGTTGCTGTGAGGAGTAACTAGATACTTTGTCACTTTTAAGTCTCGAAACTCACTATTTCTTTTCCTCCACCCCATTTCATCATACCTCAATGAAGATTGTGCTGAAGGGATATATGAATCCCTCCTGCTGAGCCAACAGGCTAGCTTTTAATTGGCTTTTATGAATCATTTTCAAGGTGATTGAAATTGTAGAAAAAAGCCTAAAATAATTTAAAGGGGATGCCGATTCCTTTTTCATCTTGTTATTTTTTTGAAAAATCCTTTCTCAAATGTGCCTAGTTGCATCTTAAAGAGTTTTGCTTTCTTAGAGAAAGTCCGGGTAAACCCTTGAATTGATGTTTCAGTTAATGAACATGGAGGAATTATTGTCTATTAGAACATGTTACTGTAGACAGAGTAAACTCTTTTGTTTTTGTTGAAGGCAATATGAAAATGAGATCCAACTGCCATCATGGGCTACCAAAATCTATTTTATGGTGCTTAGAATTAACAGCCAAGTCATAAGACTGTTGGCAGTGCTGCCTCACCTTAGTAGGAGGAAGTTTTCATGCAATATAATATATGTTCCTTGGGAGTACATGCCACATATCCTACATTCCGTATTATGCAACTGATACTCAGACTATTTTTTTGCTGCAAGAAAGTAAAACCACTAATGGAAGCTCTGTGAATATAATGACAAAAAGTAGTGCTCCATCAATGCATTACAAAGTAACTGAGCTATTCTATTCCTACCTTTTTTTTAAAAAAATTATCAAACTATTTTCCTTGCCACTTCATGCTCTGTGACACAAGACCTGTGTTTCTGTTCCTTGAATACAACAGTGCATAAGCATTATATTATTTTTTTTTAAATCTGCTCTTTTTTTAAACTTGAACAGTTATCTATTGTTAGCTAGCAGACTCATATATGGCACACTGGGAAAAAAATTCACAGGAATTTCTAGATATTTTTTTCAGGGCCAAAGTCATGTTCTTTTTACTGATTCATTTGAGTTGTCCTGATCAGTCATGTGAAAAGTCCCAATTCAAGTGATGGTGTAAGCCTAAACAAGCCTCCTGAAAGTAATAGGATTGCAACTCTTCTGCCCAAATGCAACACAGACTTCAGAGAGAAATGTAGTCGTGCAGCATGAAAGCTACAGCTTACAAACTCTGATTTCTCCTGGTGCGAGTCTCCTGTTATTTGTTTTCCATGAGAACATTACATGTAAAACAACTGAGACTCCACAACCTTGAATGTTTCTATTTAATCCACTACAGATTTAAGCCTAAGGAATGGAATGAAGCTGTTTGAATGAAATTGTCTGTATCTAATACAGTACATCTTTACAATAGAAGTGTCATTTCTGTTCATTTAATACGCTCAGTTTCTTGCCACACCACACTTCATGTATCTCTAACACCAGGAGGCTTTCTATTTGCTTTCTCAGTTAGGCAGAATTTAACTCTTTCGCTTTGGAAAAATTAAATACTCATAAAAGTTTCAAGTGTCTTAAGAGGGAAATACAGAGAAGCACAGAGTTCACTGATATGAGCTTTGGGTTACAGATTTAAGCATTTCAGATTAAGAAACTACATTCACTTAATAGACCCATTAAGTAGACAGCTACTGTTTTAGTTTTTTTTTTTTCCTGTGTTATCCAATTAGTTTTCTAATCTACTATTGCTATTAATAGTATCATCAGCTGCAATATCACTTTCTCCCAGTTTAAAAAATGTCACTTGGAAAGCAACTGGGAAAGCAGAAGAGAACGAGCAAGAGGGCATCTAGCAGTGAAGGTGGGGTCTATTTTATTGGAAACAAAGGAACCACTGATTTGACTGAGAAAATGAGATCTCAGGTTGAGTGAAGTAATGTATTTCATATTTCCCAAAATATTTTGTACAAGTCAAAACGTGCCAGTAAACTTTCATGAGAGTGTTGTTTGTCAGTATGAAATGAAATATTTAGAAGTAATTGTGCTTGTTTTTCTCCAGTTAGTACCATTAGCAGGACTCACTGTGTCCAGTTTTGGGCCCCTCACCACAAAAAAAGACATTGAGGTGCTGGAGCGGGTCCAGAGAAGGGCAACAAAGCTGGTGAGGGGTCTGGAGAGTAAGCCTTATGAGGAGAGGCTGAAGGAGCTGGGGTTGTTTAGTCTGAGGAAGAGGAGGCTGAGGGGAGACCTTCTCATGCTTTATAACTACCTGAAGTGGGGGTGTAGAGAGGTGGGGGTTGGTCTCTTCTCCCAAGTCACAGGAGATCGGACAAGGGGCAATGGCTTCAGGTTGCACCAGGGGAGGTTTAGGTTGGATATTGGGAAACATTTCTTCACAGAGAGGGTTATCGGGCATTGGAATGGGCTGCCCAGGGAAGGGGTGGAGGCACCATCCCTGGAGGTGTTCAAAAGATAGGTTGACGTAATCCTTAGGAATATGATTTAGTGATATTTGTCAGGGTTAGGTTGATGGTTGGACTACATGATCTTTATGGTCCCTTCCAACCTAGACAATTCTATGATTCTATCATTCTATAATTCTACTTAGTAACTGTTTTCTTGGCTCTCAACTTTTGTCAAACTATGGAGGACAATGGTTAAAATATAAATATGGGAGGCCTGGCAGACTGATTCTATCACACTCCCACAAACCCATCAAGGCCAGTGCCATGTGCTCACGACGGTGGAAGCAATCACTGGATGGCTGTAAACATGCCCTGTGCCCCATGACACCACCTGGAACACTATCCTATCCTTGGAAAAGCAAGTCCTGTGGTGACATGGCACCCCAGAGAGAAGTGGGACAATGGGACTCATTTTTGAAACAGCCTCACAGACACCTGGGCCAAAGAGCAGTATTTTTTTCTATGTCACAAGATTTTCTACAGAAGGGATATGTACAGCTTCTGTACTGTATCTGACAATCAAACTAAGGTCAAGAGTGATAACCGTCGGATATACGCTACTAATTAGTATTTCCAATAGTCACGAGCAAAGGTAGACGATGTAACACTGAATGATATATAGATACATATGTTAAAAGTCAGGGGGTTCTATACAAGTACTTCCAGCTCCTTCTGACCCTAGGTGCAATTTGTAATCTTCATGCTCTTTCTTCCTTATTGAACTTAATCATGCAGCAAGCAACACATTTCACAATTCAAACGAAATATTCCTCAACCAAGGCAGAACAAAAAATTAAAATAAATAGTTAAACATGCATTCAGATGCAGCCAGAGCTTTAAACAGATGCTTTAGGCCTGACTGAACCCTTTAGTTTCTTTTTTTTTTTTTTCCTGGCCATTTAGTTTCTGTAAATTGTATAATTAAAAAAAAAAAAAAATCATTACATTCCTACTTTTTGGACTTTAAAACATTTTATAGAACTACATTCAGTTTAATTTCTCCTACTGTTTTTCTGGTGGTGATCCTTATTGCTATGAAATGTTAAGAATCTAGAACTTGCTAATGTGTCCTTTGTTTAAAAAAAAAAAAAAAAGAGAGAGAATCAAGTAATATGAAGGGAGATATTGGTTGCCTGTGTACTATTTTTCTCATCTTCTCATTCCTTACCCTCATATGGATAATTATGTTCTAGTACTACAGGGGGGAATAGCTATGGAAATTAAATGTTTTAAAAGTCAGTATTAAATTCTGAGAAAATACAAATAAGCATAGGAGGTGCCTTCACATCAAGTCTGTTCTCACCAGCCTGACCAGATTTAAAATGGTCAGAACCTTCCAGCTTCTTTAAAAAAAAAAAATACTGTGACATTTCTGTGTTTCTTTGTGACTGACACTGAGGACCACTGAAAGAGAAGTTAATCTTCAGTAGGATTGTCATAGTCCTTGAGGACGTTGAAATATTTCTGCCTTAATCTTGCCATTTCCTGTTCATAGCAGAAAAGAAAAGTGAAAAGGGAGCTGAAACTCAATTTTTTAAAATAGTAATCTTACAAAATTGTTTGCATTGATATACATCTAATTTAATGCAATACACCTGCAAGCTCCAGTCTGTTCTATACCTTGCATTAAAACATACTTAAAGCATTCTCTTTCAGAAGAGTACTTGACTTACTGAGATTAGTTTTCCTTCTCAAAGAGCAGTTGACTCAATAGGCGGCTTAAATTAATAATTTTATTGTAAGGCAGTAGCAGAGCTTATGGCTATTTTGCTTCCAGACTTAGAATCATTTATTTTAAGTTTATTAGTTACTTACAGGAGAAACACCACTTTCAAGCATTTCTTATGCTTCTGTATATTCTCAGAAAGCTATCCAACGTAAAACCTTAAACCAGACGTATTTGGTCTCCAAATACGAACAAAATATTAGGAACAAATGTAAAAACAACTTTACTGCACACTTCCACCTTTTTTTCTTCTTTTTTAAACAGGAGGTAAATCTCGTTCTTACTATCTGAATTCAACTTTACCCAGACAGATTGTTTAGGAGACTGCAATATTGACTCAGAAAAGACCAGTGGCCAAGACTTTCTGTCAATCACGTTAAAATTGCATGTCTTTCTACAGGCCACTATGTGATGTGCACATCGCATCATAACAAAAAAAAATAAATAAATATATATTTACACATTTTCCAAAATTTCCAGTTATCCATAAGAGGTGATGAATACAGAATCCCTGGTCTGAAGACCTTGACAGAAGTAGTGGAAAAGACACAAGCAATTGTACTTGCTGATACCTTTAATTATAAGTTTTCTTCATTTTCAATCACTGTCTATTGGTCTATTCTTGGATATAGAGTAAGTTACAGAGGATTCAATCATGAGAACTCTAACTATAGATCTAAGCTTATGGCATTTATTTTTTCCTTTAGCTCTGTATACAATTTGTATCAGTACATTCCTTCTCCACAGCATAAAACTGAAGATCACCTTGTTAAAAATACCAGTTTCTACTAAGAAATCAAGATCCTTCTGATATTAAAACTATCACCCAGCTAACAGCATCCCTAGTGATCAGTACTGTTATAAGCACACTTAAAGCCCTCTCTGAAATGCACCCTATCCCCTGGGAGACCTCTTCACTGTCATGAGCAAGGCAGCCACCTTGACTTCTATCAGCAGGAAGAGTGAATCTAAAGGAGTTCCTCCCTCTTAGCTCCTCTTTTTTTTTTTTTCCACTTTTTTTTTTTTGTGTTGTCAGAAATCATTTCTTCAGCTGGAGGATACCAACAGAGTGTTACGAAGATGTCTGTGTTTGTATCTTGTCTCTAAAATTGTCTTTTCAAGGAATCATGGAATTGTCAGAACTGGAAGGGACCTTCTAGACACCATCTAGTCCAACTTCCCTGCTAAAGCAGGGTCGCCCAGAGCACATCACTGAGGATGGTATCCAGGCGGGTCTTGAAGATCTCCAGAGAAGGGGACTCCACAGTCTCCCTGGGGAGGGTGCTCAAAACTACTGACAAACAGAAAGGGCTTATGTGGAAAAACAGCACTTGGCTTAAAGCCTGTAGCTATTTCCCAGTCATCCTGACTTCATGAACAGTCATTCACAGAGGTTTTCTTCTATTATGGGTTTAAACCACATTATATTTTGAATGACTTTGTTTTCGTCCAGTACTCTTCCCTGTTACTGTACTCTTCCAGTCCATACCTGGGCTAAGGCTCCAAGCCACTCTGGTGCTTGATATGCAAATAAAACAAAAGGGTCCATTTGCTGAATAATTTGTTCACATATCGATTCGTTCCAAACCAACCCTTCTTTTCATTTCCTCAACAGACAACCTCCTCAATGCATTTATCCTACACTGTTCATTCACAGCTTGATACGTTGTTCAATATATTATTTAATTCGACACAGATTTCCTCCAGAGAATGGCAGTGACTCATGGCTGCTCCTGAGTCACTGCTGATTTTGTAGCAACAGATGCAGAATTTTGCAGCATCAGAGTATTCTATACTATCCAGGTATGATGATTTTTTAATTTGTGAGGAAAATACAGTAAATCAGAATAGCTTCTACCTTCCAAAGCAGAATATGACCTTCTAAAAGGCAAAGGAAGTACGTTGCCAAACTGGGCATGATATGAAACAAACAGGCACGTATATTAAGAAAGCAAAAGCAAATCCATTCCCTAACTCTGAATAATGATGTCAACTACTATCACTACTATTGGATAAAGAGGAACTTTTTGTCTATGTTTTTTAATGATAAATGCCCATATTTAATACTTTTCTGCATTTCCTGTCTAAGAAAAGACAAAAACTTGACAAGGCCTGCAATAAAGGTGTATCAGAGACAACACCAGTCGGGCAACAAGCCAATTGCTCTAAACATTATTAACTTCAATTTTCAAATTTGTCAGGACTCAAAGAAGAGTCCTATAAATATCAAGCTTCTGGCTACCTTTCAGAATATATCATTTTAAATTCGCTATTACCACATGAGAAGAGTCACTAAGGGTGCGTCTTAATAAAAGTATTATATTACCATATTCGTACTGCTTTGTTACTGCATGTCAGATGAACTGTGTGGCAGAAATACACACCTGTACAATATATGTTTTAATATGGTTTCACGATCCTCAAAAAATCATTAAATGTTCCCTCTGTTGTTTTTTGTTTATGTTTTTGTTTTTTTTTGTTGTTTGTTTTTTTTTTTTTTAATGTTACTACTAGTATTTCCTTCAAAGTCAAAAAATAAGTATTGAATATTCTTCAGACATTTGAGAGTGAGGGAATCCCTAAGGGCAGTTGTAGAGATTAATCACTCAACATGTTCATGTCTAGACCAGGAACTGCTTTAGAATATATCACGCAAGAATACACCACTCCCTGTTGGGATGGAATTGGTGAGTTTATCAGTCTTTTTGTTTCTTTCTTTTTCCCACAAATTTTTAGGAGGGAACTTTATTGAAAAACTTGTGTCCTCTCTGAATTTTATATAGCCTTTGATACCAGAATTCCTATCATATTTATTAGTGTTCAAAAGCTTTTCTAAAAACTACGTCTAGGCACCTGATAAACTAGCCCTTAATTCTATTTTCATTAGTGGAATAAAACATTAAATTTGTCATTTTAGAAAACAAGTTTATTTCCACATACTTTTACATTTATTTGATAAAAATAACTCCGTAAAAGTCTGTCGTGCTGTTTACCTGTTTGCCAGAGAAGCAACATGTGTTAAGTACTATTACATTTGAACATTAGATGATTGCAAACTACTGATACGCTTCTACTTATTATCTCTCTGGGACATCTGTCTGTCAATATTAATATGGTAAGTGGCTAAGCAATCATCCCTAGCAAATAAGTATCAGATCCAAACACATCACCCTTCAAGCAATTAAAGGGAAGCTTAGGGATAGAAGATTAACATACTATTATTTTTAATTACATCATTTATGCTGATTTTTACTTGAAGAAAATTAATAGGTGGTTCGAGAACAAACAGCAAGAATGGGCTCAAATTCTTTGAAGATAATTCTTTTGTTACACTTGCCACTGTAATTCTCTCCAAAATAAGAGAAGGGGCTCTCCAGTTGTGTAGCCCTACGTTAGGTCAGTTCCTTTGACCTGTCAGCTGAGGAAGCATGCTATTGGGCTCTGTTTTTCTGCCACACCACAGAGCTATTGGGCTCTGGTTTCCACTCTGCTGCAGATTTGTCAGATACCAGCCAGCCTTGCTATCTCACATCTATCCAAGGGAAAACACACAGATAATAGAGGTCGCTCATTCCTTAAGGAAAATGAAGTCTCACTCACATATATACCAGACCCTGTAAGTTTACTTACTTTTGTATATACCGTTACACCTAAGAGAAAAAGCTGTGGGATTCTGTACTGGTAACATTAAAGCAAACAGGGAGGATAATATGGAAGTAAGCAATGAATGTTCATGTTATTTTCTGCATGCTTACTGCAGATTCGCAAAGAGCAAGAAAAATATCTGAATGTTAGTAGCTAGTAACAACCTGATCAAAAAAAATAAGATACAGTAATGACAAGCCGATGAGAATCTGGTGTATTTTAATTAGTAGTAGTAGTTCTATTAGTAGTCTGGGAACACACATTTTGCTACTGTCTTCTGAATAAGGTCATCTTCTACTTCTTACAAGTAATTTATCATCAGCTGGCATTGAAATCAATCATAATCACTCTTTCCACTTGCACGGATTGGGCCCTCTCTCCCTCAAAATGAAAGTACATCATGGGACATCATCACCAACTAATCCTATTTCAAATTGAAACATTCTGCAAAAGGTGGCTGGTAACTTGAGCCAAAGTATATCACATACTAAAAAACAAGTTTATAAACAGAAGGTCATATAACAACAAAAGGAAGCTTTTCTGAAGTGGTTTCATATCCTGTACAAGAGTGTTCAGTGAGCCAGCTGTGCGTTCTTGGTTTCATATACATTACAAAGTGAACAGGTTACAGTATAAATTAAACTTTATAGGTAACTAATGGGTGTATTTTGGACTGTCACCATTAAATGAAATTTCTGCCTCTTTTAAAGAGATTTTAGCTCTAAGCAAAGTTGGCAGCAACAACTGGTGTATGTACTGAGTAGCTCTTTGCTCATACATAAGCATGATGTAGCTCCTGCCCAAGATTTCCTCCAACTTTTGTACTTAAAACAATGGAATTTTCTGATGAAATGCCTACTGCAATTGTTGAGCAACAATGGAAGAAGATCAAGTGTGTAGTGGCCAACATAATCAATATGTTAGTTCTGGTCCCAGACGTGCTGGCTCAGTACCATCTTTTGCAGGCATGATTTGCTTTAGGATAGCAAACTTGCTTTAGCAGGAATTATGAGGGTACACCTTGCTCTCTGTAAAAAACATAAGGTAGAGTAGTGGTTTGGTCCAAGTTGGCCAATGACAAGATGACAGGAGCTCTCCCCTACCTCTTGCTTCAAGGAGAGGAAAAAGAGAGATAAAGAAATTTATGAGTTTAGGAAAAAAACAAACTACTTCAGTGAAATATAAATAATAAAATCAAAAGAAAATAATGAAATAGATGCAGTATATATAAATATATACAAAACCTTATCAAGTTCCCAGGAAGATGTCATCAGCATTTCCCAATGTTCCCCATTGGGAAAGTTCCAGACTGATCTCAGTGACAAATGGGAACTGGATTCCAGAACTCACTGATGGAGATTGAAGGTAGACAAACTGACAGGGTCCTCCTCAGATGTCAGCCCTTGAAGAAGAGCCCTTGAAGAAGAGCCCTTGAAGAAGAGCCCTTGAAGGGAAGCCAACCTAAGTCTCTTTCCTCTCTCAGCTTTTATACTGAGCATGGCAGATGGGTTGGAATACCCTATTGGTCAGCTTGGGTCACCTGACCTGTCCACATCTCCTTCAGAGGTGCAAACCCTCCATGGGGTAAACAACTGAGTCAGCAATACCCGGTTGTCACAGCAACAAGTATAAGCAAGAGCCTCTCTCATCCAACAGAAAGTTGGCTCTGCTTCACCCCAAACCAGGACAGGTAGGACAAGTAATTCCACCTTCGCTACTATCACCAAGACACCACTTAACCCAGAAGATGAGGGAATCCAGGATCTGCTGCTGCTTGCAAAATGTTTCACGGCAGGAGCAGCACCTGCTTAATGCTAGCCACGGGATCAGTAGAGTGAGTAGTGGCTTTAAAAACAAAAAAGGAAGGGAAGGTGGCAGGAGAAATGGTGGCCCTGTGTCAGAAACAACAAAGGTTGAGTCAAGTCTTGTCTGCTCAGCTCCGCCTCCCCCACTGGAGGGCAGGACTTTTCATATTGGGATTGAGGATGTTGCAAGGGCGACAGAGGACGGACAGGGGATGGACAGGGAGAGTGTAGCAAGATGGGGTTGGTGAGAACTGGCAGTACAACCTCTCTGTAATTTTAAATATTCAAGCTCCGCTGCTACAAGAGTTAGCTGTAATCCTCTAAACTTTCACACTGAGTGTGCAAGATTTCTTTCTATGGATATAGTCCCAGTAAGTCTCGCTACTATTTGCTCATTATAATGAGAAGCTGGAAAAACATCAGTGAAGTTTATTATTTTGGACAATGTAAACTGCTGGGTAATAGCTTAAAATAGTCTGTTTGATGAATATGGTTGTGTCAAGCAGTGTGTGACTAACGTGAAGCTGTGAGAGTAGCAGGGAAATAAGATATCAGGGGCAAAGTGGGGAGGGGGAGGGCAGGGTCTTTCAATCATGCTTGGAAATATGACATCCCTTCTCAAGCAGGTGGTTTCTCATTAAGTGTCTTTTGACATTCCCCAAGCATTAATACACCTGTTGAGAAAAATGGCATTTGTCCTGAGGACAAAAGAGAATGTCAGTTTTGAACAGCAAAGGCTGGAAGACTGCTTAGTAGCAGTAGAGATTGCTGTAAATTTTGGAAAAATAAACACCTTCCATAAATAAGTATTTTCCAAGGTGCTCATGCAAAAATACCAACTCATGGAACACCGAAATGTTTAATCTTTTTAAAGAAAACTCTGGAAAATAGTTTCTTATATTGAAATGTAGAATGATCATAAAAGCTTAGTTCACAATTTATCTGATCAAAATGATAAGGCCTTGTGAAGGACAATATTTTACATAATTAATGATACAAGTGGTATATTAGATCTTAATGTTCACATCACAAAAGCATATTCTTTGGAAGTAGACATTTTACAGAGTTATAAGAAGTTTGGGGAGGATTTTGTTCTGTCACCCCATTTCTACCAGAGTTAGAGAAAAGAATTAAAGGAAATTACTACAACTATCTCAATTGGTTTTGGGGTGGTTTTTTTTTTTGTTATTTTTGTCAAGGAAGAAGTTGTTCAGAACTTAAAAATATCTTACAAGTATTATTACTGTCAAATATTTATTCACTTCTTTCTCAGAATAAGGAGCAAACTGGAAAAATGTGTAGTACAGCGATGCAAGGAAGAAAGAAGTCAATAGGATATTTTCCAACCATTGATTTTATATTTGGAAGTGTTTAAGCATCCAGGGCAGGGTCCTGGAACTCAACGAACTTTAAGGGACCTTCCAAATCAAACCATTCTATGATACATAATTACACAGATCAGAGTAATAGTTTCCCTTTCAGTAAGTTTGTTGATGTCAATTTGTTACTATTCAAACAGTTCTGGTTACCTTGTTCATGCAAAGTTTTAGCAAATTTAGCAAAGATAGCCAGGAGTAACACTTAGGAGGAAAATCAGGACTGATGACAACTGGCAATAGAAGAATGTACAAATTAAAATGCGGTGATCTGTTCTAGGGGTCATAAGCCACATGTAAAAGGTAAATTAATTGGACCAGAGACTTGTCTACTTAGAATATTTGAGAATAGTTTATGCAAAGAATCTGTCATTTAGAATTACATTCTTTATATTATTTTTAGGGATTTATTATTTACATAAGGACATGTAACATCTAGAATATTTACTACAACACTTCACACTCACAAGCAAAAGTAGGCAAGTACTGCTTATTATGTGAGCCTGTGAATCAGCTGATACTTTAATAATAAAAATGTATTTTATACTGAAAAGCTCAGAATTTTTGTCTAACTATTATTCTATTTTTGATGCCCAATAAATGTAATAATGTAATAATGTCAACCCAGAATGTAGTACATCAGGTTTTGATCAACATTCAAGTTTCAGAAGTCAAAAACAGAGGCTTTACACTCCAGTTGGAATAATTTTCTGCTTCTTTTAAATGGTTTGTTTGTAAAGACAAAGGGCTGTTAAGTCAAATGGCAACTTTACCAAAACCAAAGCAGAAGTAAAGCTACAATAGTATAAATTCTGCGTAACACCCAAGCTGTCTCTGTTTCTAGAAAATATAAGCCAAAGGCAAAGGACAAATAGTTTGTTGTCAAACCTTGTAGCACTTAAATTTCTTTCAAGATATCCACAGAATTGAAGGGACAATCAGCCCAAAAATCTTAGAAGCTGAATGCACAGACATCATCCTTCTGCAAACACTGATTACTATTGTCAGACTGAAAAATGTCTGCTGAATAATGAAATGATCCATTTTAGAAAAAAGTTTCTGTCTGGATGGTTCTTCTCAGATTACAGTAAACTCTGAACTACTGTAATTTTATTTTCTTTTTCTTTTTTTTTTTTTTAAATGCAAATGTAACTTCTTACCTTCTCAGGTAGATTATTATTCAATTGCATGTATGCCATATTTGTATATTTTCAATTAAGCGGAATACCTATTGGAGTAGTTTCTCCTCCTAACATATGCACAGAAAAACTTATATTTATACAGAAAAACTACAGTGAAGTAACGCAAAAGCTTCAATTTCTTTAGTGTATAAATTACAATTACAGTGAAGGAGACAGAGTAAGAGGATTAGATTTTAACCTGAGCATTCTCAGACCTGGGTAGTACACCAGATTCTGGAGGAGGGAAGTTCCTTGTCCTTACTGCTGGATCTGCAGACCTGAAATTGTTGATCGTTCAGAGATGATACTACTGTAACTCAGCCTTGGGATTCAGCTGGGTGGGATCCAAAGCCTTTTTGAAAACACAGCATTGTGACCTTGGCTGTAAGAGGGAACAAAAGCTAATTCTATGCAAGATAAGAAAGAGCAAAGACAGAAGCAGAGATGGCAATAGTCATTAACTCAAGGACTGGAGAGAAAAGCATCAGTATGAGATGATATAAAAGCTTAGGGGGGAAAAAAGGCACTCGGTTGGACACAGCAATGCAGCCATGGAGAGCATCCCTTCACCTCTTGCCTGATGACTACCTTAGGAGCAAACAAATGCTTGCCCTGGTAGTAAGTTATTACTAGCTGCTCCCTGTGTTTATTAATTAATAAATAATTGCTGTGTGCTCCTAAACTGTGTACTACGCTAGCAAAATTTCTTTCTGTCCAGTAGAAAGCACCCAAAAAGCCCCTGTGGAAATAAGGTTCTGCCATGGTTTAGACTTACCTCTGCATTATAAGAAGATTTTCAAAAAATCTCATAAATTTATCTGCCTATTTCTATTACAGGTTAATTATCCTTGGAAATCTGACATTCCTGTGTTGCTTCAAAAAAGTCTGAAGATGTGTTCTTAATTTTAACTGATTATTTAATTATCCTAAGGGTTGCAAATGCGCAGTCAACTTAAGTAGCACATCTATTTTACAGATGAAGGAACTGCTCTCAGAAAACAAGATTAAACCAATTTGAACTGTTTTCAGGATTTCTGAGAATAAGGCCTTAAGAGACTTGGAAAAAGGTCAGTAGCTGAACTAAGAATATCAAACAGGAAATCTTTTACCAGATCCAGATCCAGCCATCTGCAGTCACAAGCAAGTCTTTCATAAACTATTATAGTCTTTTTAAAAATTAGTTGGTCTTTGCCTGTACTATTTCTAATGGAAATCTGCTCAAGAAAGCTATGCTTATGATGATTAAAAAGCTTCTCATTTCCATCCTAAATTTATTCATAGACAGTTCGTTCTTATGCCAACATTAAATTTCTTCTTTAAATTCAGCAGCTCTTTTCTTCTCTATGTTTATTCTCCTGATGAATCAATAGAGAGCAATCAGTTCCTTCTCAGCTTCCATTTTTTTTCTAGATGGAACAAGTCATGCTCTGCTCCTTGTCTTTTGAGAAATAAGCTTTACCTTCTTGGTCACCTTACTTGCACCTCCCAACAGTGGTTCAAGTTACAAGCTCCCATGAACATGCACAATCAAAATTTGCGGAGGTGTACAACGGCGTGGAACTTTACCCATGAGAAAATTAGTTTTGCTGTTTGAGTGACAACCTTTTTCTCTTATACTTCCCCAAAATGTTTTATTTTATCAGTCTCAGGAATTATTCAGGCAGATGGAGATCATCTCATGTATATAGTAATTCATACGTTACACCTCATGATTGTTAAACTTTTTTTTTTTTTTTTTTAAAGTTCATGCATGTAGACTCCATCTCCTTTCAGGGTATTAAAAATACATTGTATGTAAGTCAGCTCCAGTTTGGCACGTGTTTTACTTGTATTCACATAGTTTCTATCCCAACATGACATGTGAGTTCAGCTGTAGGGCTGCCTAGTTGTCAGTATGCACTCTGATCCTGGACAGGTTTGTGCCCAGTAAGTTCAGAAAAGAAAAAGATTAATTTTATCTATGAAAAATTTTCAGTTTGGGTTCAGACTGGAAAAAAAAAATCCCCATAAGGACAGTCAAGCATCTGAACAGGTTGCCCAGGGGGTTGTGCAATCTGCTTCTCTAGAGGTTTTGAAGACCAAACTGAACAAAACCCTGAGCAGCTTGGTCTGATCTCAGAGCTGATTTTGCTTTGAGCGCTAGGGTGGACTAGAGACCAGAAGAAAATGGCAAAACTCGTGGGTTGAGATAAAGGCAGTTTAGCAAAACAGCGAAGGAAGGAGGAAAACAACAACAATAATACTGATAAAGGAATAGCAAAGCATGATTAATGTACCACCGGTGACTGGCTGGAACCTGAAGCCCAGCCCACTCCCAAGCAGAGATTCCTGCCCCCTGTCCTAGCCAGTTCCCCCGGCTCCATACTGAGCATGTCATCACATAGTACCCCTTTGCCTGGTTTGGGTCAGGGAATCTTCTCCAGTCAGGAGAAGCTGCTGTTAAGAGACTACATTTGTCATCCTCCATTTATGATAGCATTGAGAGTCTTTTAAAGCAGGCGAACAGCCAGAAGAGAGCTGAAGACCCATGTCAAACACAATTTGAAGTGTTCACATCCTATTATCTGATTTTCTTACTCTGTGGGCATAGCTGCTGATGTCGACATGAGAAATGTTATGAATGTTAAATCCAGGTTGTACAGGTCAATGCAGTAAAAAGCACCTGGTGTCTTCATAGTTGTCGATATCTGTCTGGTGTTCACAGCAAAATCAGGGCAAGAGATCAGCTATCACAAGCTGTCACATAAGTGCTAGATAGTATCTGAAGCAACCTGTGAGCTTTCAAGTCCTAGGAAGCAGTGGTGTAGCCCTCATTTCAGTCACTGGGGCTGATAAACGGTACTCATATATCTGGAAATTAAACAATTCAACCACTCTCATTTGCAAAAAGTTTACTGCTAGCCCACCTGAAGGATGAAATGGTATTTCCAGAGAGAAAAAAATGTACCAGGTCTTCTAATAGTTAATAAATATTTTTAAAAATTGAGTGATATAATGAGAATTATTTAGCATGAAATAGGTCCACTATTTTCTAACTTGGTTTCACAAAGCCTGGGAAAGTTTTACATTTAGAACCAAATTGTATCCACTTTCAACTTCAGGCAGTTTGTGGCTCTTCTAGTTATGTGTAGGTGTTGGCAGTTCAGTGTGTTGTTTCTTGCTGGAACAAAATAATTCATAATTCATTCATAAATGTATGAATCATAACATTTATACAGCACTTTTGGAGCAGATGCCACAAAGAGCTTAATTAAATATAAGAGCTTACAATTAAAAAGGAAAGCCAAACGAATAAACTTTAAAGAATGATTTAAGCCCTGCAACAGAGAGCTCTAGAAATAAAGTTGCAGTGTGACACGAGTGTCACACGGGCAAGTGTGGAGGATGGAGAAGCCAGGGACACGCTGCTCTGTGGGAGTTCGGCAGATGTTCTTGCATTGGTGGGAAGGAAGCCGTGGGACCAGTAAAACAATGTCTTTATATGGTGATATGTGTGCGCAGCGTAGCAGTGTGAAAAACAGATAGCAAGGTGGCAAAGCAGATAGCAAGGTAGCAAAGCAGATAGCAATGACTGGTTAGCCTAGGCCTCTGAACACTCATAGGTAGCCAATTGTATTGCTCACAACGGTGCGTGGATGTTGACCCAAAACCTATTCATGTAGGTAGCATGGCGTGGGATCAAAAGATGGAAACTATATATGCTGCAAAAAATGAAACATTAAAGGTCTTCACTTCACGTCCCCCTGCAGAGTCCATGCCCTTTGTTGCTGCCCACAAGTTACAGGAAAAATACAGTCTTCTAATAGGCAGACAAAAGTATTATAAGAGCAGTTATTAATGTGTAATATTTCGTATTTCAAAGTACTCTGCACCACTTCACAAGTTCTCTCTGACTAGGTAAGAACCATTTCAAATTCTATTGAAATGCATGTCATAATATACGTTTTTAATTTGCCAGCTCCTTTAGTGGCAATTATATATGATGATACTCTGTAGCATTTTAGTGAGTGTAATCTACTATATTTTTGAAAAACGAGACATCAAGGGACCACCTGCTATTGAATGCCTACTGTAAAGTGGGGATATACAGCTAATTATCCTCACAATAATAACACATGCAGTTTAGCATAAAGTCGAATATCAAGGTCTTTAATCCATTTGTCTAAAAAAAATAATTATTGCTGAGGAGCTAATGTGAACTGATTCATCCTAACAGCTTCAAATGAGCAGATTATTAACCCCTAAAATCAGCATGAACAAATGGAATAAAGAACAACTTTTACTCTCTAATAGTAAAGAGTACTCTCTACTCCTATATTTGTCCCAAATATAGCAATGAGATTTTTTTTGGACTGCAGTGTAGACTGCTATATTTGTATTAGATGGCCACTTGGGATTAATGAACTCATTGACACCAAATAGTACAATGGTCTTCCTTCAAATCTTTTCAGCAAGAGCTTAGATAACTTTCACAATCTTTGTGTGAACTTCCTTATTTCCATTTATTTGCTGTTTCTGTGTAAATCAACTTCCTTTTTCCAATGTTGGTGAGGAAGTAATTAACAAAAAGCCATTTGAAGAGCTCTTGATGGAAAGCTTCCATCTTAATAATGATTATCTCATCTGTCATTGATCAAGTGGCCTATTTTTCTGAGGTTTCCAGGTCACTAATGAACATTCAGAAGTCTGAAATAGGAGAGATGAATTATCCACACTTGGGGTCCATATCTGTTCTTTAAACTCATTGGGAGCTTGTTTCACCATGTAAAATTATTGAATTGGAATCAGAGTAATTTTGACATAAGAGGTAGGAGGAAGAAACAAAATTTTGAGTAGAAGTGTGTGTTAACAATGTGCCTTTCAGCTCCTCCAGTTTCTAACCAGATGGTTGTTGCAATATTTTTTGACTCATGAAAAGAGCTGTGGCATCTTAAATCACAGCTGCAGTATCACAGAATCACAGAATCTTAGTGGTTGGAAGGGACCTTTGAGATCATCGAGTCCAACCACATTAAAAAAACAGAAAACAAAAAACAAACCACAAAAACAAACAACCAACCAAAAAAACCCCACACAAAAACAAACAAACAAACAAAAAAAAAGCCACCCACCAACTAAACCCCACACCCACAACCCCACGCAAAACACCCCACCACAAACCAATAATCTTGGCCACTAGAGCATGCCCTGAAGAGCCACGTCTACACGTTTCTTAAA
>JAOTQQ010000041.1:19189798-19262675 GCA_026546715.1 Gallinago undulata
AGTTTGGTGTCATCCGCAAACTTACTGAGGGTGCATTCAATCCCCCTGTCCAGATCATCAGTAAAGATATTGAACAAAACCGGCCCCAAAACTGAGCCCTGAGGGACACCACTGGTGACCGGCCGCCAGTAGAGCTGTCTCATAGAAATACAACAGAGGGGGAAGAAAGCAAAGATGTGTATTTCCTTGCTGAAAAGGAGACGGTATGTGTCAATTTAAAAATAAAATTTTTTTTTAGGAAAGTTTGCTCTGTTTTTGTGTTATGATAAATATTATCTGTGTTTCAAGTGGCATTTATTACTCTTCAGAAATCTGAAAACATAGAACACTTGTTTCCTGACCAGCAGTGGCACATGCTATATGTCATTCTCCCCATTTTCTTGAAGGTTGCTTTGAGACCAATTTGGAGTTACTGAAAGATCCCAGCAATACAAAAGGGATTCAATTTCAGTATGATAGAAAGGGACACGAGAGGAGGTCATGAGGCTAGATAGCCATGGGAACACAGATACTTCTGCTCATAATTTCAGTCTTGTGCAAGATGGTATGAATTCTCCCCTGACACACATGGGGCTGCTCTGCATCTCTACTCCTACTCCTCCTAGCTCTACTACTCCTACTACTGCGTGAAGCCCATAGCCGTGCAGAAGGTTAACACCATTCTCTGTGAAGCTTGAGCAGGAAAGAACACCCATGAAGTTACTCCAGGTGTAGCTTCTGTAAATGAGTCACTCAATGTTTGTATTTGTTTTCACATGCTTCCTGCCATGAGTTCAGGCACACTCATTCTGTCATCTTCTCCCATTCTGTTCTAATAGGACTACTCTTAACATAATGTACTTCTGTACTCTTAACATAAAGTACAAATCAAGATGATACAATCGCACCTAAATAATGACAGATCTCATCTGTAAAACACAGCATGTGAATAAATTCCCCTACCATTGATAATACATCGTCTCATTGCAAAACAATAAGACCTAAAGCAGGAGAAAATTAATTAAACTGCCTGATTCAATTGTCCCTTTCGTAAGTCATATCCTGATTGATGCTTTTAATGATCCTGTAGATTGTTCAATGGTATAAATTACTGCTGCCCTTTCTGCATTATCAGAGACACACACAATGAACACAGAAGTAGTTCTACAATATGAATTGAACAATATATATGAATGGAATTATTATGAATTGAACAATATATATTAAGGACATAGTTAATGGTACCTAAACATTTAAAACCCAGTTGTATACATTAACTGATATATTGATGTGTGGTTACATTTTTACAGACGGAGTAAGTAACCTATGATTTGAGCAACCAGTGTTCAGACTGTAGCTCAAAAACTATGTAAAATTACAGTTAGGCTAACTTACAATATGAAATTCAAAGTCATAGGAAATATATCTTCTAATGTGATTTTACTCAGGATAGACCCACTGAGAGAGATCGCGCTCTGCAGAAAACAGCCAACTGCAAGGTCTAAAGCACCTTAATGTCTCTCTTATGCTACTTACCAGTTTGTTTGTTGGGGCTGCACTGGGCCTAGAGGTACATGATACAGCATAATTAATTAATACAGAAGTCTGGGTAGTATATGTGCAAATGTATTGCCAGTGCCAGTGGTTCCCAATCACAGGCCTCGCTTAATGAGGTGGGAGTGCACCGCAAGGCAGGAGTTAGTTAAGGAGCAGAGTTAAACAAATGTTTCTTCACTGTTCTGCCAAAATGAATATAAATTATACCAATAGACCTAGTAACTCAGATTTTTACTGTGAGTACTGCTAGAGCTGGCAGTAGGAGGAATCTGTCATCCGAGACAAAGAGCAACAGTGAGCATCAACAATCCTGGATTAAAATCATAGAACCATAGAATGGTTCAGGTTGGAAGGGACCTTAAAGAGCATCCAGTTCCAACCCCCTGCCCTGGGCAGGGACACTTTCCACCAGACCAAGTTGCTCAAAGCTCCATCCAACCTGGCCTTGAACCCCTCCAGGGATGGGGCAGCCACAGCTTCTCTGGGCAACCCAAGCCAGGCTCTCACCACCCTCACAGCAAAGAATTTCTTCCTAATATCTAGTCTAAATCGCCCCTCTTTCAGTTTAAAACCATTCCCCCTCATCCTATGACCCCAGTCCCTGATCAAGAGTCCCTACCCATCTATCCTGTAGCTCCTTTAGGGACTGGAAGGGATGGCTTTCAAACACGCATCAGTTTTACTTAGCCCCTATCACAGATGGCAGTACAGAGCACGGGCACAAAATATTCTGCCAGGTCTATCAAAAGAATTTGCTAAACTTTGCAAAACTTTCATGAGGTGTCAATAGAGCAAACGTATGACTTTCAAGCGTGCTGAAGGACTGTGGACGTTTGTAGTCCTGTAGAGGTAGACTCAGAAGCTCAAGAAAATTAAATTATTTCTTCTAAGTCAGAGGAAAAGGTCTAATCACCACATCACTGTTTTAACCTATTTTGTGGTAGTATATAAGGCAAAGGAAACATTGCTTATATGAACTCCATTCTGAAGAACTGTCTGAGCATTTTGATTCATATGAAAATATAATAATATCCCCAAGATTGAGGTCAATCCAGGCATTCTCCCAGCATTTGGGAAGCTGCACTTCTAATAAGCAAAAACAAGCTTTCTGTCAGGACTTTAGTACTTAAAAAAAATTGCATGCTCAGCTACTCAAGGAAAAAAAGTAAAGGAAAAAAGTAAATTCTCTCGCCATACTCTATATTCACTGCTAACCTTTTCACCTTCTTTCTCTACTTGCCCCTTCCTCCTCCCTTTCTAGCTAACAGCAAGGAATCCAATTACATTACTAATCATATTTTATAATTTAATCATTTTACATTATATACAACAATCCAGGCATTTAACTGTCCAGGCATTTAAAAAGTGATTAACGAATTATCTTCTGGTAGAAGGCAGAAGGGCGTAAGCAACTACCATCCTGATCTTGTATCAAACACCCCATATATATATATATATATATATGTATACACACACACACATACCTAGAGCAGTACATTATGCCAAACAGAAAAATTGCACCTCTCTTTTAACCACACTTAGTACAACTAAATACTGGACAAGCCTTAAGCCAAAACCTCTGTCAAAACCAGATGTAAAATATAAATACTTGCTCTACCTCACACACAACCAATAAAACAAGCAAAACACTTTAAATTGTGTTCGTATCTCATTAAGCACTATGAATAATTGTGTACTGATGGAAAGAAGAGCTGTAAAGCCCCAACTGCAGGAATAACTGTAGAGATTATAACATCAAGACCTTAATTAAATTAAACACAGAAATCACTTTGAGCAACATTGCAACAACACTTGTACAGAATTAAGGACTGTCTGTGCTTCTGGGGTTGTGTGACACAACGAATAGGAAAAGAAGTGAAATGGCTGTTTTTTTTTCTGGAAAAGTTATATGAGAGTAATAGAAAAGCCTTCACCTATAGCAGACACATTAGGACCCCTTGCATGAACCCACTATATAAGGAGTAACAGGAAGACTTTGGAATTTAGTCACCACCCCTGGAGGTATTTAAAAGATGGGGAGATGTAATGTTTAGCGATATGGTTTAGTGATGGGATTTGTCTGTGTTGGGTTGATGGTTGGACTCGATCTGAAAGGTCCCTTCCAACCTGGGCAATTCTATGATTCTACGAATTTTAATTTTTACTGTTTTTCTGTGCTTCTGTTGCAGAGGAACCTAAAATCAAGAGAAAATATGATGGCACAAGGTAACCTTAAGAGTTTGCCAGTTTTGGTAACTCCTTTTAGCATGCAATTCCTCAAAAATAGTTTGATATTTGCCACGAGAAATAGCAGCATCTTAGTTACAGGAATAAAACGAAAAATAGTTCAGAAAGAAAATATCTCTTTCCTAAGAATATTCATGAACAAAAATAATTTATCTGTACCATCCTGTTCTTCCTTTTAAGTTGGACAACAAGTAGGCAACATTTGTTACACTCTTCTAGTGCAAAACCATTATGGATGTCCCTTAAAGATGTGACAAGTTTTTGATCCATGAGCACAACCATGAAACAGGGTTTATGTGTACTGAAGTCAAATAGAGATGTAATTTGATATATGTAACACTTAACAACAACAACAAAAGATTGAAATGAACCCTTCCAAACCAGATATTGTTTGTTATTTCAGATTTTTAAAAGTATTCTTGTTTGGTTTTCCCCTTCTTCCATCTATTCTATTTGATTAAATTGATTTAGTTTGGCTAAATTGAATTTCTTCTCTGTTGTTTTTGTATTTTGAATCCCTATTCATACCCTTCTAGCTTCCTTAGATTCTTCAGCTTTTCAAAATTTACCTTTCTTTATATGGAAAAAATTTGAAAAGAATGAAAAAGATAAGAATACCCTAGATTAAGTGAAAACACACAAAGCTTTACTCTTTTTAAATTTTTCAAATTTCGAAACCAAAACTTCATTCTGTTACTAAAGGGATTTGGTATTTTTCATAAGAAAACTTTAAAATTCACCATAAAATTCACAGGACTCTGACCATTTTAATGGACACTCTCCCTGCATGTAAGAAGAACATACAGGAAAGGGTAAAGAAGTTTGCCTGAACATGTACTCACAGGAACACTGAAAGAACAACCAGATGAAGAGAAAGTTACTCTAGGATGGCTGGAAACGTTTCAAGTTTGTTATTCTGTATATGCCTCTAGAATGGGAATAAGCAGTAATTAAAGTGTTCCATTAGACAATAACTAGGAATCACAGTTCCCCAGTGGAGAATATTCCCATCTAAGCCATGAGCAGCCATTTTCTCCAGGAGGATACCGTGGGACACTGTATCAAAGGCCTTGCTAAAGTCCAGGTAGATAACATCCACAGCCTTTCCTTCATCCACCAAGGAGGTCACTTTGTCATAGAAGGAGATCAGGTTTGTCAAGCAGGACCTGCCCGTCATGAACCCGTGCTGGCTGGGCCTGATCGCCCGGTCGTCCTTCATGTGCTGCATAATGGCACTCAGGATGATCTGCTCCATCACCTTCCCAGGCACCGAGGTCAGACTGACAGGCCTGGAGTTCCCTGGATCATCCTTCCCACCCTTCTTGTGGATGGGCGTCACATTTGCCAGGCGCCAGTCGGCTGGGACCTCCCCAGTTTGCCAGGACTGTTGGTAGATGATGAGAATTAGAATGAGTGAAGGATTCAGATGGCAAGATTAAAAGGCTATTAGATGCATATTAGTCTTTGCACGTATAAAAAATTAACAGTTGCATATTCAATTATTGTGGTCTCCATCTCACAAGTGTTACAGGTTTCTTCAGAACATGTGACCAGAGATTATGTTATCATACACACCTACAAGGTAACTCAATTAAAATAAGGTTAGTTCTGGTACTTAACTTGAGCATCTTTTTTCACCATAGTAGATTTCTATCTTTAAATGTAACTATTACTTTAGCCAGTGTGCAAAAAAAATGAAGGACTGACAGTTGCTCTCTATTCTAGATGTGCTAAAAGACATGAAGCTGAAAAAGAGTAGGAGACATTGTCCTGTTCTCAAAACTCCAGGCACAAAAGCATTTTTCCCCTGGATCTCTTTGTACCTTCATGGAGAGTGCTGGGTTTCAAAAACCTGTTCTCCAACCCCACTCATCTCTTCGTATTGCTACACAGTGAATTCTGTTTGGTCTCAGTGAAAGTCCTGCTTCCCTCAGTAGAGGGGGTTTAGTTGGACCAAACTATAACCACTACGTGACATGCTCTACTTGTCATCTCTTCACAGAATATATATACAATTTAGGTTGGTTCTGGTATTTAACTTGAGATGGTAAAGTGGTAAAGATGAATAAAGGGGCTTGCTTTTTCTTTTTTACTTTTTTTTTTTTTTTTTGTAAGAAACATAAGCGAAATCACATTTAGGGAGTAATTCCAATAAGATGTTAGAAGTCTATTTTCAAATGAGATGAACCATGCCCCAGATGTGCCTATTCCTTTCTATTCTAGGGGAATGAGAAAGCACTAATGGAGACACTGAAAATAAAGTTAGATTAGATAAACCTCACCTTGAAAAACATTACGGACTATTCTAGCATGACAGCACACATAGTGTAATTAGGTATTTCATGCAAGGGACATCAAAATACACATTAAAAGGGAATTATGTCTCGATCATGTGGACATAACATCTGCAGTATGTTGGGTTTTTTTAATCCACTTAATCTTATTTTCCTTGATACATGTACTTTTCATCCCAATGCTAATGCACTGGCTGTCACAACAGTGTTCAGCCTAAGACTAGGTTCTAAATATAAGCAATACCAGATCCCATGGTTTGTTCAAAAAAAAAAAAAATAGAATAAAGGAACATTAACTTGGGTGTCCTCATACAATTCACGTTCCATAATGAAAAGATAACCATTCCAAGGTAAGCTTAGGAAGTGAACTACTCTTGTATATTATGAGTTCTGAGGAAACTACAGTTTGTTATAATATTCTATTGTGTAGTGCTTGATGTGCACATTGTTGAATTTTAAGTTAAAATTGACAAAGATTACTGTGGACAGATAGAGCCCATTGAGTACTGAGATAAGAAAACTATATAAAGTCTTCAAATGGAAAACTCAATAGAATATATTAAGGCTAAGAATCTGAAAAAGGAAGGGAATAATGCTTTTCTATTACAAATAGAGGAACGAAAAATGCATTAAATACACTGCATATCTGATGTCTTAAAGAAAATGTCATTGCCTGCACCACTTTTTCAAAGAAAAGAGAACAATCAAGTCAATCTTACAAAATAAGAAAGTAACTTGGATAATTTTCTGCTTTCATTACAGGCCTGCTTCAGGGAAATGCCACCTCCATCCTAACAGTCCTTTACTGACCGAGAGTATGCGTCGTCTATTTTCCATGGCCCACAAAAATCACTTGCTTTTGTCTGACATACTAATTACTGCAAAATCAGCTGAAGAAAAAAGTAAGGCCTGACTATAGCATAGCAGTGTAATAATTAGAGGATTCAGGTGAGATGTGGGGTGTATTTTTCATACTGCAGTTGAAAGAAACTTTCATAGCAACATCACAGTTTTTTTTTTAAATACTAGCCTTTGAGGACATGTTTCTTTTAGTGGCTTTTAGTGGCAAGTGCTATGAAATAGTCTGATGTGTCATTGTGTGCAATCAGGCAGTGCTGTGCAGAGACAAACTTTGTGGTGCCACAGTGATGCACAGCCAAGTGTGGGACCATAAATACTGGGGATATGCTCCTGCAATGTGTAACATCAACAAACCTGTATTTCCAAAAACGTTTTCTTTCCTTTTTAGTGGTTCCACCCCATTTCAGGGCAAATCAGATGAGATGTGCTACTTCTGTCATCTGTGCCAGTTTGCTTTTAAAGCACATTCTTACAGTACCTGAACCTTAATAAGGGTGGTTGAATGAGTTAGATGAAAAACATCTCAGCGACTTTAATGTTACTATCAACATTAATGTTGTGAGCATCAAAAAAACAAGCATTAACCACATTTTCAGGCTGGAAAACCTGATTAATACCAGATTACAAAAAAAGAACTGTTAAAAAGAAGTTCATACTGGGTGGCTTTTCCCTTTTCAAAATTGCTTTCAAAATTTTCCCCTTTCAAAATTCACTTATCTTGAATTTCAACTCTTGAATGTAGAGGTCACCCAGAACATAGGCAAATAAAGAGACTAAAAAACTAGATGTCATATCATTTCCGGCTGTTCTAGGAATCGCTAAATAGTTGCAGAATAAAATAATGCCTGTGAGTGGAAGAACTGATTGATGAGAACCTCATCATTTTTGTGTCTAGGCTAGACAACACTAGTTTCATTTATTCTTTTAAAATGGGCCTTGATTGTCAGTGAAAAGTAACAGAAACATGATATATGCTCACAGTTTTTTAAAGCAGAACTTTATGATTAAATGCCAAAGAAATTGTGATACATTGACTCGAACTGTCATGTTAATTTTTTTTTAATCATCCTAAACATCTTGAATTTTTTTCTAGTCTGTACAACCTGGCACCATAATCAAAGTAATTACTCTTCATCCACTAGATGTCAGCTGTTTCTGGATATTCACTAAGGCCTAATAATTGTCATTCACCACTATCAGAATTGCTATTAGAAGACATTACTATGAGTATATCAAACTATGCAATAGTTTTTTCTACATATAAATTGTGTTGTTGCTGGTTTTGTTGTTTTGTTGTTGGTTTTTTTAAATAACTAACAATATTTATGCACCAACAGTAACTTCTCTACTTACCATATACAAGAAGCCATAAGAAAACAACGTTTAATAATGAAAATTGTAGTCAAGTGTTTCATACTATCTTCAGGTCATTGTGGCTATTGAATCTGGCAGCAGAACAGAGAAAACAGGAGCACTTTCATTAATTTCACCACCTTGACTTCAGGAAAGATGAAGACCTCTGTTTCAGTCATGGTACATGTAGACACTTCCTAAGAAAGAGAACTTGGAAAACTGTTGACTGAAGATTACGTCTGACAAAGTGGTGCACAGTGAGACCAAAAATGCATACGCTGCTACAGAAACACAATTAAAGGGAACAGCATATACTTGACCCTCTAGAAACTATGCAATTCCTGTAAATGCATGCTCAATTTTTACTTCATATTGAGTGGAACAGTGACTACCAGCCATATGAAGTTTTGGCTCAGACCACTTTAATAAAGTTAAAATTAAAATAAAACCTGCAGTACTTCTTTCATTCTTTTTCCTCTCATCTATCAAGGATCTGCTTGACCTCTCTATCTTAAAGAGTGACAATTTTCAGAAGCCCCACGCTCTCTAGCTCAAAATAACTCTATACAAAGGGAAAAGTCATTGTGCGCTCACTGATGCACACTGAAATGTACAAGGATGTACGATCTAAAAGTAATACTATAACTGTATTTATGAACTCTACAATGGACAGAAGTCATTATTGGAAGTTGTACTTTTATGTAATTTAGCACACCACTAATCCTTACTGGAAGATAGGACTTTTTAGCCCAAGTCGCAAACCATCACTTCTCTGGAAGCTTTGTTGGTCAGTGCTCAGAGGGAAAATACGTATTCCCAAATATACTCCATTAAATATATCCTACCAAACACTGAGACTGCAAGGAAAGAGTCCCATAAGAGAGATATATATTTGTATACACATGCTGTGAATAAATTTTTAAGATATTCCTACGAGTTATCTTGTTTTGGGGCTTCCTATACCTCCTGGATATGGAAATTGATCTTTTTAATTATCCAAAGCTTATTTACTTCACAAAAGAACATAAACATCTCCCTTCCTGTAACACATTCAGCTGACAAATCTAAATTCTTAAGTTAATTAACTTTTGGTTATCATGGTGAAAAAAAAGAAAAGTTGAAGGTATAGATGGAAAAAATGGTTATAGAACTGAATGAACTTTACAGAGTTAACTTTGAGAAGTATTAAACTGCAATAATTCTGCTTTACCTGCAAGCTCAACATTGAGTGTGGACCTAAACTGAATGCAACCTCATAACTTTCTAGAGGAGAAAAAGTTGTTCAGCCAAATAAATAATGAGAACATCTGATGATGGGCTTTTATATTAGGAAAAAAATTTCATATATGTACTTCCATTAAGCGTTATGTAAGCTCAACATCTTCATAAGTCAGACGAAACATCCAAATAAGTAAGAATTGTATACAGCATGCTTATCAGCCTCTGACTAGATTGTTTTATTGTTTCAGTTGTCATTTTTTCTTTTACAACAATGAGAGTAACCAGTGAAAGTGGAAGAACCATGAGGTCCCACTAATGACTCAGTTTGGTTCCTTCCCACAAGTATAACTCACATACAACTAGTAGTGCAAGACTTGGGCCTAGAATTCTCTGTAGAGAGACAGTTTGACAATGAGTCTTAGATATGTTTCTCTGATCTGCATAACTAGAAAATATATTACATTCAGCAATTGGATTAATTTATAATTCATGATAACACTCATTTTACAAATACCTCTCCATATGTAATCAAGCTTCTTCCCTGTATTTAGAATCCTAATATTAAATAACTTCAATCATACAAATTAAAGAATAAATGTTAATGAATGTTTGATAATGAGGACCAAAATTGCATTTTCTAATAAATGCAGACAGAAGGTTTTTTCACTGAAAGTCAAGAGGGTTTTCAAGTTACCTACACTTGTATCAAAGTCCCATCCGAAGTCTACAATGAAAATCTGATGTTTTATATCAGTATCTGACTAAAATTTCTGCAACATCACTACCTGGCATAAAGAATTTATAATTCTTAAAAATGGATCAAAAATCTGAAAGTATTTGTCAATTTATACACAAAAGGCATGTTTCCTGTAACTTAAAACTGGTGGTTGCTGGTGGCTCTAAAGCAATAAGAATTCAATGTCTTTAAAAAAAAAAATCTCTACTGCCATGTATCTTGTTCATCTGCACAAAACTTAAAGGAAACATTAAAGAAAAAAGTTTCTCTGTACAACCCTGACTGAAATTCTGAGAGGGTTTTCCATATAATTTTCATCTTCAGGACTTAATGCAAGAGCTTGTCTCCCTTCAACAGAGTCTTTATCTAAATCTTGAGGAATAAGGCCCTTATCCCACTTTCGGTCTAAGCAAAAGGAGCAATAGAAAAGAATCCTTGAAATACACAGGCTACCTATGTCCCATTATAAAATTTCTCTTAACGAGCTATGTGTTGCTGTAGTCCTTTAAATGCTGGTGTAGTCATATTTTAACATAACTACAAAGCTGGGCAGACATAAACTACCACAAGGTCAAAATGCTGAAATCACTGAAAAGTTTTGGTGTTAGGAATTACTTACATCTGTATTACATCATTCCAATCCTCCTTTGTAAATTCAGTTATTTCTCATTTATATTGGTACCACAGTGTATTGGAACTATGTGTGCAAGGAAATAAAACTTTTCTTTTCAAAAGCTGATTAGTCTGATTCTGATCTAATTTGAAGATGAAGCCAGTATAATTCCACCAAACAACTGATATCTAAATTAGGCCTTAAAGGGGAAAGATTATATCAACTGTTGAATTTAGCTGCCTAAAAAGGGTACCCTAAATAGAGTAACTTAAATGTTTTTATATTCATAGAGTTGAACTTTTTGTTTTGTTATCAGGCCTGAAGAAACTGGCCACACTACCAGAAAGGTTAAGTAGTCCTGACTAAAAACAAAAAGCAACAACAGATGAGAAAAGATTTGCTATAGCTGGCCAAACGTAAAGTAAATTTCAGCATGGTTTAGAGAAAGATAGAAATGGAAAGATAAAGACCTAAATGGCATTCAGGTGAACCATTTTGTCTTTTTGCGCTTTGCAAGCCTTTCAAACCATCTAGAAGTGAATCCACTATCAATTTAAATTCCTTTTTACTAGAGTGCTGCAATACCAAAAAGTCAGTTCTTTTAAATTATTTTCTCTATATAAATCAGTGCAGGATTAGTATTTATTGTATTAAATGAACCGGACATTTCCAACGCTGTTATCAGTTTTGAATAAGGCAGATGTTGACAGGATTGAAAGCTTAAAAACATGTAAATTAATTACTTTTCAAGGAAAGTCAGTTTATTTCGTCAGTTTGCTGGACTCAGCATTCTAAATTTAAGCTCCTTCATACCTTTTCACAGACATATTAGCATTAGGTCGTTTCTACTTTGTCTCTGAAGTCTGTGTATTCAGATGGGTAAGCTACAACTTTACCAGTCCTCAGATGATAAGAAACGGGAAAGAGAAAGTGAAGGTCCATGCCCTAGAACGTAGCACAGTGGACCTTCCCTTCAGAAGGTCTGGACCCAAGAAAGTGCCATCAGATTAGAGAACTAGTTTCATCATGGTAAACTGGGTTCTTTGCTTTAACACAAAGGAAAACATGGTTCACTACACTTTCTAACTTGAACTATGCATTCCTTTTTGTGGAAAGCTTTTACTCTTCCTGTACCACCACTGATAGTATGCCTAAAGCCAACTCAGTATTTTTCTGGAGAGCTGGAATTTTCTCTAGCTTTTTTTACAGCCATATCTCCATCCTATAGGTACAGACACGGGAATTCATCTAGGCTAGTAAATGCTTCTCACTCTACATCAGCCTATTCTAAACCTTGATTTTATATCAAAGCTTCTGTAACAATATGAACAAAAAGGGTACTGGTTCTCAGATCATGATATTTTTTTTCTTCTTCAAGTGTTCTTACCTTCTTACTTGCTCCTACCTTGGCAGTAACACAGTTGACATGATGAACTACTCATGTGAGAATGGTATTTTTCTCACTAAATCATACTTGCACTCCTCTGGGTCTCTCATTTTAGCTAGCACTTTATCAGGTCTTACAGCTGTTGTATTTCTTTGTTTTCTATTTAAGTGAGTTTTATCTTGGGAAGGGTGCTAGGTTGACATCCCAGGAGAACTGAGTCCTCTGTTCTTCCGCAGAGAAATTTATTTCAAGGTGCAGTTAAAGACATCACCTGAGAGGTCAAAAAGGCAGTGTTAACTCCTGCCCATAATTTCTTGGAAAGCTGGAACTACCTGGCACGAGAATGCTGCTGGCTTTCCATGGCTTGTAAAGAAACCATCCATAGTAGCACATTCTGAAATCCACCATAATTTCTAATGATAAACATAATCACCCTTCCTGACCTTCTGTCCTTCAGAAAGGGATGAGCAGATGGCTCTGCTAGTTCACAACTCTCTGGGTTCATGCATGTTGTAAACATCCTTCTCATGTTTCTAGTTCTTCTTGACTACTGAGCACTATTACAAAGCACAGGAAATCCAATCTCATCAGTACCACCGCCCAAGGTTAGAATTCAAAAGGAAAATTTGAACATAGTATAAAAATCTGCACATCATCATGATCAGTTTATTTTTCCAAATGGAAATATCCTCACAGCTTTGGAAAAGTTACACAGAAAAAGTGCATGTCAAGATGATAAATCTGACAATTTCTAAAGCTGCTCATCGTTATGGGCATGACACCAACAGTAAAATCTCATCCTGGATACAAGAGACATATCATACCTGACCTTCAGTTACTTTATCATGTGATTGGTTGCATTTATGCATACTATTCTCTTGGCCATAAAGGAAGAAAATGGGAAACAAAAATATACAAGTACAATTTCCTGCATGAAAAGGTGTTTGTCTCTACAACAGGCAAGGCAACATGACTTAGAGAGCCAGCGCTGTATTTTATTAGCATATAAATAATATTCTAAACATCACCCCATCAGTCAAATGATCACCCCCACCCATCCTCAGGAAATCTCAATCTTTGGCTCAGTAAAACGGTGGCTGGGGGAAATGCTTTCTCTTATAATGGAAAAGGATTGCTGAGCTGGGAAAGGAAGGATGTCTTTAAAAGTACTGTTAGATTCACTGCAGCTGGATCTGCAAACCAGACTGGCAACAGATCTCAAGGCAAGGAGTTTTGGTCCTGATGCATTGCTGCATGTTCAAGTTCCAGGGTCCCTATTCCAGAATTGCAGGTATCAAACTGCAGGTTTAGAACAAGTTTGAAAGGGATATTTTTCTTTTATTTTTACCTTCCAGGAAATGCAAAGTTAGAATCCAAAGGTAATCACAAATTTACATACCATTTCCGCTGTATGTTAAAGTCATTTATCAAAAGCAATCTGTTAAAGGTCAGTTACAGTGTAAATTTTCCATGTAAAATGCAGCATAATAAATCAGTTTTGCATGAACTACTAAGAAGACGTACCTTCAGGAGCCTGGTGGATTCTGCACCAATGACTCTGGTACATACATTACAATTTTGCTAAAAAATTATTAATGAAAGGAAAGATTTATAGTCAGAATATGAATGGAAACAAGTAACTGATTAAATTACATATTGCCTTCAGAACATGGAAAGACTGAATTTTAGTGTACCAGAAGCCAATTTTTTCTACCTTATTTCCTCGTTCTTTACTTGTGTTAAGATAATGACAGCAATATTGACTGCGCAAACATTTGGAAGTTCTTTTGTTTGGTGAAAACTTCCCTAAATCTCACACCTATTTTTTCAAAATATTACAAAACCTCCTTCATACCTACTCCAGACATTTTTTTAAAAAAAAAACAACAACAGTCTTAGGTACTGGAAGGCTGCAATAAAGTCTCTCCAGAGCCTTCTCCAGGCTGAACAACACCGACTCCCTCAGCCTGTCCTCACAGCAGAGGTGCTCCAGCCCTCCAATCATTTTTGTGGCCCTCCTCTGGTTGCCCTCCAACAGGTCAGAGCACGGAAACATTTGAATTGGCTTTGAGAAGTGTGTAACTAGTCCAGCCTATAGAAATCTTTTCCTGCTTTTTAACTATAAAGTGTTGAAATTTGAATTGAAATCACCACATGAGCCATATACAGCTTCATCTAAAAGGTGCAAAGAGACTCAAATGGAATTCATAGAATCATTTGGGTTGGAAGGAACCTTTAAAGGTCATCTAGGCCAACCAGCCCTCCACTGAACAGGTTCATCTTCAACTAGATGAGGTTGCTCAGAGCCTCATCCAACCTGACCTTGAATGTTTCCAGATACGGTGAGCCTGACAACTCTCTGGGCAACCTTGGCTAGTGTTTCACCACCCTCAGCCTTTTCCTCATCTGTTATTACCAGTTTGCCAGTCATGTTCATCAGGGGGATTGATCTTTCTTTGACCACCTTTTTCTGGCTGACATCCCTGTAGAAGCTTTTCTCATTATTCTTTGCATCCCTTGCCAATTTCTAGTTCTTCCCTTCCCAATTTCCCAACATCCCTGTGGCAAAATCCAGAGACTACTGACATGGAAAAGAAATTTAAAAAAATAAATTGAATGCATCTTTAATTATCAGTTATTTTCCAAATAGAAAGATGGAAATGAATCAGGAACAAACTGAAGAGTTAAGACAAAGCAGAATATTTTTCATAAAATAAGTAGGATTCACAGACCTCTGTTTGAAAAGCACTAATTATAAATCTTAATCAGGACTTCCTTTTACATTTCATGAAGGTAATGAGTATATCTCTTCTTGCTACTAATTATATATTCTGATTATCTTCTTTCCGTCTGTTTGTGGGTAGCAGTGAAGTAAGCCTAGCTTTTTTTCCTTGAAATTTTATTTTGTTTTATTTTACTGACTGACATATGTTAAAAATAATTGTCTTAATTATATTTAAACTTAATCCTTCTTGAAGCATGATTCAGACATTTCTCAACAATAACATAATATTGTTTTTTTTAAAAGGACATGGTCTGTTTCTGCTCTGACACAGATGGCACTGCAATACCGTACACAATTCCAGGAAGAATATTGTTCCTGTACTTCATCTGAACAGCTATAGAAACCCTACATTCACATGAACTTAATTTCAGGATACTGAAGTAAAGTTGTAGGAACAGAGAAGAAAAAATTAACACTAAGTTTACTTGTGGTTAAAATACCAAAGTAACAACAGAGTTTGAAACATGCTTTATTTTGTGTGAAATCATCTGTTTAGGAACCACAGCTTAAAAACTTGGATCAAATAATGAAGACTCATGGCAAACTGTCATGGTTTCTGTAATGGCACAGCAAGCTTTTCAGAATAGGAAATAGTCCCAGAAGCCTCACTAGACCTACTTCAAATATTGCAGAAGAGATGGCAATTGGAATCAAGAAGGAGTTAACGTTTAGCCTGGAAAATATGAGACCTGGAAATCAAGAGTAACCATGGTGTTGTAGAAACAATCCAATTGGTAAGAGACACCTATCCTAAAAAGCCGAAAGAATAATGTTTTCCTGGAAAACTGAGAACTGTGGCTCTAGAGCATAAGCTCTGCAAAGGAAATTATTCAGACTATACTTCTTCAGCGTGATTGATGTCTGCAGGCAAAGGACAGTGGAGGACACAGGAAGAGCTCTTTTAGTGAAGCAAACTACTTATTTGGACACAAGAAAGCAACTGATGGTAATGAAGGCTCTGGGACACAGTAGAAACCACTACAGCTGAGAGCAACAATAAGTCTACTGGTGTATCTAGACCATAAACAAGAATCAACACCCAAAGGCAGATGGCAAATTAATGCTCTTTACTCAGAGGATTTGGAAGGAATGAACTTACCCCGCTGCACTTGGGTGCAACAGAATGATTTGTTATTTTCAAGACTATACAAAGCTGAATTAGTCTGGAGTGGTGACTTCAGTGTCGTTATGAGGAACCACTGGAATCAGAGAAGTTTTGTAGGCAAAAAAAGATCTCTAAGACTTCACATAATACAATAAATTGGTTTTCATGGCTTTGGGAAAGAAGAACAGGTTTATTCTGAAAGTAGTTCGTGGTACAGCCTGTGTTGTGACTGTGAGAAACAGCTGCAGCTCCCATCAGCTCTTCACAGCAAACACCCTATTATCTGGGGAAGGTCTATGGACAGAGATGCGGGGAGGTAAGAGGTTATGTATATCAAAAATCTCTTGGACAGTACATATCAACACCTGGGCAGTGCACTTATACTGAGTACCTGGGGAAGGGAACAAAACATGTATTTCAGAGACCTCTTAGAGGTAGCAGGGCTTCGGGGAAGAAGGCATAGAAAAATGCACATTTTCTTTCCCTGCACATGTCTTCTGGAAGGTATGTAAACTACTCATCTAAGGCTCTGCACAAAGAGCAGTTTGGCATGGAGCAGAGAAAGATAAGGCCTGTCTGTGCACGTCAGCTCAAGTATCCTCCAAGGTTAACTCAGATAATAGCAAATTAAAGCAGAGTCCTGAGCAAGAAATAAGATGGCACTCTGTTTACATCAAGCTTTTCCCTTTTTATGTTATAGAAAACAATCGTGGAGGAAAAAGTGATGATGACTTTACTATTCTGTTTCTTGGGGTAGTAATATTCTCCGTAAATCCGTTTCTATTTGTTTTAAAATACAGCTGCTTCTTCACTAGCATTTGAAGCATTCAATGCTCCCAGAGAAATTATTCCTAATTACTTATACTGGAAAAGTTGCGTACATGTAAAAATATCCATGTAGATTTTGGAGAGTTTTCATATATTAATCAAATTGGAATATACATATATTCAGAACTGTAGTAAACACTAATGTTTTCTGAGAAGGACACATAATGACAACAAAATAATCAAACAAGGTGAATCAGACGCATCAACAGCCCAACAGCAAATAGAGAAATATTTACAAATATTCCTTCAGCATCAGCAAAAAGTACTCAGAACTTGGCTGGCACAAAACCATTTTATATGCAAACAAGCAAGATTAAAAGAGAATCTAAACAACCTTTGTCACATTCATGACTGAATTTCAGAGAACGGGCAATCAAACATTACATCAAATAATCCTTAGATACGGGGCTGAGAAGTTGATGTACTTAAGACGCATTGGGTAGCTCAGTGAGGGAGTGCCAGCTGCAACCTTTAAAAAAAAAATTAGCAAAACCCTTTTGCTATTGCAGTATATTACACAGACAGGTTCTTTCTATCCTACTCAAATCACTGTTTTTTCCATTACTTTTGATCCTGAGGTAAGCTGTTGAGAAGTAATCAGTGTCATTGACCCCCGTTTGATTAACTCTATTCTTCAGTGGTCTCTGAGGTTAATACCAGTTTTATTACCTTTTTACTGGATAACTTTATTGAATGTCATGGTGCAGCACTAAAAGCCATTTATTGAAAGAAACAACACCTGCAATAGTCTATACAGAAACAAAACTCCAGAGGATTTGCAGAAGCCTGCTTACATTTCTTCAATTATTCAGGAAAAAACCACCAGTTTTAGAACATCCTATCACCTTATGGAGAGAGTTTTGGTAGAGCTAACCAGAATAAGCCAACAGCATCTGCTCAGGAGTTATTAACATAAAAACATACCCTACTGTTTAGTATTCTGTAGTCTTCATACTTGTGTTTATTTCTAATGCAAATTGATAAAAATTCTATCATGGCACATTAAAACTTACTAAACTTCAATACTGGCAGAGCCCCAAAGGGAACACTGATGCGCTTCTGTGTCATCGCTCATTTTAAAAGCCACGAGCTTCCCAAGAAATTAGAGAAACAATTCAGTGTCAGTGCCCTACAAAGCCATTTTGCAGCCAAACAATCAGAAGACCTGATTGAGTTCCTACCTACGATTACAGCACGACATCAACAATAAGCAACTTCAGAAATGCAGGTTCTATAAGAAATCTGTGCAACTATAGGATTTATGATAGGTCATAAAATTGAGGCAATGCACGCTGATTTGCAAATACAAACCATTCACATTAATATAATTGTGTTCATTAATATAATAGTTCCAAGGGCTTCTGGAAACTAAAGCAAGTGAGGATAAAAAGGATATTGCAAACACAGTTTAAGACGGACGAAGTGACAGATTATGGAATAGTATCAGAAGAAGGCTCTATTACACCAATATTTTCCTAGCTTGCTCTGTGAAATGTATTTTTACAGTTTAATAGAGCTGCAAAGGATGGCAATACAGATTAGCACCTGAAGATTCTGACCATACAAGAACATATGGCATTTGCTCAAGATACTGTTCTAATCTCAGTAAAATGAGGGAGGTGCAAAGAGAGAAAGAAAGAAAAATCACCAGATAATCAGTTATGTCCTTCCTAGTAAAGGGTACAAAATGGGACTCCATCTGGCTTGAGCAAGTAGCCAAAGAGCCAACAATTTGCTTTTGCAAGTGTTTACTGTCTGAAGTGCTAGGCAACAACACAACGGACAGGCAGATCCATTTAAAAGGCTGACAGAAGCTCATCAAGCTTTGCTAAATTACATTTCTTCTCTTAACAGCGTTGGAATTAGCCATCAGCCTGCACAGCTGACATAGCAAGCACAGCAGGATCACCATTTTATAAGTGGGAAAAGTGTACTTGAAAGTGTATTAGCAGTGCTTAAGAATAGTGCCTGAACACCTGCCTCCTCTGTTGACTTTTTTTATATGGTTTTGAGTGTTCACCAAGAGAAGAGCAGGTAATTTTTGATGTTTTATTATGGCTTCAGAAAATTTTAGGATGCTTAGGAAGGAACAGAAGAGTCACCCAAGAGCTAAAAAAAAGACTTCAAACAACTCTTCTAGGAGAATTTTTAACTAGCATTTATCTTTATTAAAAGAACTAGGAAATTTTTCCTGTCTTTTTTAAGAGGTATATACTATCACATATACATTTACATATTAATAATTGTGAGTTCTATGCAGAAAGGAAACTGTCCTTTTCCTACAATGTACAGAAATCAGAGAAAGAGCAAAGAGCAAAAGCAGCACTCTTAGCAAAAGGCTTTAAGCACTCTAAGCTCAGACTCCCAATGTAGTTTTAATACACTATCTTGTAATAAGAGCTTCCACACAAAAAAACACCAACCCAAAACTATAACATATGAAAAAAAAAAACAGTCTTCAGACCTCACCAGAGAAGTTCACCAGGCACACAGAGATTTAAGGAACAGCATATTTCTCTACAACCTCCTCCCTAACAAGGGAGGGAAAAAATAATCATCTCAATCAACTTCCTCCACCTTTGATAGTTCTCATGGCAATCCCCACCTGATGCCTCATGCTGGTTAGGTTCCTTAATGGTCTGGAGCAGCCCCACCTGGTTTCCCTCACCTCCACCTTCTTACCTACAGCCCTGAGGTGTTGTTTAAGCTCATGCCTGGGGCCATCAGCTGGAGGCTGTTGTGGGGCTTTGGTTTTATTTTTGTGTCTACTCCTACTGCATGCCATAGTGCTGCTTGGGGTGGTATCTCCCAGTGCTGCCTTACCTTAAAGTTAGCAGGTTATTTTTATTTTTTTTTATTTTTTAGGAAACCTCCCAATTTAAGAAAACAAGGGATTATGCTACTACAAAATAGAAAAAAAAATACGTTGTTACTCTCTACCTGTGAATCTCAGTTATATTTGAATTTGTAGTTATGTGCTTGAGTCAAAATAGGTATTTTTCACTGCTTGACTTTTAATAATATTATTTTGGAGCCTAGTCTTCCTGCCTTCCCTCTGTGAAGAAAATGAACAGATTCCTTTGAAAAGATCTAATGAATACTTGGGTGATCTTAAAAAGCAACTTATTCTCCCGCACCTCTTGGTCATGCCACTCTTCATTACACCTTTATTCTGATAGTGATGAGTTAAGGAGGACTGTACTCCACTAGAACAGTATAATATCCAGTAGCCCTCGTTTCAGCTATGTTCTTGGGAAAAATTATGTTTACGACTGCAAAATGGAAGTTGATTTTTTTCCCCTCTGGTCTTTGAATTTAGTGGGTTAAAGGTTGGACTAATGTATCCTGTTCTTTGAAGAATTGGGAAAAGGGTGAAGTTTCAAAAAAAGCTGTGTAATCAACAACTGAGTGTTTCTGTTGTCCTCTCTCATAATTACTTTGAGTGGAAGCTGGAGCTTGGATAAAGACCGATTTGCTGTACTCCTGAATTATTTGCAGACAGGGCCATATTTTCTTGCCTTGGACCTGGGGTGGTAGCCCATTTTCTCTAAGCAGAGCTCAAATGTGCTATAAAGGAGTGCCCCTCGATCAACTTTCCCTGAACTGAACCCTTTTAACGATCCAGTTCAGCTATGTTACAAGTCAATAGCTTGTGTTATCCTCTTTGGCTTAGTTTTTAACTTGGCTCAAGCCTTGTGCTTTTGGTCTGTAGGGTGCAATTGAAGACAAGAGTTTATTGGAGAGAAGGATCTAAGTCCAGACATGTTTCCAGACTGCTATTTAACTCAATTCCTGTGTCCTTCAGGAGCTCCTACAGCTCTAAATCCATTTACATTCTTGTCCCTTACTGGCTGTCACTTTCCTGACAATTCAACCATTTTATGAGTTTCTTCCAGAGGCAAGAAATTCTTTTGTCTACAGTGCATTTTACACCTGAAGTTCTTCATGTAATATATCAAATGTCAAGAAGAATTTTAGTTGCACTGAAGTGCTGGACCTTAAAAATGTTTCAGCTGCAATCTTGACAAGTTGAAAGTTTATTATAGCGATTTTATCTATGACAAAAAAAAGTTAATTTAAGCTATGCTTTGCCTAATACCTTCCTCCAGTGGGGCCTCTCGAATGCCTCGTGAATGCCATCATCTTGTTTACTGCCTCTCAAAAAATGGAGAGCTGTTAACCTGGATTAGTAGCTGGAACTCTAGACTAGCACAGCTGAGAAGAATTTTAATGAATTATTTTAATAGTATGCACATGAGGTACATTTGTTGGAGGTGAATACGCTTCTGTGCAGTTATTCATACAAGTTGAGATTATGCCATTGCCCCAGGGCTGGCAAAGGGAAACAACAGGAGATCTCAGAGTCAGACGTGTGTGGCCTTGATGTTGCCTACTAGCCAGGTTGGCTAGAGAGTAAAGCTTTGGCTCCGGATCCAAGTAAGACAGTAATCTGATGACAACATAGGCCCAAAGCATATTGTTTTTAAGAGAAAACGTAGAGAAATTAATGATCTAGCCCCCAACTTCCTAGTTTCTTGGATAAGTAGATGGATGTATAAATGTAAAATATTACTCTAAACATGCTCAATAACACATAAGCTCTCTGTGTGTCAAATAACCAATGTAAATGAAAAGTTTGAGTTTGGCTTCTTTATTGCACCCACGTTAGATCAGCAATAATTTCTTAAATAAAAGTTTATTTGTAGCAGAAAATGTAGGTGAGCAATTTAGCCAGATGATCTCTATTTCATGCCATTATACATTTAAAAACGCTTCCACACAAAGAAAAAAACAGTAACACATTTCTAAAATAGGCTTAATTCCCATATTAATGAAATCAAGATGTTACTCAAAATTTTGGAACAAATGGGTTTAAAAATAAAAAAAACGATTCTCAGGAAAGGTGTTATGAATATTCCTTATTCATAATTCTACAATTTTAGAAGTTTAAATCATTTATTGAAAATGAGAGCAACACTAGTTTGTAATTATGCAGGTACACAGTAAGATTAATTTTTTGCAAGGTAATGTATTGGCACTCTTCACATGAAATATTCTATCAGATAAAATGGAGTGATAAAGAGTAGCAGGTAAATATTTGGCAAGAGACATATTCATAAAATAAACCCTTATTTAATGAATTATTTGTAAACAGAAAAAAATCACAAGCATAATCGGTAGCTCCTGCTTCTGAGCTAGGCAAATTAAAGGAGTCAACTGAACTTTTCAGAAGGGCAGTACTTTTGCCAAAATTTATCCTTCCCTCCATGATAGTATTCTTTTAATTACACTCTCTCTTTTAGCTGAAAACTCCTAGTTCCTTATTCATATTGGTTTATAAAACACTTTAATACCATTCAAGATGAAAAACTGTATATAACTACAAAATATCACCTATTACTCTTAGTTCATCTTTTGCTTCCAGTGCTATAACATCTCACAAGCTGTGATTTTTATTTTTTTTCTAACTATTCTATTCTTAATTAGGGCTGTTGAGTACTGTGTTAAAAATTTCAATTTAGAAACTATGCTGGTAGATAGAAAGGCAGCAGCTATGACTACAGACTTTTGTGTTAATTACAAACCCTGAACCACATAGCATTTAGCACTATAAAGTAGCCAAGTGTTTTCGTGGCACAATACAAAACATACAGCTGAACAATAGCTTACTTGGCACGGGGGTGAGGAACGCTCATTTTCACCCATACAGAGGTTATGAAGTGAAAATGTACTCCTTTTTGTATATTTAGCAGAAATATGTGTTTATGATCTGGGTGTGCAAGGGAGGAGACAAATGACATAGAAGCAGATGGCCCAGGATGATGTAGTAGTGATGCATAGCCCAGAAGCTTGGATCTGTTTCTGGCTATTATAGTGTTAAGCTGGAAGGGGACCTGAAATCAAAAATGAAATGAAATCTGACTGTGCAAATGGTGCAGCTAACGTATATGGTAATGCAGACATTGTCAATTTATATAAGACTGAGCTCACTTCATTCATAGAGGCATAGAATCATTTTGGATGGAATCATTCATATCATCCAGTCTAACTATCAACCCAACACTGGCAAAAACCACCACTAACCTATGTCCCTCAACACCACTTCTGTCTAGCTGTGGAACCGGTTGCTTCTTACTAACTTCTGTTTTCTTTCATTCTTTGTCAAATGACTGCTGAGCTCCAGGACAGATGGAAAATTTCTCTTGCCTTTCAGCCCTGAATCTTCCCTCCTTCCATATGTCTCTGCAACTGTAGGAAATAGTAAGTGGAAGATATGAAAGGGAACAACCAGTTCTGGCTGGGTGTGGAAGCACCAGAGCAAATAGCAGATGAAGGGCTGTAGCAGTTTTGTGTGTTGAAGACTCTGTTCACCTTCTGAGGGTACCCAGTGCTGGACACAGGACGATGGGTAAATCCTAATGACTCACCCAGGTGGGACACAGTTACAAGCTAAATCCCTGTGAACTCCACAGTGGTGGAAACCACATCCAAATCCAGGGTGTTATTGCCATCTGGAACAACCCCTAACCATGGCTCGATAGCTGGTGTCCTCTGTCATGTGGTCCACCATGGGAGATCCTGGTCACATCACCTGGAGTTGTGTCTCTTGGCCAGATGCCAAACATATCTGAAATAGAATCATAGAATGGTTTGGGTTGGAAGGGACCTTAAAGTTTGTCGAGTCCCACCCCCCTGCCACAGGCAGGGACACCTTCCACTAGAGCAGGTTGCTCAAAGCCCCGTCCAACCTGGCCTTGAACCCCTCCAGGGATGGGGCAGCCACAGCTTCTCTGGGCAACCCAAGCCAGGCTCTCACGACCCTCACAGCACAGAATTTCTTCCTAATTATCTAGTCTAAATTTCCCCTCTTTCAGTTTAGAACCATTCCCCCTCATCCTATGTCTCCAGTCCCTGATCAAGAGTCCCTACCCATCTATCCTGTAGCTCCTTTAGGGACTGGAAGGGACTCTAAGGTCTCACTGGGGCCTTCTCTTCTCCAGGATGAACAACCCCAGCTCCCTCAGCCTGTCCTCATAGGACAGATGCTCCAGCCCTCTGGTAATAAAGACAAATAAAAAAAATTATGTAAACATTTTGTAGTCCTTGTGAGTATGCAGGTAGGATAGTATGGATTTGAGAGGAATTGGCTTGGTTTTACAATTAAATCCCCTTCCATCCTTGTAGGTTTGCTACAGGTTTGTTACAGTAGCAACATTATTTGTTATGGAACCATAAGGAAAGAAAGAATATACTTGTTTTCAGAATACTAGCACAGAAGTGAGACAAATGAGTGTAAATTCCAGTATGTGGAGAGGAAGAAATGAAACCTGCTTTCCTACTTCATGACTGTGGTCTAGCAACAAACTTTTAAATAAAAAGGAGATGGCTGAACCACTACCTTCAAACCTGCTTGGGGAGTGAATTTTCTTTCTAAATTCAGGGGGTGGAGAAAGTGAATCCCACAGGGTGAAAATGCAATTTCTTCTATAGCTGAATAAACCCAGGATTTTAAACTCAGCATTTCCCAGTAAGCTGGCAGTAGAAAACTAGTATGTACAGGATGGATTTAAGGCTTCTCACAGCTCCTTGGACTGCTCTGGGTGCCATGTGAAGATGCCAGCCCTCTACACAGAGCCTTAACAGAGGCTTCTAATCTCCATTTTTTGCTGCATATCTGCCTTAAAATGGGGTACTGGGTTTCTAAGTTCTTGGATCTGGCCTTGAGTGCTCTAGAGCAGCCCATTCATACCACTTCTGGGTGAGAATCTTCCAAGAGGGATAGCTGGCTGGGCAGCCGCCAAGCTATTTAACCCAAATCTGTGCAGTGCAGCTGCCTTCAGCTTTAAATACATAAACCTGATTTCAGATGATAGTTCATCTGTAACTATTTGGTAAGGATTCTCTGAAACAGCTTCTGCATGTTGGGGATTCAAGAGAAATGAGTTATGACCCCATAGAGATATCAATCCTGCTAAAATGAATCAATACATTAATAAATGGCAGGAACCAGAGAAAATAGTTTCCTAAAAAGGCCCAAGGAAGGATAAAACTTTGGAGGCGTTCTCCTTGAATAATGATTTAGCAGCAGAAAGAGAATAACCTATACGGGCTTAATTATTTCCATTCCTTGTCTTTAGCTGTTGCCAGAAAAATTTAATTAAATCAGTTTAAGACTTCCTCCTGATATAACAACTACATAACAGCTTACAATGTTACTTTTAATGGCTTTAAGATAGACGACATAACAGAGGCAAAGCTTATTCAGCTGTACCAAGCAGTGTCCTAATGATGCCTGCTAATGCTGCTGGAGCTAGGATCTTTTGCCTCGTAGAAAGGACGTGCATTTTTCCTTTTAAAGCAATAACTCTGCATGCCATGGGCAAATATAGTTTAGGCAGCATTTAATAAAATCTGGATTCAGTCACTCAAAATTTACAACAAAAGAGGAAGACAACCCTTTTTCCAGGTTAGCATGCTTGATAATGTCGAAATAAGAATAATTTGGGAAAACTCAAATTCCTAATGAAAAATTAAGACAAATGGGTTTTGTAAGTGATAAATGGTACTGCTGTAAACTGATGTCATTAGAAGTTTAGAAAACATATGTGTTGTAAAAGTTTGAAGGCAAATTAGACTCATTTTTCTGTCTTTAAAAAATTTACTCTCCTCTTGTTCTAGGGAGAGAGACTGGCAATATTTCAAAGACATTTTGATATGTATTCACTCGCACTTAAGTGAATAATTTTTACTGTGTAATATATCTTTCCTTTATAATAACGTAGTATATATTTACCTTTATATGCCCTGCCTGCCGTAATACTTGAGTACGTAATAAATTCTAGCAAATTATTTTGCTGATAGCAGAACTGTTGAAAAGACACCTATAAGCAGTGGAACAGGATGGTAGAGGAAAACTAATTTGGATTTAGTCATTGCATATTCAGATCCAAGTGTCATACCTATGGCACATAGCCAGGTGTCTTGTGGAAAGCAGCAAGCAGACAAAACCCTCAAGATCCATTCAAAACCAACACGCAAATCAGAAAAGCATAAATGAATTTATGCAATAGAAATCATTAGAAATCAAAGAGATTTCAAGTATGCATTTTCTTGTGAGGCTTTATGATCTTTTTGGTAGCTACAATCTTCATTAAAAATCTGCAGAATATCTAAGTCCAAGACCAAGAGTTTCTTTACTTGTGCATTCTTATTGGGAATAATTTTACTACTCTTGTGAGGTCCAATCTACTGTGAATGTTTTTTAAACATGCTTTTAATTAGCAAGGAACAAGGGGGAAAAGAAGACAACATCAATATTTAAATTATAAACCAAACCATCACGTTGTCAAATATTTTCAGGGCCACCTAAGAATCCCTAACTCTTTATAAAAAATACTGAGGGAAATTCATATTGTGTATACTCCGGTGTTTTTAGTTATCTTTACAATGTTTAAGGGGTATAAATTAATCTTAAACAGTTTATACTGTACAAGATGCACACATCAAAGTTTATGTCTTAGGGAGAATGCTTAGTGGCTAAAGCAGGCAATTGGAAGCAGGGATTGCTGGTTTACTTTTATTACTGGGTTTGCTGCTTGAAGATAAATTTCCCCCAAAATGTTTAAAGTCCTGCTTTTTGCCTTGTTCTATGCTTGATGTCTGAGTCCTGCCATAGTATTATTTTAGTGGCTTTGGACCCAAGCCACTTTGACCTTTGTTTTCTTTAGTTACTTTATGTAAGTAGGGGTAATTATAGATACTATTGTGTAGACGTTCGATAACGTATTCAATAATTATTATGAGAAGCTCATATGCTACAGTTTTTATGTTGCGGACAACATAAAACCAAAGAAAGGCCACCTATCTCTCAGGAGTCAGAAGGCTAGAGATTTGTTAAGTTATGTAAAGTACCTCAATATTCCACAGTAAAGGAACATTTATTGCCTAAATGCAATTTTTAATTAAAAGCTTTGTTTGGCCTAATAAACTGAGCAGGTGCAGCTCTGATGAAGAAATTCCCTGCACTATTTTGCTTTATGGAAACCTCTCAGGTGTATTTTTCTTTTTTAACTTGGTTTCTAATTTATCGCTATGTTTTCCTGCATTTTGACAGCACATGAAGTACCACCTTGACTTACTCTTAGCAACTTAAGGAGTCATGTCCAGAATAACTGCCATGAGAACCGTTGTCCTGACACACCAACACTGCTCACTAGCTGTGTCTACCCTTGTCTCCGCTCCAGCTTGAATTACATGAAATTGCCCTAAGTAGACTGCACGCTCACTTGTCAAGAAAACTGAATTACCATTGCTCGTTGCGTGAAGCCTCCACATTCAACACAACCTGCTGTTTGACTCGCTGATACTCACTTAGACTATAAACAACGGTGTGAAACTCTGGCTTTCTGCAGATGCTGAAATGTCTTTGAAGGCTGAGAGGTCTCTTTGAACTTAAGTGATTCATATGCTAATTTATGCTTCTCTGAATGGGATACTGAAAAATATAAAACTGTGATTGCACAATGTGCAAGCTTCCTCTGTGTGGAGAAACCTCTGCAAGGTCTCAGCACTGACTGAATTCTCGTTGAAGCACTTTCAAAATGAGTTTTGAAGCAGAACATAAGCTTTGGGTGGGCTCTATACAGCAAGACAAATCAGGGAACCTAATTTCAGCACGTCCATTCTACAGCTCCCAGTCTACAATGAAAGGTTTAGTTTTGTAAATGAAAGGACAGGCAATTCTCAGCTCCCTGTTGAAACTACCGAAGTTGACCACTGTGGCCAGTTGTGATTCTGTTCTTTGTGCGTCCAGATTTTGTCTTCTGAGACAAATCCGTTTTCATCCTCCTTCTGAGATTGCTGTGACGCAGATGCAATGATGTGACACATGGTAGAAGAGCTCAGGTCTGAGTTGGAGGTGGTGCATGCTCCATGTCTGCAGACAACAAGGTGCTGGCTCAATGCCTCCATTTCTGGGAAGCCCTTCTCTCCCCATCATTTCCCCAAGGCAGCTGATATCCACCTATTGCTTCTTTCTAGCTCAGCTTACCTTTACTTACATCAGAAAGGGGGAATAAGGGACAAATCCCTGATTCAGTGTGTAAGCAGAAAATAAGGGAACGTAGGCAAACACCTAAAAGGAAATTTGGGCAGAAAACAGAACTATTTAATTCGCAATGTATGCTACAGTAAGTAAGAAGATTTACTACCAGCTGTATCATACTAATCACTGAGAGATTAGCGCTATGTACTGAAACTCTATAGCATATGTAGAAATTATTCAAAGAAATTAATCCTCAGTGTTTTCCTTGAGCTTCAATATTTATTGCTTCTAACAGTACTTTTCCTACAACATAAGCTACAATAAAAGCAAATGTTACAGCTTTTTTAGAAAGTGTCAGGAACTTTTTAATGATTAAGCATGCTTGGAAATCTCATTCAAAAGTAATGCTAAGAGGAAACTTAAAATAAAACTAAGATTGGAATAATTTAAATATATCCTCTAGCCTCAAAGTGTCAGGTTCTGTTTCTTTGTGTGCTTTGATGGTAGGTGGAATAAATTAATAAATAAACTAAGGGGCTTGGCAATGAACCTGTGTCATTGCTCCAACATGCCAAGGGATGCAAGCATCCTGGGATGCATCCTAGGAACAGTGGTAATGGAATTCTTTCCCCCTTTTTTTGCTCTGCACCATTCTTTGTAGTGGTCAGCCTGTAATTTTCTTATTACAAATTGCCATTCATAGAACCATTTAACAGCAATGTAACTTTTGCTGAGGTAAAGTAAGTTTGTCGTGTGAACTGCAGGTAAGGCTAGTAAAAGGCAAGCTAGTGAAGAGAAAGACATGAGAGGCTAAACACTGTAATTTGTGTGAAAGTCCAGGGAAATTAAGCAAAAGTTGCTGGCGTGGTGTAATTCGGGTCACTTTAAAATCTTTCATTTAGTTTTTCACATGCGCAGGGGAAAATGAGGTTTTTTTCAGATTCTTTTTCTCAGGATATTAAGTTATCAAAAGTATCTTCAGAGATAAGAAATACCAGTAGCATTGACTGAAATTTCAGGAAAGGTGACTAGGAGGAAGATTTACGAAAGAGTTTGCATGCAGGCAATTTTTGCCACATTAACTCTCCTTTTGGGAATATGTATTTATAAGCATATGTGCATCGTCTGTGCCAGGTACGAACAGTTTGGGGAAGGCTCAACTTCATACCCTGTTCAATGCTAGGCACATTGATAGCAGTTCAATAATTAAACCATGATCGTGTTTCCCCATCCTGTTTGACTTTTCACCGATAAGTGATGTTCACAATACTCAGACCACGACACTGAAGTGTTTTGTCCTTTTTTTTTTATTAAAAATTAAATTATTTTTAAAAAGCTAGCGAGAAGCATTACAAGTAGAAATATTAAATATTGTAAAACAATCAGAAACTTGGGATGAATGAGAGAAGGACTCGAGCTTAATCTTTTGCTTCGGCTTCCCCCTGACAACAGTAGTTCTATAAAAGCGTGCATATTTACAGTTATTTAAATCCTTAGATTAAAAATGTTTTGTGTACTGTTTCTCACAAATCTAAGACAAATTTTTCATTCTTTGGTGTTAGAAATTCAAAAGGCAATCTCTGATTTGCCTAGTGGTTTAATGTCTGAGATTGCCTTTGATCCAAGGTTTAATTACCCCGTTTTATTAGCCACTGGACAATACCCTAAAAGCAACAGTTCTGAGCATTAATGATTTCAGAGATTTGTGGTCTGTGCAATTTGTGTTGAAGAATCTGTTCAGAATCAAGTTCAAAGTTCATCTGAACTTGAGAGATGGCAGGATAAAGACAGTTATAAGATCCCACTGTAATTTCCCTTGTTTTTTTTAATGAAAAGTTTATGGATTTCTTATTGACCTCAAACAGTTCAGTCCTGCACAGTGGCTCACAGATGACAGTTGGCGTCTTACTGGGGTGCTGGTGTCTCAGAAAGGAAAGTGTCTCTTGTAGAGTAATCACAATGCTTCCATCACAACTTAACCACTCTTCTTTTTGTAAAAATAAAATAAAATTAAAATATGTATTTTTTTTTCTAAAAACAACTACAAAAAAATCATGGAGTACTCCTAGATCTGAGTAAGTATATTTGACTTGCTGCATAAATTGAGATGTATTAATAAAACATTAGCTACGGTCACATCTGGGACCTGAACTGTTGGACTAATCTTCAGTAAGATCTTAACCCTTTCTTTATGTTAGCAGTTATTGCTTTCACTAGATGGCACTTTGTCTCTCTGCATCAAAATGCTAGGCTTGTTAAAACTCCTTAATTCAAACAAATACCCAGTCTGTCTCATTCCCCTCACACAAACTTGGCCAGATCTTAGTATTTGTGTTTACAAACATTCAGTGAAGTAATAAAATCTGATGAATAAAGCTTTTTTTTTCCTAATGAAGATGCATGGAGTGGGAAAGCTTTGCAGTGCAGCCCACATATACCTTGTAAAGAAGGGAAGACCTATTTGAAGAGGATTACATATGAAAAATAATGGTGGGAAAGGCTTTTTTTTCCCTCTCTTCATCCCAAAGGATGAGAAAAGTTAATGTATTGTCACTAAAGATATTTGGAGACACACAGTATTTCTAATAAGTGTGTAAGCCAAGTGTTAGTATGCAGATAACTCTGTTTAACACCCGTGAAATTTTCCCATGTAAAGTCATCTACAGATTGTATTCTTCATTTCAACTTGTAATTTTTTTTAAAAAAAGCTGCTGCTCTGAGACAGTCAATGTGTCTCTCATTCACAGCTTAGTAAATACATAGTGCGTTAAAAAGTGCACCAGAAGTAGGAAAGAATATGTGAGTCCTTACCCTCTCCTTCTCTTCCTAAGTCTATTTCCCTGCCTGCTTTACCATTTCTCCTCATTTTGCCATTTCTCCCTGTTTTCCCTTCTCCCCCTTTGATAGTTACCCACTGAGAATGCGTGAGAAAGTTCAGCGTGAAGCTTTTGAGTGCAAACTACACTTTTTTTCTATTTAAGTTTAATGTTGTCAGAAAAATAAAAACAATTAAATAAACCAAAAAATAATAATTAATGGATTTGACTTAGAGAATCCTAGAGGAAGAAACAGCCAGTCACGGCTGTTCTTATTCTAGCTTATCTTCCAGGTATTGGCAGTGATATGACTGTTTGATCCTTTATTGTTTTAGTTACGATGCTGTAAATAACTTTGACAGAGATTGTGTGAGTACTGGTATCATGGACAACTTTGTTAGCATTTGCAGTAAAACTAAGTGAAAAAATCTATGTGGGAAGAAAAAAAAAAATTTGTGTGTTTAAAACAGCTGTTCCTCCACTTGAAGATATTTTCCAAGAAACAGAAGAATTTCTTACTATAGACAGTATATGGTATATATTGCTTTCTCAAGAAAGAGAAATTCCTTGGCATTTCCTTTAGATTGGCATGAAAACCCAGACAAATATTTCCTGCTATTTTACTTATTCGTATGGTAAGGCAGGTAGAGGTTTAGGTAAAACATGTTCTAACACACATTACTGTATAAAAGTATATATGTGTGTGTGTGTGTACATATACATCCTACAGAGCATTGCAAACTGTCACAGCTAAATGTTTTCTTCCATTCCCTTCAGTTGCATTACCTTTCATAACAGTGATTTTAAAGATCTGTGTTCCATCAAGAGCTTCTTTAGTTAAAACAGCAAGGATTTGGAATTAGTATCTCTGTTTAGTCTTTAAAAAAATATACTTCCTCCTCTGCTCAAACAAATAATCATTATAACATAATCACCATGAGAACATTCAGGTTTCACATGAAATAAAATATTAAAATAATCAGTAGTCTATAGCAACTAACATTATACCGTAAAATATAAAAGAATCCAATGTCTCTTCATTGCTTTTGTCACATGGATTTCCTACCAGCTTCCATACAAAGAATATTGCAAAATATCATGGTGTTCTATAACTGACATATGTTGGAATCTGTCAAGTCAATAAATAAACTCTTTACCTTCCTGATTTTTAGGCATTACTGGCTGTATATATTTACATATATTATTACATAAAATTAGTACAGTTGTTGAAAATTTTCCTGCGTGGAACGTTGCCAAGTTTTATATGCCACAGATAAAATTTTCTACAGCAAAGATATATTTGTGTTGGAAAACCAGGTTTTTTTTTTTCCAGTCATAAGTTTCAAAGTATGACTCAGATGAAGTTTAGCTTGGAGTCACCTTTGTGTCAAGGATATGTCTTTTGCTATTTCAAGACAGTTTACTCATATGTTGATGTTTTGAAAGCCAGCCTTCAACTGAGGTTTCTTAATATTTAGGAGCTGAAATTGGCAAAAGTTCCATCCTCACTGAGCATATACATCCCTTCAGAGCTGATTGCCCTGCAATTATAATCCATATTAAATGTCCCTGAGGAGACAGTAGTGACAATAGGAATGGGCACCAGTGCAACCTTTAGTTCAAGTCCCAGATGTCTGGCCAGGAAGAGCAGGAATTTGAAGATCACAATGCCAGCGACTTATCCTGAAAATACCATATGATGGGATTTGTTGTCAATACATTATTTTTTTTTAATTTTTTTATGTTTTTCAGGCCTAATGAACTGCATATTGTTACCGCAGTCCTAGAAACAGAGGAAAAACCCATACGCAACCATGTAACCAAGACTTCATTATAATGCATGTTTGGAGTGGGACCAGTGAAGATTGTGCAATAAACGTTCATTCTGACAGCTTTTGAATCATTGACGTTGCAATCTTAGTCTTTTTTAGTATAATGCAACTGTTTGTATGCATATAAAATGATTGAAAAAATGCATATAAGACTCTTTAATGGTCCCGGGTTGGTATTTACAGACAAGTCAACTAAAATTCATGGTATTTTGGAGTGAAGGAACAACAGATGAGGCTTTCTTAAGGGTTTTAGGCACCGTTAGGGACTGAGATTTAAAGTTAGCCTGAAGAGACTGCTATTGTGCATTTGTTTTCTGCAAGAGAAACTTTTTAAAATTTATGCACGAAATTGATTTTTCAAAGCAGTGAATGCAGTCTTTGACAGATTTGTGACACAGAATGAACATTTCAGTGGAGAGTGTAATCTCCATGGGGATAAAATGAGCTTGAACACTTCTGAGGGGGAGATTTTGGAAGAACATAACCTGGAAAACAGCATCGGAACAGTTGAAGGATCTATAACTTGACCAGTTTTGCGGGTTTTTTAAACCCACATATTTTTTACACAATATAGCACGTTACAGGACATAGTTCTAATGTGTAGCTACATGGTAGATGACCAAAAAAAATCTCCTTTGGTTGTTTTAAATGAGATACCTGGTAATTTAATGAGGTGCCTGTCAGTTTTTGTGTTAAGGGAAACTGAATTCCCTATTCACCTTCTCCATGGTTCATGTCTTTCTTCCTGTATTTTTTTGTGAAGCATCCTAATGTATGTGGCTTGCCCTAAATCAGTATCACTCTCTTCCTTTGGCTATCCTTGTTGCTTTTCTTTATATTTTTCCTAGTTCTAATTAGTCCTTTCAAAATGGAGGAGGTATTAAGCTTACAGAGTTTATGATTAGCAGTATATGTACTAGGGATGTACCTAGTGCCATTTTCTGTTTTGCTACCAACTTCATTCCTAGCAAGTCTCAATATACAATTTTCTCTTTTGACTACAAATGAATATTGATTGACATTTTCAGAGAATGATCCGTGACTTCAAAATCCCTTTCCTGAATATCAATACATTAGTCAAAGCCATTACTGTATCAAATTCGTTGGAGTTATTTTGTCCATATGTATTCAGTTCACACCGGATTTTGTCTGCCATTTTATCCCTAAGTCATTCCATGTTTTGAGATCTTCCTGCTACTCTTCATGGTGAACTCCAAGTTTTAAACTTGAAAAGCAGAGGCCCCAGTGCAGATTTCTGTGGACAATCTAATAGCTTTCCACAACTTGTTTTGGTCCTTATTTTGGTTAGTTTTTCATCTGTGATTAATTTATGAGGAAAACCAGCTTTTTTGCTCTTAAATTTAAAAAAAATAACTCCTTGGAAGTCAGATATACTGTACCAAGTCTGTTTACAAATATTTTGATAAGTTATGGAATGCAGGGTCACCTGGTTAGAATGGAAACAAGGCTAAAAGTGTGCATCGAAGCTTCTGGTGTCACCTACCAAAATCAGAAACACAAAGCATCCAACAGTTTTTTGGCAAACTGTTGCAAAAGTGGCTTTCTAATAAGTTACTAATAAACAATCATTATTTAAGTGAAATACGGAAATAAGCAAAACAAGATAAAATTTGGTAAATATCAATTGTGAACTGTGGACCGGTACAGTTTCTTATATTCCTGATGGTAGCCATACAAACACACACAGGAAGATCCTGAGGGAGGCAAGAAAAAAAGAGAGTCAGTGCTTCTATATGATTTTCTATAACCTATTAATCAGAGCCTTTATATAGGAATAGCAAATTCATCTGAGACAGAGAGCATTTAGGATTGAATCAGACAGATTGAGGATCCGTGTAAGTATTCTGTCTACTTGGATATCAAGGAGAGATATCTCAGTTTCCTTGGGGAAGGGCAGACTTTGGTCATGTATCAGCACCAAAAGAGGGCTAACAAGAGAAAACTGGAGCAAAAGTAGGTGGTTAACACTGAAGTTCATATCATTACACCCATACAATGAGATCTATGTCTCAAGCTGACTGATCGAGGTGTGAAACTGGAGGCAGTATAATCAGGAACACGCCGGTCAGCACTGCAGAAAGCCCGGGTCCTGTCACCTTAGGGACAGTGTCACACTGAAACAGGTTTGTTGCTTTTGGATCCCAAGTATCTCCGTTTGGACCCCTATGAGATGAAGCAAACGTGCCAGCTCAGAGATATCCCTTCAGGGGTCCCAGAACATCCTTTCTTAACATGCCCTAGTGTAGGATACGGGTCAGTCGGCCTTGGCAGGGCTCCCAGTATTGCTCAGCTAATAAGGGAGGATGTGTTAGAACTTGTGGGCCGCAAGCCTTGGGAGGAACAAGATAACCGTCTTGCCTAGAAGGAACACCTGGGAGGGACAAGATAACAGCCTTGCCTGGAAGAAACAAAGAGTGCTTGCTTTGTATTAAGCGATAAGTCATTTTTGAAACAAGCAAGCTGTTTTGCTTGACTTGAGACAGACTTAGAAACTGTGGTAACGTTAACTTTTGTTACTAACCAATCAGTAAGTGCCTTCTGTAGAGAATTAACCAATTTACAAGGGACACGCTGTCCCCTGATCTGAATGTGCTGTTTCTGATCTATATACAAGTATGAGAAAAGCTACAATAAAATGACATCCTGCTTTCATCAAGCTGTGTCCCGTCTCTCAATTGCGGCACCCTAGGCATCTCCTAAACTACCTCTGGGGCTCACAATACACGAAGACGCTTTTCATTTCTACGTCAGTATAACAATTTGTATGAAAAAAAATTGCTCGAGATGTGAAACTTTGTCAGTTATTTTGGTTTAGCCATAGTCATGTGACAAATACATCATAGATGCCACTGCTTTCATCTTTCAAATTTGCTGCTAACTGCATGGCTTCAGTTGTTCAATGCTGTATTTGCCTTGGTACAACAACTCACACAGTAAATGCTTTCCAGGGCAAGAACCCATCTAATGAGGTGTTTGACCTCAAACATGCTAATAAAGCCACATTACTAACATGATTGTCTTTAAAATAAGTATCAGAGAAATAGGAGTCTTTTTAAAGCCCTGAAAAGTACGATTTCAATCAAGTAGTAATAAACAAAGGAGATAATGAATAGGAAAATAATGTTAAGAGATTTTGAGAAGAGGAATGATATTTAGAGTAATTTTTAAGGACATACATTGTTCAGCAATATTTCACTGCTTAAGACTCATATTCAGTCGTGTTATTCTTAGGCTGTTGTTTTACAACTCTTGTTTGGGCAGCACTATATTAATTAACATGAACTTACCAGGGAGACTACAGAAAAGAGGTCAATTCCTACTTTTTTTCTCAGTTATACAAATTCAGTGTCAATCGATTAAGTTCAACAGAGCTATTTCTGGAACACTCTGACATACGAGAGTTCTGGATGTGGTATCTGGAATTCTGGATACGTGTGTGCACTTATTTTCCACTCCAAGCGGAACGTATAGAGTACTCTATAGAGGTGAATTAGTCTTAAGAAGTTATAAACAGTAGGGCACAAATCATAACGTGGAACATGATGCTACATGCAGGCAAACATGCAGACCAAATTCTGCCAGTAATTCCTGCTTGTGGCACATGACACAGTAGCCCAGGAAGAGACAAAACTCAACACATCATAGAGGCTTGTTAAAGCCTTTTATTTATAGACATGTTACCAAAAAAATCCCACTGAATTTAGGTGAATAACAGCATGCATCTCTTTTCCCTTGCTATGCCTGAGACAAAACATTTCCTGGGAAGTGTGGGATGTTCCAACAATCAGAGGCTGTTCATATTCCTCACACACGCCTGATTTTTTTAGGCAACATGAATAGAATTGAATATAGGCATTAATACCTCAGCATCAGAGAAGTTACCTGTTGTAGGCATCTGTGATCAGCTATTTTCAGACTTTTCACTTGAATAACCCAAGTACTTGAAAATAATTTATATAATCACAGAGGCCAAAAGGAGACAGTGAGGTCAAGATCCACCTGATGACCCTTAATTACAACAGGGGAATGAATCAGCAAGATGGACTTCTTCCACAGTTGCAAGCCATGACAGAGGTCCAAGTAAAATTTCCATGGCTTATAAACTTAACATAAAACACAAAGAAATCTGGGAAAAGGAAAATAGGAATAGAGGCAGGATATGCAAAGCTAACTAAATACATAAAACAGTTGCCTAATATTGCCAGGATGCTTGCTAATTAGAATGGTCTTTCCTAAGTGATAAACTTAAAGAATAAAGGTGTTCAGCACTACTTCAAGTATTTAACTTTGCAGAACCAATACTATAAGCTGTACTTTTTAGAAAACTTTTTCCCAGCGTTCTTTTGGATTTATAATGAAGATACCTGTAAAATGAACTATACAAACATCTTATATCCCAGAAATACAAGGGAATCCCTAGTTCTAAAAGGGAAAAAGGATAATTAAAGGCCTGAATAAGAAAATGAAGCACTTTATATGTTTTGTTATGGTTTCCAATCTGCGGAGTCAGTCATCTGCTCTCCTTTTTTTTCCTGCTACCTCATCAGGATGTTGCAAATATGCAGCTGCCTGTTCAATGGAGCTAATGAATTCCAGCACAGGTGCTCTTGATTGTATTGCATAATGAAACCCTTTTTCTTTTTCCTGTTCCTCTCTTTGTATCTTTACTCTGCTTTACATCTCTCCCTTATTTTTTATTTTTCCTCTGATGAGTTGATGGCTGAAAGAACAGAGCACTGGTATTTACGTTGCCAAATGAAAACAGCTCTCTGTAAAAGGGTAATGGGTTAATGTCACAGAGCTGGCTTTGAAGCAGATTAAAGTTTAAACAAACAGATTCAGTGCAGAAACTGAGTTTTTTCAGACATGTTGATGCTGTTTGCTACTTGAGATTTTCTAATGTGTCTGTATTTTTTGACAAGATTTTTGGGGGACTTTGAAGCATTTGGAAACCATGCTAAATACATAAAGTAAACTAAAGAAGACTGAAGGTTAAAACAATGATATCTATCATTAAAAGTTAAATCCTGTCCCTATAGAAGTTGTGCCAAAATTCTCAGTAACTTCCTCAGAGTCAGAAAATCAGCATATTTTTTTTTCAAGGTAAGTAGAACTTAATTTTATATTTAGCTTTGAATGACTCAGAGTTGCCATTAAGTGTATTCAGGATAACTGTCATCTTTTTATCGTGTGAAAAAAAGCAGATTCTGGTTCAGGCTCCTTTGTCAGATATAAAGGATGATATCGTCAAGTTAGGCTCTGGTATTGGAAAACCTCTGAATTTCTAGGAGGTATGAACAGAAGAAAGGAAATCTCAATTGTATAGAAAGTCTCTGCAAGGACAGTTAGGAAGCTTGGTTTGCTCAAGCAGTTCATGGATGGCAAATGTCAGCTGATAAACACCTTGTGTTGGATATGGAGAATGCATTAGAACTGACTAAACCCTGTGCATTTAGTTGGCAGAAGGGTAAAAGAAAAACCCCCAAAATCAGAGATCTTTTTGGTTTACTGAAAAGGAATGCCCCTTGTGTGAGTGAGGATTCACAGTAGAGAGAGTCATGCAGAGGCTCCGCGCTGTCGGTACATTAACAAACAAAATGCAGCAGAGAGAAAGTAGTTTAGCACCTTCTGGTTGAAAAAAAAAATTAAATAAATAAAGTAAAAATAAACTCAAGTGTCGATAAACAAATAGAAAAGCAACAGTCAAGAAGACCAAAATACAACTTGTCTTGTTCTTTCCTCAGTCACAAGCTGGAAAAAACAAAAAAAAAAAAAGGAAAACTATCAAACACTGAAAAAGAGATGTGAAATTTCAGAAATGCTACATTATGAGTTGTTTACAAATACTAAAATAATAAGAGATACCAAAAAGAGAGACCAGAACTAAGAATTGTTATTTTAGTGTTTGGTAAAAAAATGAAAAAGGTATTGACTCAGTCTAGCAGGTGATTCAACAGATCAATAATGTTTGTCCATTACAAATATAAAAAAAGAAGAAGAGCTAAGACAGCTTAGATAATATTTAGTAATTCAGAAGGAAGTTCTTATCTTTCAGTCAATGGGGCTAAAAATACACCAGAACACGCATGAATACAAAGAGTCTTATCCTTAGTACTAATGAGCAACTGATCTACAGCAATGAGATTGGGGTGGGAATTGTCCTTACACAGCTGGTAAACAGACACTGAATCCTGATGTAAAGATGACCGTTGTTGTATGAACTCCAAAACCCGTATATGATATGTAATTTAAGGCACACTTCCGAACGCTCCTGAAAATCCAAAGCTAAGCCTCTCGAGCAGTGAGAGTCAGGGCCCCGCAGGCACCGGTGGCTGGGCTCAGTGTCCTCAGGTGGGTCCTGGCTGTCCCTGTCCCCTCTGCCTGCAGCTGCCCTCAGTGCTGCTGGATAGCGAGGAGCTGTGTGGCACTGCTGCCGCTGTCAGAAAATATAGTTTTACATCCCACGTTCTAGGGACTGCTAATAGTATCTTCACATAGCAGAAGTTCTGGACTGCAACTCTGATGAGAGTAACATACAGAAGAGACAAGGTGAATAAATCTTGTCCTCAGCTAATAGCTGGATGAACAGAGCTCTCTTTTCAAGTTTTCATTTTCAGGTCATGCAATTAAGTCACTCATGTTATGTCTCTAACATGCCAGAAATACAAGAGTCAATCAACCTCAGGTGGGTGGCATGTAAAAAAAAATGCTTAGGCAACGGGGAAGATGGGTGAGATGAGAACTGATTTAACTCCTGTAATACATTTGCAGCTTATTATTGGTGTGAGAGGAATCCAAGGGCTGAGTTAAATGAAATACTTGATACATTTTATATTCCAAGGGAAAGGCACACTGAATAAAGTAAGCTGAAAATTGAAGCAGTGGCACTGATGCATCTTGCCTTGTCAGTTAACCTCGTACTGCCTCAGAGATACCATGATTCAGATCCTTAATGTATAATTTCTTTTGTTGCTTCACAGTGTGCCAACAAGCAAAACGTGTGCTGTCTAATGAGTGCAATATGACAATGCCTAACCTTTCAGATTTCTGTCTGGATACCAGCACACTCTCCTACTCAGTTACAGAAAGCAAAATATGTAGAAAAATCTGCATCTGCTTAATCTATTATTATTCATAAAATAAGGGTCTCATTTTTTTCCCAAAGTCCAGGAAGAACCATACCTAGGGCACAGAGTTTATAGGCAACTCCTCTGCTGAGCATCACCAAATTCAGTTTACTTTTCCTATTTATTTAGTGCTTTACTTCCCATGAATGGATTCAGAAGAAAATAATATGCTTTCGGTTTGGTAAACAGTGGCAATCCCTCTGATGCCTGTTTCTTTCCACCCTTTCCTTTTATCTTTTTAATAGAGATTATATCACACAGCCTTTTGTTTGCTTATTTGTTACTTTTTGTCTGCTGCTGTCCATTATGGTATCACCAGGCTTAGAGCCTGGGGTAATGCTATTGTTCTGTAAGTAATTGCAATGTCCTCCAGGCTATGCAAAAGGAGATGAAAATGATCTTTCTGGCCCATGACTCATGATCATAAAGGCTGTTAAGTAGTTATTTTCTCAAAAGAGCTCCTGATGCCCTCATGCTGTCACTTTTTCAGTAATTGAGACCTGTTCAAGAGCAGTGTTAAAATGCTTTATTGAACAGGATGGGTAAAACAGAGCTATTATTTAAGTCTTAAAATAAGAAGAGAACTGAAAAATAACTTAAACTCAGATTTTCTGAGCTGATGCTGCTGTTGTGTTTTCTGGATGTGATTTAGGTTTATACTTATTAATTAGATCAGCTTATCCAAGAGAGAATTTTAATACATGAGGATGCAACTTGAGAGCGTGCTAGTTATCCAGTATGGATACTGGACTTTAAACTAGACTTGCTGGGGAAGGGGGATATTATCCAGCTTGCCTGTGACATGCCAAGGGATGACACTCCAAGGTCTGAGGGGTGGGTCTCTAGCGCCGACCCTCAATCTGTTGCTCTGAGGTGTGCTGGGTACACTGCAGCACACTCGAAGTCTTATGGGGACAAGCCAGGGGCTCCTGATGCAATAGGAATGAAGGAGTCATGGATAAAACACCTCAAAGAAGGCCACCTGAAGAGCAGTATGAAGAAAATGCAGCTGCTACAGCCTGTAAGTCACCTTCGTTGAGGCCCAACTGAAGTGCCCTTATGCATATGCTCATCACCCAGGGAGCAAACAAGAGGAGTTAGAGACCTGCACGCGCTTCCAGGGCTGTGATCTCATTGGCCTCACAGACACGCGGTGGGATGGCTCCTGGAGTGTTGAGTGGAGGGATACAGGCTCTTCAGGAAGAATAGGCAGGGGGCGATGCCCTCTACATCAATAACCATCTGGAGTGCATGGAGCTCCACCTGGGGATGGATGAGGAGCCAATGGAGAGCTATTGGTCAGGATTAAAGGGAACGCAGGAGCAGGTTATGTTAGAGTGGGGGTCTGCCACAGGCCACCTGGCCAGGACAATGAAGCAGAAGAGGCCATGTGCAGACAGATAGGAGCAGCATTACATTCATAGAACCTGTTCCTCATGGAGGACTTCAACCACCCTGATATCTGTCAGAGGGACAACACAGCACAGCACAAGAACCCAGCAGGTTCCTGGAATGTGTTGATAACAACTTTCTTCTCCAGATGGTAGAGGAGCCAATGAGAAGAGGAGGCATGCTAGGCCTTGGCCTTACCAACAAGGAGGGGCTGGTGGGGAATGTCAAGTTCAAGGTTGCAGTGATCATGAAACTGTAGAGCTCAAGATCCTTAGAGAAGTGAGGAGAGTGAACAGTAAGCTCACTACCCTGAACTTCAGGAGAGAAGTCTTGGGCCACTTGAGGGAGAGGTGGGGTGCTTGGCGGAGTAACATGGGATGAAGTCTTGGAGGGAAGAGGGGTCAGAGAAGATAGTTAGTATTCGAGGATCACCTCCTCCAAGCTCAGAAGAGGTGCATCCCAACATAGAAGAAGTCAGACAAAAAATCCAGGAGACCTGCATGGATGAACAAGGAACTCCTGAATGAGCTCAAAACCAAAAAGAGGCCTACAGAAAGTGGCAGCAAGGACACACTGGAGGGACACAGAGAAACTGAGTGGCCAGGAACCAGATTAGGCAAGCTAAAGCCCAGACAGAATTAAATCTGGCCAGGGACATCAAGGACAATAAGAAAAGCTTCTGCAAGGATGTCAGAGACAAAGGGAAAACTAGGGAAGTTGTAGACCCTCTCTGGAAGGAAAGAGGAGACCTGGTCACGCAGGTTATGGAGAAAGCTGAGGTACTGAATGATTTTTTGACCTCCATCTTCACTGGCAAGGGCTCTAACCACTCTGCCCAAGTTGCAGAAGGCAAAGACAGTGGCTACGAGCATGAACTGTCCACTGTAGGAGAAGATCAGGTTCGAGACCATCTGAAGAACCTGAACATGCACAAGTCCATGGGACCTGATGAAATCCATGTACAAATCCTTATGGAGCTAGCAGATGAAGTTGCTAAGCCACTTTCCATTATATTTGACGTCGCGATAGTCTGGTGAAGTTCCCGCTGACTGGAAAAGGGGAAACATAACCCCCATTTTCAAAAAAGTAAAAAAAGAAGACCTGGGAAACTGCAGTCAGTCTCACCTCTGTGCCTGGCAGTATCATGGAGCAGATCCTCCTGGAAACTATGATGAGGCATGTGGAAAATAAGAAGGTGATTTGTGACAGCCAACCTAGCTTCACCAAGGCCACCAAGGTGTCTACAAATTTGGTGGTCTCCTACAACAAAGTTAGAGAGTTGATGGATAAGGGGAGAGCAACCGACGTTATCTACCTGGTCTTATGCAAAGTGTTTGACGCTGTCCCATGTGATATCCTTGTCTCTAAATCGGAGAGGTACAGATGTGATGGATGGACTACTCAGTGGATAAGGAACTGGCTGGATGGCCACACCCAAAGGCTTTCAGACCATGGCTCCATGTCCAAGTGGAAGCCAGTGATGAGTGGTATTCCTTAGGTGTCAGTACTGGTACCAGTGCTGTTCAACATCTTTATTTGAGACATGGACAGAGGGATTGAGTGCACCCTCAGCAAGTTTGCTGATGGTGTCAAGCTGTGTGGTGCAGTTGACATGCTGAAAGGAAGGGATGCCATCCAGAGGGACCTGGACAGGCTGAAGAGGTGGGCCCATGCAAACCTCATGAAGTTCAGCCAGGCCAAGTACAAGGTCCTGCACCTGGGACACTTTCTTCCTTTTAGAAACTATTTCCATGCACTCCCCCGATATTAGCTAATTTCTTGTAACTGTAACTTATATTCTTTTCCTCTCTGTAAAAGGATTTGTGTAGATACATACAATGAATCAACTCAGAGTATAAATTGACCCAGAAGTTTGGAGGGATCACATAGCGGACTCTTTCAAAGAAGCATTCATGTAATTAGTTTAGTAATGAAATCTGCATCCAAAAACTGCTTTTTGCTTTATAGATATTTGTAAATATCATCACTACAACACCTTTGGAGAGGAAAAGAACCCCAAAGCAGCCCACCAAAATGAATGATGAAGAAAGAGTGGCTACTTTAGTATGGCCATAACTGGGCTTTTTAACAGCTGTGAGAGAACTCATTTTTTATTTAGTGCTTGCTTTTAAGTACTGTAATAATCTCATTAATAAAAATCTCCCATTGAAACATCCAACAAAACATCTGTAAAATTAATTTACTGGAAAGATCTTTTTACTAGTGTATTTCATTTCTCCTGGTAAAATTTTAGTTATGGTTATTAAGATGTCTGAAAGTAGATATTAATGAGAATATGGTATTACACACGTTAAAACCAACCTCTTGTGCCGTAAAAAATCAGTCAGGTTTTTGTTGGGTGTGAAGTGGTGATGGCAGGAAGGAAAAGGGAAGAAAGTGTGGTCTTTTTCAACTTTTTCTCATGCTAGTAATCACCTACCATGAAAGTCTGCAAGGTGTCATTCCATGACATATTTCTCAACGAGGTTAAAGGAGGTTGACTATGGCTGTGCCAGACACCAGCTCTCTGTGTATCAGGGGAGTATGAATAAGCACTATTTCATTCACAAAGTAACTTACTTAAATCAGTCTTCTCTGGAATTTAGGGACTGTGATTCATATTTCAAAATTTGAGGCCTTACCAGATAAATTTTCCCTTTTTGATGAAATCACAATGAAAGGAACTGCTATGAGGGTATGAATTATCAAGGTAATGAATAAACTACTGTAATACAAGTTACCCATTGCAAGGTTGGTTTAAAATTTTACTTTTTTAATGTTTACATTTTAATAGCACTGAAGAACTTACTTTTTTTAAAAAAAACACAGTGTGGGTCAAATTACCTTCTGACTCCATTGTTTTCTCCAGGGCATTTATTTATTCTATTTGTCAGACACAGAGCACACCGAAGAACCTACCGTTACTTCTTATTAACTGGAGCTGCGAAATTTGATTTCTTAAGTAGCCTTATTTTTGTTTCCTAAAAATGACATGACTGAGATTCTGTCCTTGAGCCTTCTCTTTTCAACACAATTTCATTTGCATGGTTTTTTTGGGTGGGGACAGAAAAAAAGATTGGGAAAGGAGGGGTTTTGTTGTTGTTGTTTTGAGGAGATTTTCAATGTTATTTCTAATTATTTGCTTATAGAGAGTCTGCATAGTTTATTTTCTTCTCTAAGAGAATAAATCCTGATCAATATATCAGCCTTCAGCAAAATTAATACAGTTCAACGGACTGAATTTTTAGATGTTGACTAATCCCTTAGTTCCTGGAGGTCATATGGGAAGTTTTCCTGAAATATAAACATCACTAAAACTCTCTTGATGGAGAGAAATGGGGAATTGGAAGATGTGGCAGTCATAGTTTTACTCGTTAATGAGATTTCACTGGTATGTATGAGAGAAAACCTTTGGCCTGAAGGGTTGCACCAGCTGTAGGAAAATATCTTTTGTTCCACATTTCAGTAAGATAGGTGAAGAAGCACCATTTGAAAATAGTCATTTCTAATTGCATTCAGAATCCACGACCAATACTTATTATTGCCATGAGAAGAAAGAGAAGTAACTGCAAAATGTAATGTCAAAAGATTGTAGTTATAATAAGACAGCATCAGGGAGGAAATTAAGCAATTAGGGACAAAGATTGATGACAGTCTAGAATTTCTGGGGTTTGGACAACTGTTTCAATAAAACACAAAGATAATTGTGGTTTGGGGGAAAAAAAAAAAAAAAGGGAGAACAGAGTTTTATTTATTTATTTCAAAGTTACAACAAAAAAGTCCAGTCATGGATTCCTCATTGCTTTTAGCCAAAGGAAGAGGATGAGCAGCCAGGTATGTTGACCACACTGATGCAAAGCATCAGCACCATTTAACACCCTCATGCTTCCATGTCTCAGGCATCTGTTTCGTTATTAAGAAAGCTGAAAGTGGTGGCCTTTGAAAGATTAGCCACTTCCTTTTTTCTGTGCAGCTGGATGGAATAACTCCAGCTCAGCTGTGTTAGAGATAAAACAGGCTGCCATCTGGTTAGAAAGGGGAGGCACGTTTGCCAGACTAATGGGGAAACCTCCATGGTGTTGGGATGCGTCCAAGAAATGGGCTGTGAGTGCCTCACAGGGAATGGGAGAGGTACAGTTCATCAACTCAATCCACTGTAAAATTTGTTTATTTATTTATTTCCAGAGTAGGGACTTATATTAACTTCCCTCTTCCCCTTGCATTTCTCAGGATTCCCTGCGTTCTGTTACCCTTATGCTGGAACAGAGCAGGAGAAGCTGAGTCCTCTCCAACATAAGCATAGCGACCCCCAGATGTTAATGCTCTGGGTCAAAGCTCAAGCAAGGTCAGAGGCAGAGAAGCCAAGCTGCTTCAGAGTAAGGGTTACTTGGCCTGAATGAAAGTAAAAATAATGAAAATGCTATAGTTTTTAGAGCTGAAGTGGAAAACCACAAGATAATATCTTTTCACAAGATTTCAAACTCCGGTGTGTGGCTGCAGAAGGCGTAGCAGCAATGTTGGTCCAGAAGTCCTGAACCTGAAGAGATGCTCCAACTTTCTGAGGTTTGTTTGTTTGGGTTGGTTTTGGGGGTTTTTTTGACTGGTATGTCTTTAACAAATAAATGTTTGGTTTGCATATTTCTGCAAGGGAAGATTGATGCTTTACAAACAATATTCAGTTACAGTTTGGTCAACCTAATGTTTTCTCCATTTGGATACCAACACGGCAACTGCAGTGCAACACTACATCTTCAGTCCATTGGTATCTCTGAATACGGGCAACTTCTGGGAGAATTCCCCTGGAGAATTCCTTACACCCAAGAACAACTGATAGTCATCATGGAGATGCTCATCGTTCTATGTCAAATGAAGTTACCAAAATCCCGTATAAAAGAGGATGAAGTTTCTCAGGAGTTTCTGTGGGAATGGGTTGCTTTTCCCAGTGCTTGGCAACCCAGACAGCTGGCCTGCAGCAAAGCTTTCACTGGGTGTATGCAGAAAAATTGCTTATGTGAAGGAGAGCCAGCACTGTTCCTCAGAAGTTAATCCGCACATGAATAGAATTGCAGACGTAATGAGTTTGATGTGTCCTGGCTGCTTTCTGTGGCTGTGCGTATGATTTATCTAGAACTGCCCCAGTGTTCAACATTTAAAAATTGTCAGCTGCGATGTCAGGATGAAAGAAAAATGGAAGAGGCTGCGCTACAATCAATTTGCTGCTGGCACAGCATATGTTAGTGACATTATGTGAGCGTCGTATATTAAAATTGCCTTTCTACACATGACTTTAAGGCATATTCATGTCAGTGACAGCAGAATCTGGAAGCTTCAAGCTGTTATTTTCCACTCTTTCCTATTGACTGCAACGAGTGTCAGTGCAGAAGAAGTAGGAGTGCTACCACCTTGTGATCAGGAGTTGAAATTGCTCAATTCAGGTAAGAAGTGCCCCTTTAGAAAACGACCCGCTCCTTCTTATTATATGGATTGGTGTATAAGTAGTCAAAAGAGGTTGGAGAATCCTGCTTGCAAGTGAAAATACAATGAAATTCTATACACAATGAATTATTTAGGAAGTGACATGGTAGTAGCTTGGTAAATGTCCTTGTTGAAATGATGTTGTGAAGTCACAGATTTAAGAGATAAAATTCAAACACGGGGTCTGTAGTTAAATGAATTATACTGTAGCACCTGACCTTTACGTGGAATATCTTCAGGTGAAAGGTAGTTGGGCTAAGTAAAACCAGGCTGGACATCCTCAACCAGTTAACACCTGATAAGAGCATCACCACATTAGAGTAATGGGAGGTATAAGGGGGAGTCTTGTGTAAGGTTTAAGAGTATATTTTGTAACAAGGAATGATGTGCACAGAAATATTAACAACAACAAAAATACTACAATAAGACATTTTGTCTCTGCCCTCCCTTATTTGGCAAATAACTTCAAGAAGAATGGGCATGTTTTCAGATGGTGGCCGAATGAACGAACGAACTTTTATTTTCCTCAAATAAATCAGTGAGAGAAAGAAAGTGAAGCACAAATTTAAATGAAGCACTTAATTTTAGCTTCCCATGTTTGTGCGGAGTCAGGGCTATATTAAAAACATAGAAAATTACTTAGTTACTGACAACAAATTCAGGAATTTTGCACTGTAATCTGAAAGATACCCAAAACAATTTCTGCACAACCTTGATTATTTTTTTTTTTTTTTGAAAATAGAAAGGGATTTTGTATCAGAGACCTTTTTTTTTTTTTTTTACACTGTAAAGTAAGTTGAAGTAGTCAGGCACAAAAAAATATTTCACATCTTGCAGTCACTGTGTTAATCACTGGGCAGAAGGATTATGTTGCAAGCCTCAAATTGGATAAGCCAGTGTCCCTCACCTGTGAGGACTTTCTAAGCTGCCATGGCATCTGGTTATTCTACCTAGCAACCTTCTGCTTCTATGTAAATTTGCTGCAGAAAGGAAAAAAATAGCCATTTCTCCATTGTCTACTGCAAGTTCTTTTGCTTAGAATAAGTGGGTCTGCTTTTTGCAGAGCAGAAGGGCTTCTCTGCTTCATTGCAAAGGTTAAAGTTGGTGATGAAACTATTCAAGCTTAAAAAAAAAATAGGACTACTATATAGTGATTCCATGGAAATTCTATTTCTATATCTCCCCTCCACTTCGCAGTTAATCCAACCTCTCCTCCACTCTCTAATTGATGTGCAGTATGAGCACGCTTATAGGAAAGGGTCCCTATGCCTATGCACAGGTCAAATTAGGCCTTAAAATATAAGATAAAGGAAAAATGTCTTGTCATTCAGCCACTTTTGTGTGCTTCTAATGCTTTTTCTAGAATCTTGGTGATGCAGATGAAAAGACCTGCCAAGATTGTATAGCAAATTAGTAGTAGAGCCAAAAATAGCATTTTGTGTTTATCACTAGCCCCGTCTTTTCCCTCTTGACAGCGGAAACATTGCCAAAATTCAGTTTATGTTCCCAAGAAAGAATGAATATGTTGTCATCCATGACACATGCATTTAAGCCTCGATTACTGCAATTGAGTAGAATCTATTTGATTTTTTCCCCACATTTTATATATAAATAAATTTGTTATACAATTGAGGCTTTATCTTAGTCAACAGTAGTCTGTAGCCAATAGCCTTCATACAACAGCAACTTGTTGTACTGTTTTTTAAAAGATACCACTACAATTCTTCAGGCAGTCCGTTCCAAGGTTCCTTTTACCCTCATTTCTTTATGCCTGTGTGCATCAACCTGTTTAAATTCTGAACATTTTAATTTTATCTGAAGAAATAGACAATCGGTTTGATTAAATTCTTTGAGAAAGATTTTCTTGGTTTATTTAAATGCTGTAATTTTCACCACAATTTAGATGAGCAATGCCTCTTTGCAGAGCCTTCTTGAACCTCAAGTTTGAAGCAATATGTGAGTGAACACTTTCAAGTGACATTTTTATTGCATTCTAATGTATATTTTTGAAGCATAGGCCTGGGGATGTAGCAATTATTGCAGAACTAAATCTTTGTAACTGCTAACATTAAAAGCACAAAAAAGCAAAATATAAAATCACAGTTAATGGTACTCTTCTTCATGGTTGCAAAGATGTAAAATGACAGAGTATTCATTTTTTTTTTACATTTGGACAGGGAAAAAATATTATTCAATATTTGAATTGTTTTAATATTGTTAAAGGAAGCTATTACTATGGTTCTAAAACTTTCAGGCAATAGCAGCATCAAAATATTTTTCATTCACATTGCAACAAAGCTGGTGATTTAGAAGTACTTGTACTAGATTTTTTTTTTCTTTGAAGACTTTGTTTTATAAAAGTGTTTCAAACTAACCTCTTGTACCACCTACCTCCTTAGCTAGGTAAAAAAAAATTATGCTCCACCCTCTGAATCGTAACAAAGCTGGGCTTTTTCCTCATTAGCAAGTTCTATGGCTCAGAAGGACTAAATCTGTAGGCAGAAAAAAATTGTGCTAGAAACTTGACAACTACAATATCCTCATTTCAGGGGGGTTTGGCTCAAAGTAGTTCTGGTCCTGCAGACTGAATGAGCAGTAGGAGTTGCAGTGCATTAGGTTAGGCACCATCCTCTTCTATATTTTTTTTTTAACAGGAATCCTGTTTTCGTGTTCCAGGGCTGCTCTGTGACATGAACCGAAGTGCACTAAACAAAAGGAATGGAGATTTCATTCAAAAGTACACTCCTAATCTGAACTGAAAATGCTAATGTGTCCCAAACAGCCAAATAGATGGTTCACCTCTCCCAGTGGCCTCATCTAAGGCACATCTGAAACAGTATTCCTGTGGCATTTGCTACAGCTTTACTTTAAGGCTGTTTCCCACATTCTGTATAAAATCTCTGTAACAACAGGGTAGCGTTCTCAATATTTATTACCCCCAAAAGTTCTTACCTAAGTATGTTTCTGGATAGCTTAAGCTCCTTTACGGATCAGATGAGGTGCTTAAATCCCACCGTGGAATTCTTCAGTATTTTATTCCCAAATCTATCCTCTCTTCTTTTCATTCCAAGCAAATTTGCATAGCTATCTGCATGGCTGTGTGTCTCACGAGAGGTGCCACCATAAGTTCTGAGCTCGCCCATAACTCGTGATAAGTATCTAGGCTCCATTACCCATGCTTTTGAATTTGATTAAGTATTTACCCATATTATGTTTATATTAAGAGATTTCAGCAGGCCGTTTTATGCATTGCTGATATGTCACAACATCCTAATAGAATATGGGGGGGGAAGTAATATTTATGCATATTTTCTGAGCCTCCAAAGAGAGAACATACATGTTATGGAGTTTTCTATTTATTAAAAAAAAAGTTTTAATAACATGAAAGTGATTTGTCAATTAGGATCTTTGAAACTTTCCTAAGCCCTTTAGAAAGCAACAGAAAACCAAAAAGAAGTTTTGGTTTCTGAATGATAATATTTTCACCTTCTTTCCCAGGGCATTTTAAGGGGAAAGAAAACAAAATCAGATTTGCCCCATTGTTATTTCTAATGCCTGCTTTTAGTACATTATGTGCATATCCATCCATGTTTTCTTGACTCTTTCTTTCGCAATCAAATTGCAATCTTTGTCTTTGTTAATTCAAAAGCACCAAAAAGTGCAAGTAAGATCACGGTGCTTTGTACTGTTTGGTAACATGGTTAATCGTCTTTAATTTTTTTAAATCAATCAGGCCTTCAGCTAGTATTCCTCTAATAGTGGGATCTGGAATATACATTTTAGTTTACTGATCTTCTCTTTAGTTGTGAAAAAAATATTACTGGTTTGGTTTGTGTTAGTCTATTTTAGAATCCTCCTTCTGATTTAGTGAGGGTTAGCTCTTTTACTCCTTTCTGCAGCGTGGCAAACCGTGCAGCTAACATAACTATCAACACATCACTGTTTTGTGATATTGGAACATGCCTTCTCTGAAATCTAGCACAGTGGCAAACAACGCAAAATATACCTGCTTCAAAAAAGAAATGAAAAATAATAGTGGCTGTTGTCAATGTAAATAACGACATGAACTACCCTCAGAATAGCAAATAATGGGCTGCTGAAAACCTGAGCTCAAATTTGGAAGTGTTTGGAAGAAGTAAGCCAATAATCTAAACTGCCTAAAGCTTCTAAAGAAAAGTTGAGCCTTGATTTTTCTGATGTTGAGGGTTTTGCCAGGTGATCAAGACTGATCAATTAATGTGGCTTAAGAAAGTTATTGCCCATCAATTTAAACAAAATCTACAATTGTGCTCATACTCTGAAGTTTCTCAGCTGTGGACTGTGATTTTGGTAGCTAAATTCTTCTGTTTCAGATAGACTACAAAGGCATACTTGCTTTTGAAGTCTCTCTCTACAGTAATTTACCAAAAAAAAAACAAGGTCCCAAATTTTGATACCCAACAGCACAGCCCAACTACTAGGTGTTTGCTGCTTACAGAGTTGTGTCATCCAATGTAGTATGTGTAACTGTATTGTGTTTAGACCTTTCAAACCAGAAGCCTGGTTGTCTTTTTCTGTAGTTAATGTTAATATGTTAATGGAAAACATAAAAGAGAAAATATCCTTTTCCTCTTCCTGATCCAGCCATAGTTGGAGGCAGGGTGGGGAGAAGCAGGTCCCTCGCTTAGTTCTTTGAAGGAAAGAATATTAATATCTATCTCCAAGGAGGGAACCTGGAAAATTGAGCAGAAGTTAATCCTGTTTTCATATGGGAATGTTTTGAAAAGGGATGAGGAATTGAGACACACAACATTCACTAGTTTAAGGTCAACAGCACCTTTATCTTGCCTCTCCTTGACCAATATGCCTGATCATCCCTCAACAGCAAGCGCTCCTCAATAACTGCATAGATCCCCCGTGTGTCTATCACAGAAATCTGTGCATCCTAGAACTTAGCTGTAAGTCCTTGTATCTATCCATGCTGGCAATGTAATACACAAGATATACAAATATCTTAGTAATAGGCAATAAGAGATAATGGTAGACCTCTCTTGCAAACTCCAACTTCAAGCAACGCTGATTCCTTTGCTCCTGATGTAGTCCGAAAATTCCGCCATTCTTAACTAAAAACATTGATTTTACTCTTCAAATTGCCCAGAGACCCTGGATCAGACTGAAATCAATGGACATTCTGAATGCAAAGTGTGAAAGAAAAATGAAATTTTGGCTGGGAAGCTATAGTGGGACAAGAGCTATATTAAGAGCTATATAAAAGGTGGTTTGAATGGTTTACTGTAAATTATATTGCAAACTAAAGAGATAATCCCAAATGAGTGTAATTGCACTTTAGAATCCTACATTTCAGGCACCTTCCTCTCTTAATAAAAGAGGAAACAAACACCAAAAAACCTTTTTATAATAGTGGTTTCCAGCCAAACAAAGGATTTTACAGTACCTATGTGGTAACTACACGTTTACTGAAAGTAGGAGTAATAACGCTGTCAGAAGCAACAACGCTACAGTGTTATTTAATGCTAAGATGGTAAATACCCCATGACAATTCCTTTTAATTTCTTCTTTGTTTGGCAACACAATTTCCTCATTTCCCATTAGCCCTAGAAAGACACAAGTCTTTTGAGAAAGAAAGATCTCATTTTTTAGCAGCTGGCTCTGAACAGCATGTAAAGAGTTATTTTGCCTCATTTTGAAGCATTCTGGTAAATTCTGACAGGGTACATTTTCAGAAATTTACTTCAAACCATATATTATTCATGGGTCTATTTGTCTGTGGGAAAAAAAAAAAAAAAGGCTTTCTGATATTCATAGGGATTTACTTCTCCATTTTTTTGAAGGGTAAACAAGAGAAGAAACATAAAATGGAATTCAAGCACACCAAAGTGCTGTATTAACAGAAGACAGGTTACATTCACTGGCTTTGCACTTCTAAGCTTTTTGGAGCAGAATTCTCAGTAGGACAAAGAGTACCTAAACTCCCCAGTGTTTAAATTGCATTCCTGCTGAGAACTACAGACAGGGTGGCAGCTTCCCCTAACCAGCTTGCTCAGCAGGGATTATACATTTAGGGACTATCTTCAGCACAGAAAGTCTTTATACATATAAGTCCTATTGAAATAGCCGCTCTAGGATAAAAGTTCTGTTTATGAAATCCTTTGGTTTAAAAAAAAAAATAAATAAAGTGCTTGGTCCTTCTCCAAATACTTTATAAAGCTGAGTTTGCACTGTGCATTCTAGTGAAGCCAAAGAAAAATTTGGAGTTCTTTGAGGAGCCCGGGATTAGACCCTGTTTCTGCAGGACTTTTGGGTTGCTTTAAACTCTCTCTGTACTCTGTTTTCCTGACCAGTTGTAAAGACTCTTTCTTCACTTTGCACTTTTGCTTTTTTTGTGGTTAACCTAAGAGGCTCGCTTGAAGCATTGTCTGAAATCAAGGGCCAAGGGAGCTGGCTCTGGGAAAAAAAGTTACTCAGCTTAAAAAAGGTGAAGCTTTACGTATCAAAACCGGCTTTGGACATGTAGTTCAGGGCTTCTGGGTGGCTGAAGCAAATTGAAAATAGCAAGCGGAGAAGGGTGTTCTGGTGTTATAAATTGGAATGGAGTAAAATGTCTTCTTCAAACAATTTGTGAAAACTCACGCTGTATAATAGATTCCTTTGTTTCTTTGGTGGGGCAAGAGGTGTTTTCTGTAATAGCTGCCTAAGGCTGCCTCTTATTTTAGGAGTTAAATTTGGCCAGTTTCCCTTTCCTTACAGTGTTTTGTTTTATACCAGACAGATCAACTCTATTAGATGCAGTAGAAATAAAAAGAGCAGCATTCCAATAAGGATTACTTTTCAACACTAAGCACCACTAGCCAAAGTAATGACCTTGTTTATAGAGAACTCTATTCCCTTAATTAAGATCAGTTTGACACAAATGAGTCCAGAACACAGTTTAAAAGCGCTGGTAATAAAAGAATAGCTATAAAATTGAAAGGTGCTGATACAGACACAAAAAGCTAAGTTAGGAGGAGAATCTTGTTGCCTTTCTTGGAGACAGACTTTGCTACCTTCGTTTGTGCTCTTGAAAAATTCTTCACAACATTCATTTTTCCTTCCAGACATTACCGTGTTAAACCAACAGAAAAAGGGTAGCTTGAACAACACATGTAAATCTTTTGAACTTATGACTTCTAAGTTCAAAAAGATGGTTAAATGCATCTAAACATCCTTTGTGCTGTCCTGTTCATGAATTGTAGGGCTGGAAATGGGAGCACAAGTGAGAAGAAAAGAAAAATTTATGAACTTCAACAGGAGCTGTGGTGGATACGAAGTTAAATTCAGTTTTTGAAGACGTTTTGCACCAAGTATTGAGGTCCTCCCTGCAGCAGTCAGAAGAGTACCATGTTAGTCTGATGGGCTGGATTCAAGTAATATAAATAGTCGGTATATCCGATCTGAGTAGAAATGTACAAACTCCTAATTACATGCCAGTTGAGGAGCTAACTTGTAAAACCAAATGATTCTGTACTACATACTCCTTAGACTTGTTTCTTCTACTCTTTCTTTAACAATTATGTGTCCACCTCTCAGTCATGTGCAGAAAAAAAAAATAATCCTGAACCACTCAACAGTGGATTCATTGGACTATGTCAATGGGAGTCTGTATGTGCAAAAGAGGTTCATGTTATGTAGTTCCTTCTGACAGCTTCCAAGTGAACGAAGGAATAGGAAGGAATAGAAGCTTCCAAAAATAGGAAGGAGGCTCTTCTTCCATATTTTCTGAGGGGGATAAAGGGGGGGCAGACGAAGGAAGAAAAGAAGGAAGGAAGGATGGACGGATGGTAGAGATGGGGGAGAGAATTGTATGCATTGTCAAACAGAGACATACTTTCTGCACTTTCTGCTTTGTCCTCTGTTCATTTCTTCGGAAGTGACTTGCTTTAATTGAAGCGATGTCTTGAAGCACCTCAGAGTTTTTGCTTTTACTTTTATCCTTTCATGGAATCATGGAATTGTCAGAGTTGGAAGGGACCTCTAGAGATCATCTAGTCCAACTCCCCTGCTAAAGCAGGGTTGCCCAGAGCACATCACTCAGGAGCATCCAGGCGGGGCTTGAAGATCTCCAGAGAAGGGGACTCTACGATCTCCCTGGGCAGCCTGTTCCAGTGCTCCATCACGCTCACCATAAAGAAGTTTTTCCTCAGATTTGAATGGAACTTCCCATGTTCCAGTTTGAGCCCGTTGCCCCTTGTCCTATCGCTGGAAACCACTGAAACAAGTCCAGCCCCAACATCCTTCAACCCACACTTTAGATACTTATAAACATAAATAAGGTCTCCCCTCAGCCTTCGCTTCTCCAGGTTAAAGAGTCCCAGCTCCATTGAAATGCACATGGTCCAAAAATTGAATGCACATGGTCTTTCTAATGAAACTTTGTAGGTTAAGATAAAACTCTCCTTCCATTTTTCTGTTGCCAGACCTAACGCAGACCTAGTGCTTCAGTGTTTATTGCTCCCCTCTGTATAATACAGGCCTCAAATATGTCATTTTTCTGACTGCTGTGTAGTATAGAGGTACCAAAATAGATTTAAATTAACCTTGCTCAAATAGCAGCAATATTGTAAATGGCACAGCACTACAAGTTGATTTGAACTAGATTTCAATATATTAATTTAAATAAGGATGAAGCCTAGGAGGAACACCACCACAACCAGAACAGTGAAGTTGGACTCTACTTCTGGAGTTTAAAGATCTCCTGGTAATTTCCACATTACTCTTTAGACTGTGAATGTATATTCCATAAAGTTTCACCAAATGATTCAGCACTAAGACCAATAATTCTGGTTCTGCTGGACTCTCCAGAACATGCATGCGTTTAGAAGGAACTGACAGCAACTACCAAAACATAACAAATGCTGACATTTTAATACAGAAATATTTATGTTTACTTGTTTAAAGTATCCCCATTACTCATTTGTCTTCATAGTGCTTACTCCAAGGCCAGATACTCATGTTAACGCTGATAAAACTACGTGTAATCTATACTTTTTAGAGACAATAGATAGTATACTAAAGAACTGTAAGGGCTGCCTGCCTCAAAGAAAAGAAACAGGGAGAGGAATCTGACAGACCATAATCCACCAGACAGAGTTTTTAGTTGCTTGTTTCCTTTCTTTCCTGTATTATCTCTTTTCTTTTTTTTTTTTTCTCAGTATGTGTCCCAGAATAAATACTTGAAATGGTGGTTAACTACATGAATAAAGGAGAGTTTTAACCTAACTAAATTCCAAGTGATCTACAAAAATGCATTTTCCAATCTTCTTTACAGTGGAAGAGAATTGCTGCTTTAACATTTAAGCACATGGCATTCAGGAGTACATTAAACACAACTACAATCTTCTATTTCAGCTAGGAAAATGGGAATAATTAACATGACCATACATTGATATATATTAATTCTTGTGGGGCACTTAAGTATACAGTTATCTTTATTTTTGCTTTTAGCAAGAAAAAAAAAGGAAAAAAATTGATCAAGAAAGTAAGTAAAATTCTTCTTTAAGGATGTCTTTGGGTAATAAGCAGCAAATTACTTACGGAGCCACACATGATGAATGGCAGATGTTTTGTGTTATCCAATTTACACACTTATGAAAGTAAGGATTCAGTGGAAAAACAGCATGTGGTTCCATTACTGGAGACTATATCCTAACATATATGAGAAAAGGAATAGAATTAAGGATGCTATCTTAATTTTGTCATTTTCTGACTTGTAATAATTTTATTTCATAGTCATTGCTCTTTTAAAGACATTATTTTATATGAATGGTAAATATCTTATCCATTTCTTTTAATTTATTGGAAAGATAATACTTCTAATTTAATCCTATACCAGAAATCTCTCTTCCAGACACACCAAGTGCTATTCTAATCCATGCCTTAATAAGGATTGTCCTTAATTTAGACAACCTAGATTGATTAATTTTTTTGAACTGGAAATCTGAAAGCAGGCATAAATTCACTTATCTGCTGAATATCATACCAATAAAACTTAGATTACTACTCAGGAGTTCGTGGCTCCAACTCACAAATTTAAGCTGACTAAAAGACAGAACTTATTTTCTTCCCTGCACAAAGCATGCCTTAATTTGTTTCTTCACAGTTATTTCGTGTTTACAAATTTGGACCATTTACCCTTTTTTTTTTTTTTTTTTACTGGAAACAAAGTTGTTGTTTAACACCAACCACCCTGTGTATTTGTGGAATGAGAACTTCCCATTTTAAGGCACACTGTTCATGTTCTTGTCAACTAAGAGTATTAACCACATTCATATATTTTAATGAATCTTTAACACTAATATATGCCAGTTTGTGGCTTGTTTGGGTAAACATTTTGCAGCTTCCAAATATTATTTCATAGCTAGTATGTTACAGTAACAAAATATGGGTGCGGATATAACAAATTACTCTCTATATGTAATGAGGGGAGAAAGACAGTGTCTCAATAAGATATATGTTATTATCAAAACTAGTCGCAAAAAGTTAAAATTGGTTTGGTTTTGCTGTATTTGATTTAGGTTTTCTGAAATACCATAATTCTGTTTATTTTCGGATTTTCATATATTTAACCAGTGTTCCATTCTTACTCATGCCTTTCTAAAATAATCTCTGTCAGGAGACAACTCTGGAAAATAGAGACTTAGATCATTTGTGAATAGTAGTATATTCAGTGTAATTGTCTACTTTTATTGTCAGTAATTCTTTACGGATAAAGCTTACTGAAACTCCTTACTTAGACTATATTCAATATTTTAGCATTAACTCTAGGTCTATTCTGTGTGAGTCGTTTAACATACCAATACCAAAATTTAATGTTCTGTTAAAGGAGGAAAATTACAGAGTTGAGTTGAGTTAATTTGGCATCATTTATAAATGGCTTCAAGTTCCTTTGAAGAATGGTGACCCATGAAAAAAAAAAATAATAATTTTTAAACTCCATATCATTTGGTGAAATCTATGAATTTTAGATTCAAGAAATATAAACAATTTGTATAAAAGTAAATAAATAGATAAAGAAGCAAATAAATACATACATGACCAGTAGCTAACATGATTGGGAACGGTATTTGCACACAAAATAGTACTGCGATACTGAATGAAAGCTAATAAAATAGAGGAAGGAACAAAAGGCTATATTGCACTTTCTTTTTTTTTTCCTTCCTTTTTTTTTTTTAAACTCCTGAAGATTGCATTTGTTTTAAAATCTACAGAGGGAGAGAGAAACTTAAATCCTTTCATTTCCAAATCTGTAGAAAAAATCGTTTCAGCTGGCAACTGGGAGTGTTAAAAATCTTCAAAACTGCAAACGCTTTATTTTCTACCCACGAACTTTACTAAAACAATAACTGGTTTTCTGGAATAAAAGGTATTTTGGCATCTGCAGCTAGCAAATACTACTTTCAGCAGAACTTGCCATTTCTGTTTTGAATAATGAAAAAGAAGAATTAACCATTCTTTTTAAAAAAACTAAAACAGCAGAGTTATTCTTCCTGTATGCATAGATATGTGTGTGGCTAAATTGTGTCTGAAAATTTCTGCATTAAACCCTGCACTTAGGGAAGATATTTACCTGGTTTCATCCATTCAGTTTTACAATATGGGGAATATTTTTACTAGATCTACATAGAAGTGTGGCTGTGTTTGTTTCATTTGCTCCTGTTTGTATATTGTGTTCCTTTTAAAAAAGATGGATTGAAGTAGGGAAACATTGTTTTTGCCCTCAGCTGGAAGAAAAAAGTTTCAGCCTCATGAGCGGGGCAAATAGGGAGAAAGAGCTTCTGAACAAGGAGATCACGCATTTTCTAAGGGAGAGAAAGGGATGGAAAGTCACCTGGAGTCAGGTGAGACCCTTCCTGAGGATCTGATGCAGAGTTTTGTGCAACTTGTAAAGTCACTGAAATCACCTGAAAGAGGATTTCTCTCTTACGAGGACAGGCTGAGAGAGTTGGGGGGGGGTTCAGCCAGGAGAAGAGAAGGCTCCAGGGAGAGCTTAGAGCTCCTTCCAGTCCCTAAAGGGGCTCCAGGAGAGATGGGGAGGGACTCTGGATCAGGGAGGGGAGCCATAGGAGGAGGGGTAACAGTTTTAAACTGAAAGAGGGGAAATTTAGATGAGATCTCAGGAAGAAATTCTTTGCTGTGAGGGTGGTGAGAGCCTGGCCCAGGTTGCCCAGAGAAGCTGTGGCTGCCCCACCACTGGAATTGCTCAAGGCCAGGTTGGATGGGGCTTTGAACAACTTGGTCTGGTGGGAGGTGTCCCTGCCCAGGGCAGGGGGTGGGACTTCATGATCTCAACCATTCTATCATTCTGTGATTCTGTGACAGAGTGTGTCTGTGTCAAGTTTGTTAATAAGCCCATTGTATTTCTCTTCTGCCTTACACTATGTCTGCTCTGCCTTAATTTCTGGGAGTTTTCTTCATTTAAAAAAATTTACTTTATGTTTCTAAGAAAGGTTGACCTTTGAGTATGAAAATATGAGTCTTTTAGCTTCAAAGAAAATGGCTACGAAGAAGTAATTCAGAACTCACAATCATCTCCCAGCACAGTGCAGGGTGTTGCCTTGTGAAGGTTCTTTATCAATGCTGTCACAGTTCTCCAAGAAAATGACAGAATCAACAATGGGGTTTTTAGCTTCTGAAAAGAAACAGGTTCCTATCTATATTTTTCAACGTGCAATGATTATGAAAAGAAATTTTTATTTGCCATTAATTCTTGGAGAACCTATCTTGGCCACTTAGCAAAAACTTGTTTGTTGTGTGCTTTGGTGGATTTTTGGTATATAAAGTCTTGAAACATATCTATAGTATATTACAGACATTATTTCCTGTCTTATGCTCCCCCAAAATGTGACGTTCTGGACAGTTAAATCTAGTCCTCTCCTATTAGCTTCCTCAATCTCATGCAAAATTTTATCAAAACTGTAAAAAAACATGTGGTTTCTTTTTTCTCTATTATTATTTGGAGAGCTCTTTTAAAACTGGGTGGCTTCTAAAACTCCAGTCTCTTGCTTCACCATTTACAACTGTATTATACCCACTGGGTATGTCCCTCAAATAAAATACGCTTATTCTCCATTTTTTAAACTTTTTTTCTTTCTCCCCCTCTACCTTAGACTGCAACTGTATTTCTTTTCAAGCTCTCCATTTCTCAGCTTCCCTAATAGCAGTTATCATATCCGTTCCAGGTTGAACATCGGTTTTGATTGCAGTAATTACAACAGTACACAGCTTGCCACATAAAGTCTTGCTGATGATGTTGTACAACATCACTTGTATTTTCCTTTCTGCACTTTGCCTCAAGCATCCCAGAAGTATATTGACCTTTTTCTCAGCCATATCACATTTATAACTCATAATCATCTGCTGATAAGTTAATACACCTATTTCTTTCTTCCCCTCTTTTTTTTCCAACCAAAAATATTTCAGTTTATAAAAGATTTTTTTCTATTAACCTAAAACTTGATGCATTTAATCACTCAGTTTTTGTTATTCCAGTATTCTTTACCATTCACTTCAGCACTCCTGTATCTCAGGGCCAAATATCTTAGGAATCTTTCCTCATCCTTACAAAAGTCAAAAACTAGTAACAAGAACTTGTATGTTCATATGCTATTACTAGAATATTTTTTTGTTGTTAAAGAAAATTGTATTTGAGGTTACGGATAAGATGAAGCTAGGCTGTACATAGAAGTGCATAGTGGAAGGATGAGAGACCATCTGCAGAAATCTAAATGAGAGTTTCAGACAGTATAAGGAGAAACATTCACTGTGTGAACTGTGAGAACACTGAAATGAGTCGTCCAGAGAGGGTGTGGAACTCTCATCCTTGGGGGATTTCAAGTCTTGACTGGATAAAACCCTTAGAAATCTGGTCTGACCTCATAGCTGACCCTGCTTTGAGCTGGAAATTGAACTAGATGGCCTACTGGGGTCTCTTCCAGACTGAATCCTGTGATCTAATGATTTTCAACATAAAAATATGCCTTCCTTTTAAAACTCTGGTCCTGATCTGCTGATTTTATTCTGGTTCTTTAAATACAAATGTATAAATTATAAAGTACCTATGAAGTCAAGCTTTAATAATCCATTTTTGGACTATTGCAATCTTCTTGGGAAATGTCCTGAAAAAAATGCAGGTTTTATACAGGTAGATGTATAGAGAAGCACAAAAGAAGGAAACAAAATGCCTTGACAAATGCATCTAGTCCAGTTCTCATTGTGGTAGCTGCATGAAGGCAGAATGGTCTTGAACTCATGACATTTTGGTATGGGGTTATATTTGATTTAGGGGCAGGATTGGGTGGAGAAGTTCTGTATAGAACTTTGGAAGAAATTTTTGTACTTGGCAAAACTTGATTTTAGTCATTCCCATAGATTAAACCTATTTGTTCATTAACTACTGTTTGTTTAATGGTTTTCTAATTTCCAGGCCATTTATTCAAATCTAGGGTCCCACCTGACACTAAATAAATATTGTCATGTCAAATATTCTTTTTCTTCACACCCTTCTGCTTTACTTTGCTTATTACATTACATAGTAAGGTACCTTCATTAATTATATTAACAACAATGAAAACCGAAAACATTAGTTTTAAATATAATTAGTTATTTTTTAGTGCCCCAAATTAAACATTTTCAAACAGCTTAATGTTGATGTAGTTAGCCAGTGAATGAAAATGTTGTAATCGTAACCATTCTTGCTTCAAATAATTATGGCAGGGAAATACACTTTTTTAAAGTGTAGTATTATGTTTGAGTTCATTTCAGTAACATATAAATATTTTTTATATTAGAATATACTATTTTACTATTCTGTGAACTAAATACTTGTTAAAAGCATTTCATATTCTGTGATTATAGATAGGATATATGATTTAAACTTACACCAAAGTCATTACGCTCTAACTTGAGAGAGGGACACACAACTCAAAAGAGTTGATTTACTCTGAATTTTTTCTGTACTAATGAGTTCATTTTTAATTCATTTGGTATCATTTCTCAAAAGCAACTTCAAAATTTAAACAGATACAGGAAGACCCTCTTTATAAGTACGTATTGGATTAAATACACCGATGTCCACCTCATGCTTGAAAAAGAGCATGAGCCATTTGTGTAACTTGATTTTATTTCCTGAGTACCAAACAGCTTCCTTGATTCACGGAGCTCACCAAATGGATGTTCCCCAGAGGAAAAGAAATAAGAAAAATAAACCAGGCTTTCTGCTGCAAATAGGAACGAAGCATCTCTTAAGCCAAGAAAATGAAGGACTTATTTATGCATGCATTTCACTGCATCTGGTGTACCATGCAATGAAGTACCGTGCGACTCGCATTCGGGGAATTCAGTCATTTTATGAGGAATTTGCTAGAGAGATGAGAAGCCTGAAATGATTCTGTTCAGCAGTGATCACAGAAATCCGCCAAATCCAATCAGCGCTGACCTCCAAGAAGTTAAGAACAACCCAAATATCACAGTAATCTAAGGCTTTTATGGTTTCCAGGAGAAGGAAAGCGTAAGAACAACAGTTAAAAGTAGCAACAGAGAAAGGAAGTTTAGATTCCCAGCTGTGATCAGCATCATTAATTTAGCATGATTCCATGGATTTAGGTTCAGGTTGACAGACATTTCAAGAACTAAACTCCTTTCAAATGATTTGAGATTTTGTGCAAAGTATTTAATGCAGGCCTTAACAAGAAATTTAGCTAAAAAGCTGATTTGCTGGATGCTTACCCAATCTCCAAAGCTGTAACCTATTTTTATGTTTGATTTCTTTCCTTCCCCACACATTCTTCTTATGTATTTACTGTAGATAGCTTTATAATAATTCTAGCTTTACGAGCATATGTTGCAAAGCATAAAGCAGTGATGTATGCAAGTTTATAGCCAGCAATTTTCAGCTTTATCTACTTTTTGTAATAATCCTGTCATTTGTAGCTGGTGATTTTTTGCTTAACAGTTTGATGGAGCCAGTGAATGAACTCAACTGAAGGATGATTAGGAGCCCAAATGGAGCCCAAAAGTGCTAATATATTAGCAGTTCTCCCTCCATTGCCATATGCATGCTGTTTCCCAACTCTTTCCCCCATCTGCAGCTTTTCACTCTTGAGTCCTTGATCTTGGTTCCATCTGAGCAAGCTGCCAGCCAACTGTAATTACACCAACACAGCAGCACTTTTGCCTTGGATTGACACCAGACCCTGGCCATTTTTTGAGTGGAGACATCACTATCAAACATAATTATTAATCCAACCTTGATTCTTTTTTCCATAATTTGTATATCTATTGCTTTTTTAACAGAAGGAAATAGAACAGACCCTTAAAAAAATGTGTCTAGGTATGTACCTATCTCCAGCCTAAGTTAAAACTGAATGCCTCTCTTTTGGTGATGAACTAAAAAAAAATCTTTTGGGACAGTAAAATGGATAATAAAGATGACCGAGAGAAAAAAAAATAATTACAGAGGGGATTTCAATTCGGCACAAGAAAAACAACAGATCCAGGGGGCTGTGCCAGTGGGCAATGAATGCATTGGTGCCGATGAATCTTGCAGCATTGTCATTAAGCCTGCTTATTATTGTTTATCTTCTGGTTGGTCATCATCATTTGTCACCATCCAATGCCTAGCAAAGCATTGCATTGTAGTCCCAAGTTTATTTCCCACTTCAGCATTGGGATTGCTGAATGCTTGCCTGCTTAACTGCTGGATGGGGGTGGACAGAGTGGCTGATGCGTGAAGCTTCAAGAGATTGCCAAATTATGTAATTATTTCCGGTTTGGTCCTTACAGGGATTTTTGAGATTTTTTTTAGTTTTTCAATTTGCTTGCCCTCAGGATTCTCTTTCTAGGCACCACTATTCCTTTCTATTTATTTAGAATGAACTGTGGCTTGAGTCAAAAGACAGAAGTGTGCTGGGGAACCATTCAAAGGTGATTGCATCTATGTGACACTGTTTCTCCAGTGAGTTAATGTCACTTCTTTGCATCTATGTCCTTTTTTAAATATGACATGGCAGGTGAAAAAAAATTCCAGCAATCTCAGGAAGGCTCATTGCTGTAAAGGAACAGTGAATGACCCTTAAAAATACATTGCCTGAAAGACCAACACTTACAATAGCACTCAACCCTCACAGATGGAAGTTGTGCTTGTGAATCCCTTGAGAACTGAAAGAGAAAGGAAGACCCCTTTCCTCAGGTGGCCTTTGGCAGTAAAATCTTCCATACATACCTTAGTCTCAGATGTAGAGTCACTCTGGAAATCGAATGCGTAAACAGACACATAAACACACACATATATAAAAAGAAATATATATCCGCTGTCATCTGTGCTTTCTAAGTCCTCTTTGCACTGTAGTTTGGAAAAAGACTGGAATATTTTCCACTCCCCCACAGATTCTCAATTTCTTTTTTTAAGTATATATTTAAGTAAAGAGGATGTCTGGGGGATTTCATCCATCCTTATACCAGTCAAAATCCGTGTTGTAGTATAGAAATTAGAAAGGTTTCAGCAGAACTCCAGAAAAAAAAAAAAAAAAAAGATGATTTTAGAAGCACTCTGCATAATAATAATATTGCATCATCTCTTTACAGGGATTGCAAAGAATAAATCAGTGACCTTTCCCCTAATAGATCAGTGGCATAGAGAGGAGAATTATAGAAAGTAGAAGCTAATACACAGGGGTAAAGTCCAGGGTACACAGTCAGTCAAATGCCATGAGGAGCACTAGCACTATTCCAGAACAACGGGAGAATTTCTTGGAGGAAGACACGGGCTTGCAAAGAGGGAGAAGGAAATGGTATTAACTAAGGAATAAGGAAGTTCATCTAGAAATCAAAAATAGAAATTATAAAATAAGTAAAATATTTGCCCATTACTGATCATAACAAATACAGCGTATTCCACAGAGTATATTAATTTTGGTTAATTCTTCATTGAAAAATTATTGTAATTTCTTATTTGGAAAAGATTGATTTATTTCAGTGACGTGCTTTGCTGTATCATAGAATCATTTCAGTTGGAAAAGACCTTTATGATCATTGAGTCCAACCATAAGTCATCTTGCAGAGTTCTTTGAAGTTAGAGTAAAATTTTTCATTTCATCAGAACCCTACATTCCACAGATATGGCAAATAAAAATTTGAAATTCTCAACAGTGGAAATTTGTAAATAGCTTTTACCTAAAAGGTTACCCAAAAAAGCTAAGTTCCCATTTATTTGCTGCCATGATACACTAACAGTGATTCTATTTCAGTAAATAACAGCCTCCTAATGTGATATATAATATGAATGATAATTTAGAGGCATTTTAGATGCATCAGTAGACTTTTGTGCATATACTACTTCTACAGATAAAAATGTTTTAGAAAGTCTTTGAAAGCAGTTTCCTAAGCAGGGAATACACAACTGAATCTGCTGTGGATAGAACTAGGATTGTTGAAGTGAAATTTGTCATTTTAGATGGTAGTCTCAAGGGTTATTGGACTAAAATATGAATTAAGCCTTAAAACAACATTTTAGCTTAAGTTAGAGTCAAACAAGCCATAAGTATGGACCCTCCTTTCATAGAGAAAGTCCATGAATGCTCCATGAAGTCTGTTGGCCAGAATTACATCCAACAAGGCTGTTGGACAAGGTGCTTAATATAACAAACTATAGAACCATAAGATGTTAAGAATGTTTTTTTTTTGTTTGGTTGCTGTTTTTTTTTTTTTTTCCAGGAGAGACTTGCAATCCTTTTACAACAGCTCCATTTGTGACTTCATTGCCCTTTCTCTGGAGAACACTCAACTTCTTCTCATCTTTACCAGCAAGTCAGTGGTTCCAAAGCGCCTTCTGCCTCACTGTAGAACGATATAGAGAAAGCAACACCACTAAACTATCTTTTTCATGTAAAATAGGAAAGGCATATACAGAAAGTCATCTCTTTGTGTAGAGAGATGTGTTAGGTGGAAGCTGAGAAAAAGAATAAAGAGAACAATGTCTTTTTTGAGATTTAATTAGCTCAGAAAGCCTGCTAAGTTCCTATAATCAATATGTACGTGTGTGGAGAAATAATTTTTAAAGCATAAAAACTTTATTTCTTGGCCCATAGTCTAGGTAATATACTCATCCTAGATCTTAATATTGCTACAGCAGTAGCTGTAACCAGCTTCAGTAGGAACCACTAAGAATTAGGGAGACAATGAGAGACACTGTTCTTGTCATATATTCAGTAGGAAAGGACTTATGGGAATTTTCTTTCTCAGGAGAAAATAACAAGTTCATTCTAGGTTTTAATTAGAGAGACTTATGAAGTCCAAATGGTTCAAATAAGCTGCTTCAAATCCAGCAGAACTTCCAAACTGGTACTCCTTTTGAAGTTTCAATCATCAATAAATTACCATCCTTTTATGTTCACTGAAGAACAGTAATATAAGGATCCATTTATCATGGTTTCTGTCTGTATATTTAAAGAACAGGAAAATGGTGAGCTTATAAAACAGAATGAAAAATCCTATCTTTACCTCCTGGAGGTTTGGAGTTTTATTGTTCAGAGAACAACAACAGAAAATCCTTAAATCAAAACTATTATGTTTTGAGCAGCATATCGAGGCTAGATTCTCCTAGATGTATTGGACATTTGTAGCATATTACATCATATTTAAATGCACCATTTTATGGGCCTAGACAAAGAATATGTGGCTGTTATAATAAATATGATGCATTTAGTTCTTCTCCTGTGCATTAAAACCTGGGAACAAAGTAACACTATATATTGCTTCCCCCTCCCTTTTTCTCACAAGTTCTCTTGTATTTACCAGTAGTTTGCCTGGCATTTATTATCTTAAGCATTCTGTATGGTATCTTCTGAGCTACTTTAATCAACATTTTAATAGCCACATTCACATCCTAATATTAACAGAGGGGGCTGGCATTATTGGCATTCCAGTACTTACATAAGTTGTCATTATTTTCTCTCTGGATCCCACAGCCATATGTTGTTATGTACTGTTATGCACAGTTATATACAGCTATAACATTATTGCATATGTTTGTAGATTTACCAGCACTAAACTGTAGGCTACAGAGTCTGCAGGCACGTTGGAATTAATTTATTATTTGATTTAAGAAAGATAAACTATTTACTCAAGCCGATGAAATTAAGTTCCTCATTTATAATTGGAACCCTGCAGTAGTAAGACTGCTCAAAATTTCAACAGGCAGCAACAGAATTTTATGAACTATACTCCCTGATAAGTAGTAGACTTTATATGGATTTATCTCACTGTATTGCAGAGGCTTTTCATATATTAGTGGCTCAGTCCTCTTGCTCAGTGACCGGTTACGTTGTCGTTCCTGCGCACTGAGGCACCCAAAATTGTTTGTCACTTTACAGGTCATTTTTTACCTAGAAGTATTTTTCAGCATGCTAGTGTGACTTGTATTCCAATGGATTAAGAAGTGTCGCATTCTCCCTGAAACGCACAAGGTAAATATGGCTTTGTGCTTTCAAAAGTATTTTGAGACAAGGCTAATTCTACAAATCATGCAGCAAAAAATAAAAGTGGATATATAGCGTTGTGTGATAAAGATTTTACTGTCCGAAAAAAACCCACAGTAATAGAAACGCAGTTATAATTTGTTGGAAAATAGTGAATTTGACTCTGTTTCCTGAGATTTGTGAGAAAGAAGACCAACAGAGAAAGATGAAAGAAAACACACAAAAGCACAAGTATTGTCTGGTGTTGGAGGAAATTTTCTGTCAAGTTCTCCGAATAGAGCTTTCTAGGTATTTTTCTCTTTTCTGAGGAACAATACTGCAAGCATTAGAGTGGAGAGTTTGGGAGAAATTCTTCTTCTCTAAAAACCACGGAGAAGAGTACTTGCAAAAATCAAAGGCAAACAACTTGTTTTAACCAAGATAGCTACAGTGCCACTGAACCAGCTTCTGTATCACTGTTATTGTGGCAGTTATGAAAAATGTGAAGCTTCCAAGTGCAATGCTTGGGGATAAACCACCCCACGTTGTTTGCTGATGACAATTTCAGGTACGCAAAAGAAGGAACATTTAGACAGATCTTTTTTCTTCCATGGTCTCCAAGACGCTTCCTTCTCCCAGGAGGCACCTGAAAGTAATTTTGTGTCAGGGGAATTGCAGGAATCAGTACTGTCAGGAAGTCTAGCGATGTCTCCTAAGGGTGTGGGTAACCTGTGTGTCATAATTCCAATTTCTACAAATCCTTTTTCCTTAGAGTCACATGCATTTAAAAGCTGATTCTACTGTTCCATCACTGCTGCTTGTGATGTTCCCAATTGCAATAACTTGCAACATAGTGACAATCAAGTCCTCAGTGACTACAGATTTGTGACAATGCTTTGCATTTATACTTATCCCAAAGGATAGCAAAGTGTTTTATATACCAGGCACACAGCAATCACTTCATCTACCCGTGAATCAGACACCACTGGGATGGGATACAACAGATGTTTAACAGCATAAAGCGGTATTACACAACAGTTTTAAGACAGAAAGTGAAAAATGTCTTATCAAAATGACACTACAGAAGGAATTTAGGAAGGCAGAATGTAATTAAGCTAACTGCAGTTTATACAAGAAACTGAAGGTAACATATTATTCACGCAAAACAATGTCGTAAGATCTTTAGCGGACAAGAATAAGACCAGTTTTATACCTTAATTGCAAAGTCAAACTTTCAGCAGCACAATGGCCTTTTATACAATACTAGAGATGGGTAACTGCCAGTACTTAGGAGGTGCAATTAACCCAAGATAGTCAACTGCTGAATGACATGAAAATTATTAACTATCTAAAAATATAATAGAACAGAGCCCGGTCACCAGAAGAGCCACACACTAAACACTGAAACCAACACAACTCTGGAAAAATTATTTTCATCTCAGTGGAGTTGTTGCAGCTTTGTATCACTGTGAAACCCCACATTCTGTCACTGACCCTAAAAATGCTTCATTTGGTTGAAATATTAAATAAGGAATAAACTTCGATCCCTACACAATATTTCCTCCATCATTTTAAGAGCATAGCATGTGTTGCACCTTAGCAGGACCCTGAGTGTTTCAAAATGTCCACCTGAGCCATGTAGCAAATCAATAAAAATGTTGAGGCTTTTTTCCCTTGGAGGCTTTAAAATAAAGGAAACCTTATGCCAAGAAATCGGTTATTTTTTAAACTCGTTTATAGTGCTGCTTAAGCTGTAACACCAACAGCAGGCCAAGAGAAATGCTGGTATTTTTTTAAATCTCTACATGATAGTTCACAGAAAGGCTATTATGGGTAAATCTTCACAAGTTGTCAAGTTTTCTCTGTATACATATTCCTCATTTTCCAAAAATCTTGGCTACAGGACTCACTGTAATTTCATGCCGCTTTTTTTTGTGTGTGTGTGTGTGTGGTACTGCTTAAAAAGAAATATTGAAGAGAAAAATCAAATTCAAAATAACCACGAATTATTTAAGGCTAAGCATATGATAAGATAAAATGATCTACACACGTTACAGACAACAGTAGCAATCCAGAGAGCAAAGAAAAGGTTTTTTTGCAGCCCAGTCTTCCTGACTACTGTGTAAAGAAAGGCAAAACAGCAAAAAACCCATAGTCATTTAGATATTATCATCATAAATCAGTGGTTGAATTTTGAGGTCGCTACGTAACGAATGAAAAGAACGAGAGGTCCTCGTTTCCCTAGGAGGCCTGCATGCAACTGAACGCTTCCCAGAAAACTGGAATCTGGATCCTTGACTGAACGAATGTGAAAATTTTGTAATTTTCACAATTCTGTGAAATGTGACATGTTCCTAAAAAGAGAAAGTTCATGTATTTTAATTTCAACACTTGCTGAATCTTCACATTGTACACATATCTGAAGATAGTAGAAGGTGGATTTACTTGTCCTGAATTCACAGTTCACCCTGAGATTTGCCCATATTCATGTCAAGTCACTAAGAACATACATATTATATGATCACACCTCTTAATGACTTACTTTCATTTAACGGTATGACAAACAAGGACTTTTAATGCTGGTTCAAGCCTCTTGTTATGTTTATTAATGATCATGCTCAGAATGACATTAGAATATGCAGAAATGTCATTTTATACTCCTGAATAGCAAAAATAAGTCCCAGGGAGTCTAAAAGTTCAAAATAAAGGGATAACATACAGATACTGATGTTTGTGGGGTTTGTTTTGGGTTTATGATGGTTGGCGATTTTTGGGTTTGTTTTGTTTTTTTTATTTTTCATTTAACAAGAAAAGGTACTCCATGAGGTACATGGAAACTTCATTCAGTTTGGATGAAAGTACAGGTTTTGCATAATGCTTTGAAAGTGCATTCATATTTCTTGAACTTAAGGACTGTTTCAGTGAGAATTCTTAGGTATTATTATTCCTGTAGGTATGAAATTCATGCCTAATGCATGTAATTTTTGTACCTAAATTCCTACTACAAAAATTTAAATTTCTTCTCTGACTACTCAGAGATTTTCTAAAAGAAAGAGACTGCTTTCTGGCCATATCCTGTATTTTCAGAGAGGAACACAGCTCTGTCACAAGCAAAATAACACAGGATATAAAGATTACTGAACACCCATATGAAATATTTTTGCTTATTTTAGTGTTGCAACCTAATATATTTAAAATTTTAATAACTTCATTGTTTATTTTGTGAACTGACTGGCAATTAGAATAACAAATTCACTCTCTTAGTCCCAACACAAAGTAAGCCATCATTTGTCACTGAACAGATCTATGGCAAGTTCTGGAATATTAGTAATAATATAATTCCCTGTGCTTAGTATGCTTCATTCTAAATTAATGTATTTCAAAATTATTGATCCTGTGAACTATCACATAACAGAGAAAGAAATGGGATTCCTAACTGACAGGCAGATGCTCCACCTCCTCAATAAACATTCGCCATCAAACAGTGGAGCAGAATAATTGTGGATTAAAATAAACTGACTCTCCGGTCAACATGATATTTTTAAGGTAATAGAATGTTGGGTTTTTTTGTTTGATTAAAGGAAGTTATAACTTCAATTGATGATGCAATCATCAATCGTCCAGTATAACCCAGCTCCATAACTCTCACTGCAGCTGCTATCACTGGAAAATGTGCAGAAGCAGCCCTGGAGATCTTGTAAGGAGTCAGCCAGGAAGGCAATCATATACCCAGATGTTACATTGGAAACACAAATTTGAGAGCTTTCCATCTGGGATTTTGCATCTGCCAAATTTGTCACATAAGTGGTCACAGCAGTTAGGTTCTATGCTCCAGATGAGAGGGAAAGGCACCAAAGGGAGCTGTTTACCACCCTGCAATCAACAGGAAAATGCTGTGCCAACTGAAAGTATAATCATATCTACAGCAATGTGCTAATGAGCTCTGAAAATGTTTAGTAGAATAAGAGAAGTCTCTGGAATACAGAGAAATCAAATGGTCTGTACATAGACATCAAATCATATGGTAACATTTATGATTAAAAATGTTCATTAGCCATAAGCTGTCTATAAAAGCAATCAAATCAAGCCAGTAGTAAAGCTATGTTGGATTTTTTGGATTGATTACATAGCAGTGGTTCTTTCTTCACAGGTAGTTCAACTGTTAATATAAATATTAGTTGGGGTTTTGTAGCTAAATATATACATATTTTTTATATATTCATATATATTTAAATATATATTAAAAAGAGACATTTTAAACCCCTGATCATTTTGGACTAGAAAACATTAATGTTTCATTCAAAAATTTTCTCCTAAGTGATTAACGATGCAGCAAGTAAAACTATCTTCTGTTCTGAGGTGACACTGAGATGTATGTATCTATGGTAAGATGGAGCATTGATGGAACATTTCTCCACTTTTTCTCTAGGTTAGATTACAAACTGAGCGGAGGCCTGTATTGTAATATTTTTGTGCAGTACTTGTGTGGCAAACTTGACTATGTTGTATAGAATTGACTATAAAGAAGAAAAACCTCTCAGAAACTGTGAGCCCTATGGATGCTATAAACCAAAGGAAGAGAGAGTACAACATCCAGAAGTCAGCAACACCCTTTATGACCAAAAACGATAGACAACCCAGTGCATTTCCAAGCAACATGATTAGAAAATACAAATGATATGTAAGTTTCATAAGGTCACCCATTTGACAAAGGTGGTGAATAAAATGACATTAGTTGGCAAGCATATTGCCTGAACCTGGTTTACAACTTTACAAGAGACCAAAACCAACCTGAAAAGCTTTTTCTTTAAGGACATCCCAATTCTTTGTTAGTTTTCTTTAAGGAAAAGAAAGATTGTCTGAAGATATGGAGGTTCTCCTGAACTGACCCTAATAAAACATGAGGCACACTCTGATACAGCTAACACATGTTAATGAGGGAGCAATATGAATTCCATTTGTTATTCTTGATAATATATAGCCTTGGGAAGACAGCAAATTGGGGAAGCTACAGCGTAACAAATCATCCCACTCCTTCTGGCTGTTTGCTCCAGTAGTTCATTAATTTATATAGCAAATGTGGAAAATATCAATATATCATCAATATTAATGTAGTACCACTTTGGGTGTAAAATATTTATCTGGGACAGCTGGTAATGATGGGCTCTCTGTCACTGCCCTCTGTGTCAATCCTTTGAGTTTGAGGTAATTTTTCCTCAAATAACAATGTACTTGCCTTTTTTCCCCCTAACAGTAGGGTCTGCCTGTGCACTGCTTACAGGGCTTGCATGGATCCAGGGTATCTTTACAGAATAAAACCCCTTCAGAAGAGAAGAGGTTATGCATGCGAGTAGTACAACTGTCATAATTGTGCAATTTGTTTCTGAGTATGTGGAGAACAATGGAGCCTCTTGTGTTTCCCCAGACAAAGGACTGCACTTGCAGCCCAGAAGTCCAATCGCATCCTGGGATGCATCAAGGGAAGTGTTGCCAGCAGGTCCAGAGAAGTGATTCTCCCACTTTGGTCTGCTCTGGTGACACCTCACCTGGAGCACTGTGTGCAGGGCTGGAGCCCTCAATAGAAGAAGGACATGGACCTGATGGAGCAGGTTCAGAGGAGGGCCACAAAAATAATTAGGGAGTTGGAGCACCTCTGCTCCGAGGACAGGCTGAGGGAGCTGGGGTTGTTCAGCCTGGAGAAGAGGAGGCTCCGGGGAG
>JAOTQQ010000041.1:19272742-19325716 GCA_026546715.1 Gallinago undulata
AGGAGAGGAGAGGGGAGGGGAGGGGAGGGGAGGGGAGGGGAGGGGAGATGTCTTTTGTCCTTTAAGGCAGACTGTCTGGATTCATGTTCATGAGTTTTCGACTTCTTCAACGTAGCTTAGCTTGTGACTGCATATAGCATATCCTTTGAATGTGTAAGAACACCAGCACTGACATATCTTCCATATCCAGAATGTCTGTGGAGAACAGCAAATATTACAATGGGATCTATTATATGGTCCTATTGTAACATTTTTTTTGCCAATGGCCAAATTCTTAATTGTTCTGCCTGCAGCTGGACCTTTCAATACAGACACCGAGGTATGAGCAAAGAAAAACTTCAAGAGAGGCAGGATAACATCAACCTCCTGGAGCATTGTTCTCAAGTTTAGAAGGGCAACATTGCCCAGATGAAACAAACCCAAAGTGTAAATTAAAGCAGCAGTGGTAACACTCCTGTTGCAACCATTATATGCCGCCTCCAGATAACATGCAATATTGTCCATAGGACACTCCCTAAGAATTCATACAGAAGAATAATAAATGACCAGTCTCTATGAAGATGTGTAATACAGTCTTTCAGATGAAGGACTGTGGCATCAATGCCAAACAGTGTAACAGCATTTGCTTTTTTCAAGAGGGAATAAAGTAGGTGGCAGACATATGTGTGTCTAATAGTCCAGGGCACCCAACAAGAGGGAAGGGAGCTCAGAGGAGCTTAACCGGTCACTGTCTACAATCACTTTAGAGAAACCCAGGCAGCAGTTAGTGACAGTCACTTTTTTAGATTCACACATCTGCTGCCGGCGCTGCCTGTTCTTCAGGACCATCTTTTCCTACCTTGTTGCTGTCGTGTAACAGCCATCCTTCATAGAATGCTAACGTTTTTGTTAGTGGCACTTAAAATGTTCAGCAGCAACTAGACTATTTCTCTTTATTAGCCAACAGCTGTTAGATGTTTTTTACTAATTTTAACAGGGTTTGTGGAATTGTGGCAGCTAATTACTTATAATTTCACATCAATTTACTAATTTGCAGCCCAACAGGATGTCCCGTGTCATAGATGTGCCAAGATTGGCTTTTAATGGCCTCAACCCAGCTGGCTGTTACTGGAACCACTCATGCCTACTATGGTTTCCAGATTTCCTTAACTCTATGGGTTCTGAAAAATGAATTTAAAAGGTAAGAAGGAAATTATGAAGTTTTCAAAATTGTCTTATACAAAGAAGCCTTTAATATGCTCTTCTTCACCCACCTCAGAAATGGACTAAGCTCATCTGAATGGACTAAGTAGATCTTGAGAAGTTTCATTGTTTTGCCACCATTAAAAAGTCTGGAAGCTTTTGCTGTACTACTGAAAATGCTGAACATCTCAGGTGGTTTAGCCTTCATCAGCCTCGAAAGCCATTGGAGTTGATTCTGCTTTTTGAAAATGCTAAATCAGAAATACAGTAGAGAAGAATTCATTTATGCTGCTTTCCCAAAATAATAACAGAAACTGAAGAACCTGTGGGTGACATAGTGCTCTTTTGGATATTTGAAGCTTCACTTTGGGTTTTGATTTTCTGGTTGATCCCATTCAACAAACCCCTTCTCCATACAGAATACTAAGAACAGTAATAGTTGATTTCAAAGTATTGTTTAGAGCCAAAACATTTACAGAATAAATTTTGATTGTATTTTTATATTATCTTTTCTAACAGGACAGTGACAGTTGGAGGTTGTAGTGCCGTCATGTTAAGCATTATATAAAGCCATAACAATTCACAAAAGAAGACATGCATATCCACCCAGGCCAGCATTTCCAGTTTTGGACAGATCTTGAATGACAACATTTAGTATTTAAAATGATGAAACTATTTACAAGGTTCCCCTCTTTCTTTCTCCTCCTGCGTTCACCCCTTCTCTAAATACATAGAACTCAGCAGTGAATTTCAAACAAGGTATTTCCTAAATTAGTTAGAAGCAGATAACATTTTTCATGTTGAAAATAGAAAAACCACAGAGATGTAAACCTGACATCCAAGATTTCCCTCAGTAGTAAAAGTATCAGTAATTTAGAGAGGAGTAAATGTTCTTGTAATATGTTCATTTTAGATTGGAGGTTGTTCTTCCATGAGATTCCATGGGGATTTCTGCTTGTCTCTTTTGCTAAGTATTAGCAGAGCTTTTTTTCTCCAACATCAAAGCATCAAATCTTCCTATTCTTAGTAACTCATTTAAAGATTTTATATTAATGTGGAATATTAAGGTAATGCATAAGACAAAATATCACAACTTTTTCTGAGGTATCTCTGGAAATGTGCTCCAGGCAATCCTGCTTCAGCAGGGGAGTTGGACTAGATGATCTCTAGAGGTCCCTTCCAACTCTGTCAAATCCGTAAATGCAGCTGTGCCAAAGTTTCTATATGTTTAGAACAAATAGTTTTGTCTTCCAGTTGCTTTTATTGACCTTGTACAGATGAGCACAAGTATGGACTTCAGATCTGAGTTCTAGTTTCCTAGAAGTATTTGGATCTAAGATTCTGATTCAAACAAATCTTTGCTAAATATTTTTAATGGTTAGCAAAAGGCTTTAAGTGTATATTTTAGAAGTCTCCAGCTTATATTTGGCACTAACGCATTACACTAAATATTAAAAGCACATATTCCTTTTCTTTTCAACTGCACCAAAGTCTAACTAATGAGGAAAAAGGAAGGGAAATAAGTAAATGCTGTAATGCCAGAATGGTTGTTTCTTGTAGAGCATGCACAAAAATCGAAGAAGATGCTTTAAGAAAGTCAATCTATTTTACTTTAAGATATGAAGAAAAAAAAATCCTCAGACTAGTGTGGTGAAGACAATCACAGATAATGACTGCCCTACCTTGTGCATTTGAAAAGTAATCAGCCCTGGTTAGTAGCAGAGCAACTTCAGTGAGCCCTGGCCTGTAAATCAATAGGTTGAATTCTCCCGGCCCTTTCCGAATTCTGTTTCCAATTCTACAGGAGGGATTAGTGTAGATTTAACAGATAAAACTAGCTGTATGTGCAGACTTACCATTTAATAGACTGGATCTAATGTATCAGTCATTGCTGAAATGGACTGTCAGTTAATGTAGATGAAGGGAAAAGGAGAAATCTCCTGCTGTCCCTTAAAACAATGATGTCTCTATTCTCTCCAGTCCCAAAATCAGATTTCTGCCTTGTTCCTGCCTTATATGTGCTTCATATATTAAAAGGCTTAGCAATAGCTGACTGCAAGAGTAGTGTCTATAAAGTACGCTCACTAATTTTAAAACCTGAAGGTTTTTTAAAAAGTTGCCTGTTTTTCCTTAACTGTGAACATTCTAATATACATTTTATTTTGATTCTGGGGACTTAACTATATTAAGAGATTAATGCCCAGTGTTGTAAACATAGGTACTATTACTTATTGTTACTTACTGTTACGTGGCTTAGAAAACCCCAAACCTGTAATTCAGTGAAAGCTGAAAATACAGCAACAGGTGACCAAACCCTCTGGAATGATGATGCAAGATTTAGATCCTGAACATTGCTTGGACTTAAATTTGCTTACACAGTACTTTGAATTGCTTTATATTCAGCAGTACCAAGAGCCTTATAAATCACAGCTCTGCAGAGTGCAGATGTCTATACTAAAATATTACCTTCTGTGAATGTAGCTACCTTCTGTAGCTGCATTTTAGGACAACATATCTAGAAAGATTTTTACTCTGCCTATTATCCTTTTTGCCAGAAGAGCGTAGAAAAATGTAATTTTTCCTTTGGGGGCGTGAGAAGCTTTTTATGGCATCTTTGAGTATATCTCAGAATAATCAGGGTGAGTCTCTAAGAGCTAACAAGCATTGGAGAAAACTGGAAAACAGGAATAAAATCAGAACTCTGAAATAATTCTGAATATCTTCTGGGAACTCAAAGGACTGATTGGACTCTTCAAATTAGATTAAAATGGTTACATTTCTATAATTTTCATATGCATCCAATTTGATCTCTGCTAAATACCATCTGTGTTTAGTGCTACCTATTAGATACAGACTTCACTAACTACCAAAAAAAAAAGAACAAAAATTTTCCATCACAGCTACAATTGCAATTTTCAGGATATCTTTTTTAATGAAACACAATGAAAACCAAGAAACATGGCCAGAAAAGTAAATACAAATGGACAGTTAAGGACTTGCTGAGTTTAGGGGTCTTTTTTCAGGGGAGGCAAATGAAGTGATTCATATGCAGAAGATGGGAATTATAAAGAAGAAAAGGATTCTTCTTTACCTTCCCAAAGATCCGTGTACATATTAGAAAATAAATAATACGTCAGGGCCACAGGCTGCCATGCATCTTCTCTTATTTCACATTAATGAAAATGCCTTGCCACTTCATTTGCAACTAACATATACCCTCATCTCTATTTTCTTTACCCATCAGGATCAGGAATTTAAGTGTAGCAAAATCAATACAGTTTGAACATCTGGAAAAAAATCCCTCCGTGTGACTTCATAAGGTCAGGATCCAGACTTTAAATGTTCCCTAATTTTATTTCTCAACATTAAATCCCCCTCTGAAATGCTGATCATCTAAAGTTGCTGACATCACCACCCTCACACACCTGGGAGAGATTTATATTTTTAAAATATAATTTTATTTGTTCTTATATACCTGGCTATTACTAGCTAGTATTCTTTGGGGAAATTACAGCATTTCTCCAGTATCTTAAAGGTGAACCTGTTCCTTGATGTCCTACATTCAAGAAACAGGACCAAATAAGCCTTTTTCCTTCTTTTTCCTCCTTAGTCAGGAAAAAAGCAAAATTCTAAACGCAGTATTAACAGTCATCAGGGGAGTATCTGTTCTGGTTTTTAGCATAAAAAGGAAGCTATAGTGTGTCATCAACATGTTTCTTTAATATTCCTCTGGAAATCACACAAGCTTAAAACCTGTAGTAAATGTGTTTGCACAACGTATACTACATATGAGTACAAAAATATTTAAGGAAGAGGCAAGAGAGAAGATGTTTTGTGTGGTGAAGGGTACGATGGTTCATTATCACTGTTCAGATCTCCAGTTGCCACATTGTTAAATAGCTTTCCATGGTCTTCTCTCCCAGTCATGAATTTTTCAGCCTAATCTATTCGATCATTCCCAGCACACAACATGCTATATACTATATACTTTTTGCTCGTCCCTGGTATCTTCTTTAAATCCTTTGCAGCTTTACTGTATCTTTCTTGAGTCGGAGGAGGGGAAATTTACTGTATATAGTGTTCCATGGAGTCCATCCATTTCTACAGCTGCATAATGATCTTCTTCTATTTGCTATTACTTTCCCAATAGGTTCTAGTTTGTTCTGGCTGCTAATGAGTTGGTATTTTCCTAGAACTACTTATCATAACTTAAATGTCTCATTCCTGAACGGTGACAGTTAGGCTCGGAGCGCATTATTATATGTGTAAACTTAAAATTGATGGAGTGGAATGAGGGATACTTTGCATTTAACTACATGCAATTTCAACATTGACATTTTATTGCTTCATCTCTGAATAGCGTAAGGAGATACCACAGTTCTTCATATTCGGATTCTGTCTCTACTCTCCCAAATAATTTAAGATAATAGGCAAATTCGGTCACTGCTACTCACAGCTTTCTTCACATTGTGAATGAGTCCATTGGACAACATACAGCCGGTGGAAGCGCGTGGGTGACATTCACGGTGCGAAGGTGGGGCTCTGTGAGTCTTCTTTTCCTCTTTTCTAATGAGGACCATATCAGAAGTCTACTTAAACTTCACAAAATTATTTTTAACTGGTTTCCTTTGTTCACACATTTGCTACAGTTCTTCCAAGGAACTGGAGAAGATTTACGAGGCAACTTTTATAACCATGACAACTCTTGCCTAGTATGTTGTTCGTTTATGAGCACCCTGGCCCTGTTCTTTATTATATACCCTATTCATTTGCCTGATGGAAATACCAGGCTTTCCATTTACAGTTATTCAGACTTACAGAACCTTAGAGGAACAGTTGTGTCATTTTACATAATAGTAGATTAGCTATTTCATATTTCAGTTTCCATACAGCTACAGGTAAAATACTACCTAGTCCTGGCAGCTGTTGTAATTATTTACTCAATTTTTTACATTTGTTTGTCCGCTCTGTAGCTGCTTCTACTGATTATTCAGGGGAAATCAGTCAATGAGTCCTTCAGGAAGACTGGTGAATCTCTTAGAAATTCCTGTGCCAGGTCATTTTAACTTTTCTTCAGTAGTAGTATAATTGTTTTATATCTGGGCTGTCTGTAGGCTTCACAAAAACTCTCTAAAGGGCTTCTTGGTTTTATATATTTGAGTAAAGACATTTTAATTAGATTTTATTCTTCAGTTGATTTGCTCCCCAAACTGGTTTTGGCCTGACTTTATACGTGTTTACATTTAACTTTTAGGAGTTTAGGACAATTTCTTTTTGATTTTTTTTTGCTTAGAAATTCAGTGAAGGATTCCTTCCCTGTTTTTTTCCCAGTTTATCTTGGTCTTTAGCTATGCCAGATTCCTTTTGACCTTTTCTGTTGTATTTCCTCTGTATTTCCTACATTCTACATAATACAGACTTGTAAATAATCTGCACTTCCAAGGAGTTATTTCTTTTTTTATGCCCATTTTTAATTTAACAGATTTACCAATTTTTCTGTAGATCTTTTCTTCAAATTAGGCAAAATAATAACGAATCAGAGTTAAGATCTGAATGTGCTATGACACAGCCTGTTAAAGAATGCCACCAAAAATTAATAGAAATCCTAATAAGTAGAATAAAATAATTTAATCCTTACATGTTTGCTTTTTTTGAAACATGGCACAAATGAATTTATAAAGGTGCATAACCAACTGTGTGGCTGTAGAATAGGAATATTTCTATTAGCAAATATTGACAGTGCCCATATCCTCTTTGTTGTCCATATTTTCGCATTTTAAATTCCAGATAAGCAAAGGGAGAAAAATAAGAATCAAACACTCAGTTTTCCAGTTGCAATCGGGAAATAGAGTCAGTAGTTTCTCTGTTATGAACTGGTGACAGTTCCAACAAGTAAACTTGAATTTCACATTGCTCTGCAATACATCTCCCATCTTTGAATACAAATCACAGCACTCTCAAAGAAAACATGTTGTCACGTAACAATTCAATTAAACAGGCAAACCATCTATCATCACTGCTCAGTGATTAAAACGTCCTCTGTTATCAGTGTTATCATCCATTAGTTAAAGGCAAGATCCATTTCAACTGACGAAAATCAGAAAATTGAGTTGCAGCAAATTTGACTAATGAGATCCTAATTAACAAAGACTGACAGAAATATATATATTTTTTTATATTTTGTTTTAAAGAAGGTAATTCAGAATCAGCTGCTATGGAAATTCCTGAAGATAAAAATAATAAAAAGCTAGTGATAGTATGCCTACTGTCCAAATTTAAAGATGGTGTATGTGACTTCTGTCACTTGTCAGCACTAGATATTACTAACCTTTTCCTACTGCCACGTGGAAAGCTTTAGACGTGCACTTTACCTGAGATAAATTGCTTTCTCCATTGAATGGATGCAGAATAGTAAGCTATCTGGCAATGCTATCTTAAAGAGGAACAAAAAAATCAAAATCCAGAAGATTTTTAAAGACAGAGAAATTGTATAAAGATGGCATCATCAGATTTACTCACCATTACTATATACAGAAGAAAGCACTCAGAGGAAGGTGCTCATCCATTAAACAGCACATCTATGAAGGTGAGCAAGGTGTAGGAAGATGATTTTTCCTCTCTTTTCCACCTTCTACATCACACGAGTCTTTGTACACCTTAGAAAAAGAAAAATGCCAGGATGTGTAATGTATGCTCTTTCTATCTATATGTAATAACAGTAAAAATAACAAAAAAGCAACCTGCACATTTAGGGGAGGGTAGTGACACCAGCCAAATTTGGTGTCTAGAATTTTTAGGGTCCTCAGAGAAGTGAAAGGCTAAATTACACAGTCTAATTGACGTTCATTACTGTTTTACCTTCGGGATTTGCTCTCTTTCTCAGAATCAGCAATTCTGTGAGGCCACAGAAGTCATCTTAGTCCATGTATTTGAGTCCTATAGTTGATAATTTGAATATAACAAAAAACATCTCTATTTCCATCCACTTTTAAATCCCCTTGTTCTACAAATTTTCTTGTTGTTTATCAGTCTTCAGACTTTACTTTGCTTGAAGACAGGACTTACATCTCTGTCCTGAGACAAATAAATAAAACAAAACATAGTTTTGGATAAATCAGCAGTTGAAACTTGATGTTACGAATGGGAATCTGTCATCAACAGAATATTTGATCACAGAATCAGAGAATGGTAGGGTTTGGAAGGGACCTCTGGAGATCATCCAGTCCAACCCCCTGCCATAGCAGGGTCTCACAGGGCAGGTTGGACAGGAACCCATCCAGGCTGGTTTGAATACTTTCAGAGAAGGAGACTCCACAACACCTCTGGGTAGCCTGTTCCCGGGCTCTGCCACCCTCACAGGAAAGAAGGTTTTCCTCTTGTTGAGATGGAATTTCCTGTGTTCCAGTTTGTGTCTGTTGCCCCTTGTCCTGTCACCAAGTCAACACTAAGAAGGGCCTGACCCCATTGTTTTGACACCAGCCCTTGAGATATTGCTCAGCATCAATGAGATCCCCTCTCAGTGTTCTCTTCTCCAGGCTAAACAGCCCCAGGTCTCCTCATCAGAGAGGTTCTCCAGTCCCTTGTTCATCCTCATAGCCTCCACTGGACTCTTTCCAGTAGTTCTCTGTCCTTCTTGAACTGGACCCAGTGCTCCAGTGCCCTCACCAGGGCAGAGTAGAGGGGAGGATCACCTACTGACCACATCTTTTTTAATGTCCTCCAGAAGACCATTGTCCTTCTTGGCTACAAGAGCACATTTCTGGCTTGTCCACCAGGACCCCCAGGTCCCTCAAATCAACTGTTTGATCAAATGATAATGATTTATTAGTCTCAATTGAATTACATGTTCCCATATTTGCATTTTTAGTCTCAGATATGGATATCAGCTTCAGGCTATTGAAATAATGAGAATCCGGTTCCAAAAAATTCGTCTTACATTTCAAGTTAGCTTTGATTTTTGTGGGTAGTTCACATTTAATTCAAATTAATAAGACATTAGATGTAATTAGAAAGAGATTAGATTACCTATGATATTGGGGTTGATTGAACTGTATTACCAGGAAGCTTTTACTTGCTTCAAAAATCAGTGACTTTACCTGAAGAGTATATGTTTTTCAAAACTCCATGAACTTCTCAGTGTGATCTTTGTAAAGGAAGATGCAGCCTTGTTTTAGGTTATGAAGTATTTTCCACATTTGTGGGTTTTGTGCATAATTGTATTAAAATATAAAAAGAGACCCATGAGATATACATCCTTGCTGAATGTATTTCTAGTTTATATAAGTGCACTGTTTTAATCTTGCATTCATTTTATATCTTATTATTCAGGATTTTGATGAGAAAAACCTGCAATTATAAACACTGGCAAACAGATCAGGCTTTCCTTCCTGCTGGCATGCTAATTACCTAACTTTATTCCAGGACTAACTGTGTTATACACCAAATGCCGTTATTCCAAGGAAAACCCACTGCAATCCAAGACAAATATTGTTGCCAGATATTCATATAGTGAAAAATGCCTTGTTAAATGGGAGAACATTGCAGATTTAGGGGTGGGGGGAAATGTGTTTTAATATTAAGTTTTTATTTCTTGTTACCTTTCACTGATTGGATTGATGAAAAATGAAAGTCCATTTTGTCTGCTGTGGTAACTGTTGAGAGATCTCCCTGACCTTCTTCTGACCCTTCTCTCCTCCTGTCCAGCTGAGGAGAGGGGTTGAGTGAGTGTCTTTGGTGGGCACCTGGTGGCCAGCTAGCAAGTTGGTTCCTAGGCATGAATCATTCTTTGGCTTATTTCATTCCTTTAGTGAAATTATTTCCACTAATACGTATTTTGAAAGACCAAGTTTGCCTTTCCTTTTTCAAAATACTACAAGACCTTACCTACACTTCCTTTTTAAAAAGAGAGGTATATATTTTTATTTTATTAAGAATATCATGGCTGAAATATGGAATAGAAATTATTAACCGAGCCACAAACCTCCTCTTTGATACAATCACTGATTCAGATCCAACAAGTTGAAAAGTCATAATTATTATAAAGCTATACAACACGATTTTACAGTCATTCAAGAAATGCTGAATTCATATAAATTTGTCAGATAGATGATTAGATCATTTAAAACAAACAAACAAACAAAAAAAACAAACAAACAAACTCATCACCCCCTTAGCTTTAAGAATCTGGTAAATGGCATGTTATGAAAAATCAAGGCTAAAGAAGGAAAAAAAAGTGATCAAAACACGCAGCTGTAAAGGAGGTGAAATCTCTACAACTACAGTTGTACAATTCTCTCAGAAAGTTTGCCAAGACTCATAGTAACGTCGGTAGTTTTACACAGAACCGTATAGGAAAATAGGCCTGCTCTGACAGGACCACAAGTCAAACAGAACTTTTATCATAAAGCATATACTAAGAATTAACTTTTTCAATTTAAGACAATCATCTCAAACTGGCTAGAGACAAAGAGGCAGAAAGGAAGAAGTCCTTGCTTTGAAACTTGGTTTCTGCCAACTCTGACTTCCTGAGTTGCAATAACGTCTGCAGAATACCTCAGGAAATTCCTTTACATCTCCTCTGGTCCTGTCTGCTGACTTTCTCCAAAATCCCTGTCTTGCTATGAGCTGCAGATATGCATCTCCTTTGCATGAGTTATTTAGTCTTCCTGTGACAGTCTTGTGTTTCAGAAACCTCCCTCATTAAGATGCTCAGCTACCCTCAAAAGAGGAAGTAGTTTCCCCCTCATTTCATGGGCACCCGTCTGACCTAATAATTCATCTTTTATGAGGAAGTTAACAATACTGTGAACAAAAAATCCACCCACCAACCAACCATCCCATAAACAAGCAAAAAAAAAATCCCCTCTGCTTCACACTAGCCCATTGAGTTTTTAATTGCTGAACTTCTCCAGCTCTTTGACTAAGCAAGTTGTCCCACAGCCAGAGCTAAAAACAATCCTTCTTGTTTTTTAACATCTGATTTTTCCAATTCCATTTCTATTCATATGTATATTTATATGTCTGTGTGTGTTTCTTCTCTAATAAAGACTGTGCTCTATCCCTGTCCTCTAAATGCACCATTTCTTCCAAAAAATCACAGCTTTTCAAAATTGATATTCCAAACTGTGTGACTAAGAATATAAAGAAAAAGACAGTGGGACAGGAAATGTAATCACTGGTTCAGTGTCTGTGAAAAAAGTCATTAGAATGTAGAGTTGTCAATCTTGTGTTACACTAATTGTAAGTATATTTAAGGAAATAAAGCTTCAATTAGGTAATGCACAATGTAAATATGAAGCTAAATTAAAATTGTAGTCTGTGTTTTAGCTCTGCCTTCGCTATTTCAGTTTCTTGTCACTAGCTATGACAAGAAACTCCATTTTAACCCCATAAAAATTATTAATCAAACCCTTTTTTAATTTGAAAACAAAATAAAATATATAGATATCAATTGTTATAGTTCAGAAAGAGGATATATGTGAATTTTGGTGATGTTAGTTTGATTTCCTGTGTCTCATTAAGTTCTTTAATCTTCCACAGCATATGTCTTAAATTGGAAGTATCATTTGAGTCAGCCTAGATTAGTTAATTTCTTCGCAGTTGCTGAGGAAAAGTAAAAAAAAAAATCACCTCCACAGTACAGTAGCATGTTTTGAGTTGTTGTAATTCAAAATAACAATACAGAAAATCTGATTTTAAATGCATTAGCATATGGAGGCTAATGTTAAACTCCTCATGATAGGCTCTATTCTTATTGCTACACCTGCATGCTCAGTATAGGTGAGGCTCTTTTCAAATCCAACAGTAGGGGTTAGATAAGACCTAGATTAAACCTTAGATATATAATATTTTGTAAAACTGCAATGAATATTTTAATAAATGTTTTAATAAATATGCTAATAACATTGTCCTACCCACTACTTTAAAATATTTTTAATTTCACATTAAGTGATGGTTACCTTCTGGTTCAAATTTGTCACATTTAGGCATATTTATAACTCCTTATACAATTAAAGCAAATATTCTGAATCATTAAATGTGTTTAGAACACATTTTTAATTAGGATTAACAACTAAAACAAACTTCTTAGTAATCCACTATATTGTACTACGCTCTGTGTTGTTTCAATTTAGTAGTTTCTTCTCATTCAGCAAAAATTTTTAGAAGTGTTTATTTTTGAGATTAAATTTTTCCAGATTTTAAGGCACAAGGACTGACATACTCAAACACCTTTGTGCATAAATATATATGGGATTCAATCAGTATCTCTGTTGTGGAAATATTTGTGAATGTTTCTCAGTGAAAGATTATTTGTATCGTAATCCCTCACACCTCTTTTACAACCTACAAAGTGACTAAAACTAATACAGTTTCACTGCCAAAAGGCATTTATAATGAAGAATACTACTGAAAATTATATTTTGTTATAAATAGCTCTGCAAGTTAAGGAAATTAACAGTGTCATTTAAAAGAAAAGACATAAGGTAAATTCCACTTGTCTATATTGTTTTAAAAATACCAATATTGTCCCCTTGATCTTGGCAACATTTCATTAAATGTTAGGTTGTATTAATGGCCTTCACATCCCCCTACGTGTACAGGGGGGAAAAAAGGGAGGGAAAGTGAAAGAAATAACAACCTTTCCCCGGTTCTTCATTGTCAATATTGTATGACTTTTAAGGTCTGTAGAATCTGTCAGCATGAAAACATGTGCTGGACTCATTTTATCCTTCTACACATTAGTAGTTCTAAAGAAAATGCTAAAATTGCATATGCTTAGTCAAAATTTTAAATATATAAATTATTTATTTTTGGTCTTCAGTTTTAACAATAGATATGTTATATACCATATATATAATATGTATCAGCAATGATTATCACTTGTAAAACTCACCTATAGACCATTAGTGATAGACACATAAAACATTGATCATGCACCGTGATATCTGTTCCTCATGCACCGTGATATCTGTTCCACATGTTGATGTTAATTAAATGTTAATATCTGTCTAAGGAACTTCATAAGTATTTCGGGATCATACCTGAGAGTATGCAGAGTGCAAAGCTCACTGAATATATAGGAACTGGGCACATACTGAACACACTGAACATTCTATAAAAATAATTTTACAAAACTATTTTTAAAAATATATATCTGATAGTTTATTCCTTATAACTAAAAAAAAAAATAAAAGCAAAAGACAGTTATAACTTCTGTATAGATCCTTTGTTTTTATAAATATTTTTCAAGTTATAGTAACAGCAATTTCTGTCTTTTATTCTATAAACAATTCTAAAAGGACAAAATAATATTAAACTTTACAACTTCTCATTATTTTTTCTTTCCTCTTTGCCAGAAAAGTTTTATTTGTCTTTGTTTTGCTTCATTTTATGGAGAAAAACTTTCTGCAAGATGAGCAGGGAGATAGTTAAGTCCAGGCCTCAAAATAACCAGCTTACAACACCATCTTCATTCCTGACAACAGTAGATGCCATTATCTATGAAATAATTTCCAGGAGAAGACTGCCAGATATTTATTTCCATAAAGGAAATTGTATAGTATATTAAAGTTTGTATTAAAGCTGCCTCCCAGAATCTCAAATGCTCCCTACCATGCTGCATCATTACATATATTTCGTTATCCAGCAAAGTTTACAAATACCTATGCTTTAAAAATGTGTGGAAAATTTTATAAAACGGGGTGCAAATAGTGCTTGGGGTCTATGAAGGCTCCCTGTCCTCTCACCCTGTGCTCTACTCAAACATACAAGCCGATCTGGTAATCATCTTGGCTCTGACAACAGTGCAAAACTATTTAATATTCTTTTCATGTGGAAGCTGTTGTCTGATCATTAATCATGTTTAGTTGCACCTGCAATTATTTTTTCATATATTTACTATGCCAATTTTATGGCAATGACTGCTCTCAGGGGCTTTATAATAGTGATTAAAGCAATGTTAATTGTTGCGTTCGCTTCAGGATTGCTTCAATGTCAATGTGATCAAAGGTGATGTTGGGAAATGTCAAAGTTTGCACAAGCCTAGAAAGTTTTGATTAGAACTTGCAAACTTTTTGAAAACTTTAATTCGCAGAAGCCAGACTATTTCTCTCCAGGCCCAGAAAAAAATAACCTTTCGTTAATATTCATTGGTTTTTGGGCCAATGTAAAGAATTTCCAGTTCTGCACGTGGTAGAGGTACTGCTTCTTTATAGATGAGCGCTTACGTGCAAGGACGTTATGTATCCGCACTGTCACCTTGACATCCCCTCTATTTCCTCAGAAGTCTGGATCATTTCCCCTTGTGAGCTTCTCTACAAAGAGCTGATAACATCTGAGTGTCGTTGGTGGCTGATTCAGTTAAAATAATTGATGGCATTTGGAACACAGACATTTAGTCATGCTGAAGAAAAAGATTGAAGGGAGAGTCTGATGTGAGACAGCATTGGCTTTATGCGGCGTGTTTTTCTAGGCACAGCAGGGCCTCAAGGGATTTTTGGTTCTTTACTGAAGAGGCCTCAATTTTTTTGCCAGCAGTATAAGTCTGCACAAGGATTTTTAAGAGAAGAATCACTTAGGTAGTCTAGATCATTGCTACAGATGGTCAGAGAGCTGGATAACCTCTCCTATGAGGAAAGGCTGAGAGAGTTGGGGTTGTTCAGCCCGTGGAAGGCCCCAGGGAGACCTTAGAGCCTCTTCCAGTCCCTAAAGGGGCTACAGTAGAGACAGGGAGGGACTCTTGATCAGGGACAGGAGTGATAGGGTGAGGGGCAAGAGTTTTAAACTGAAAGAGGGGAGATTTAGATGAGGTCTCTGAAGAAATTCTTTGCTGTGAGGGTGGTGAGAGCCTGGCCCAGGTTGCCCAGAGAAGCTGTGGCCGCCCCATCCCTGGAGGGGTTCAAGGCCAGGCTGGATGGGGCTTTGAGCAACCTGGTCTGGTGGGAGGTGTCCCTGCCCAGGGCAGGGGGGTTGGAACTCGATGATTTTTACTGTCTCTTCCAACCTGAACCATTCTATGATTCTACAGTACTCTAACAGATGTCTCAAAGGTGACATTGAAAGATAAAAACCAATATTCATGAAGACTCTTCTTTCAAGCAGGCTGTGAAGCAACATTGTTCTGTAACATTTTATAATACACTCCAATATAGACGTGTCAATCACTGAGGACCTTTCAGTGCAATTTGTCCTGCTCTGAAACTCAAGTGTCTGATGCTTGAACTTCTACAGTGGAGCTCCGAATTTCATTTCAGTTTCTAAAAGACAATCATTCTGCTATAGCATGATGGTCACAAGGGCTTAGGAAGTACCTAAAAATCTGCTGTCTTTTACCGCAGGTAAGGGTGGGGTTTTTTGAAATTGTGACTAGAATAGGTCAATATAGAAGTAACAACAGATTAATGTTCTTTCAGGTTGGGGTGTTAGAATGGAAAGAGCAGAGGATGGTCGCCCACATTATTTGTAAATCTATGCTTTCTGACCAGAGAAACTTGAAAGGCTTGAAAAAATTAATTTGATAGATCGGTAGCACAGGCAGCTTTATTGGTAGTGCACAATGTAATAATGGATAATTCTTAACAAAGGCTGTAGATAAAATGAAATTAATTATCCTATTAATCAACTTATGGAGGCTGATGAGGACATTTCAGTGGACCTGATTAAGTTTCTCTTTGTTTAGGTTCTTCAAGGCACAGTTTTCCTCGTTAACTGACAAACTTGACTCAATTTATGTCTACATGAGAATAATACTATATACTCAAATGCCATTCCCTGAAGGGGACTAAAGTGCAACTAATTCTTCAGTCCCATTAGCTTCTTTCATCAGGTTAGCAAGCATCTGTGTCCAGCAAATGACTGTCTTCTGCAGTTATGATGGCAATTGTGCCTATTTATAAGAATCTTGCATGGTAAGGCTTTTTATACTGAGGTGTGTTACGGTGGGGCTTGTGGAAGAAGATGTCAGAAGCTTCCCCTAGGTCTGATAGAGCCAATGCCAGATGGTTGCAAGATGGACCTGTTGCTGGCCAAGGTTGATCCCATCAGCGGTGGTGGTAGCACCTCTGTGATAATGTATTTAAGAATGGTAAAAACTGCTGCGCAACAGCAGCCAGAGAGAGACGAGTGAGAAGATGTGAGAGAAAAAACTCTGCAGACACCAAGGTCAGTGAAGAAGGAGGGGCAGCAGTCTCCTGGCAGGACCTGTGGCTCTGTGGGGAGAGGAGTCCACACTGGACAAGGTTTGCTGGCAGGACTTGTGACCCCGGGGGGAACCCACGCTGGAGCAGTCTGCTTATGAAGGACTGCACCCCATGGAAAGGACCCATGCAGCAGCAATTCACAAAGAACTGCAGCCTGTGGAAAGGACCTCCACTGGAGAAATTTGTGGAGAAGGACTGTCTCTCATGGATGGGACCTCACCTTTTACACCATTTTGACAAAAATAGCTCAAGTGTTCATTGTCCTTATAAGGGTCTTCAAAGCAGTCGCTGAGTTCTCCAAACAACAAATATGCCAATCTTCCTTTCTTGCCAAACACAATTTTGACAATTTTAATTAACTTTTGACATCTTTAAGGTTTTTTCATTAATGTCACTTTGTTTCAGGTATACTAAAAATATTCAATGCAATGCAGATATATCCTGACAAAGTTGTGTATAACACCAGAAATGTTACAGAGATCATTCTGAAAGGGAAACAACCCTAATCTTTAAAATACTGAAGAGCCCTTACTGTAAACTAAGGACAGAAGAAAACATAAGTAAATCTTATACTATGTGTATGCATGTGTCTCTTACCCCCTAGGCTCACTCCAAACATGTTTTGAATTTAGGTTGTGAAATAAAAAGGTTCTGCTCCAGATGTGGTTCTCCTCCTCAGTTATCTCTTGTCTAAACTTCAGAATGAACCTTGACAGCTGACACAGAACTATTTCTAGCTCTAAAATGCTCATGATTTAATACACACAAATATGCAATGTAATTTGAACCTTTCACTTTGTCAAAACTTACCTGACTGACAACTTTCTCTATCCATTCAGACATATTTCTTCCATACAAACTCACAAACTGGAGCCAGAAATTAAGTCCCCCTGAGAAATGCTAAAATTGGAGATATATAGTACAGCTTTATTGATATTCCATGCTGGTGTCAAGCAATTATTATTCAAAACCTAGGACAGGAGATTACCATGGTAGTTTGGGTTTGTCTCAAACACAAACAAGTCTTTTTTTTCTGTCTTTTTTTTTTTTTTTTGTCGAGTCTTGGAAAATTCAGTTCTCTGCTGTTTAGGCTCTTATATGAACTCATAATGGCAGAGTACATTCTTAAACTGAGTAGAAATTCACTTAGCATAAGTACTATAAATGTCTTCTCAAAGCTACAACGCAACAACTATAACCTAATGTACTCAATCTACTCTTAACCTAAGCCTTAGAATCTATATTTCGGATTGCACTGAAACAGAATATGAAAAGAAGAAGAAAACCTAAGTCTAATTATCTTAATTTTTTTTAGAATGTATTAGCTGTTATAAAATAAAACATTTTGACCCCTTTCTTGAGTTTGCTGATCCTACTGTCACCTTATTCTGAAGAAAAGTTGTCTTCATAACAGCAAATAAAATAATTAAAAACTGTAGCATCTGAGAATTTAATCTATCTAATCCAGCAAGTTAATCCTAAAAAGGTTAACCGCGTTTTCTTTATTTTTTTCATTGTTAAAGAGACTTGGAGGACGGCAGAGTGAACCTCAGCAATGAAGTGTAGTCCCACCCCAGCCTCTTGAAAAGCGAAAAATTCACTGTTGTCTTCATGGCTGCTTTTAGAGGGGAAATTCTCTTTTACGAACACTCTGAGGGTTTTGATGCAATGACAGTCAGCTGTCACTGTCAAACCTAGCCTTTAAGGAGCGATAGAAGCTACAGTTGGCTTCAGGCTCTGCTTCATTTAATATGAAATTTGTGATGGCAGGGGAGGAAAGGATGATATTTGCTTTTGATGAGCTACTTTAAATTCCTCTATTTCATGTTGAAATAGAACTTTTTATTTTTAACTTCTCAGGAAGCAGAAATTCAAGCATTTTGATCAACTTTTGTATAAATACTTGACCTTAAATAAATGTATACGGGTAGAGGATGCCATGCTATGTGTAAAAGATTCCTTGGTCTTCTTGTTACATTGCTTAGGGAATGAATGATTTCCACTTCTGGGACTTTGAAGTGAGTATGGCTAGGACTCCTGGGAGAAAATTATAAAATGTAGGCAGCTTTCATCTGTCCTTTGGACTTGTTTGACTGCTTAACTGAAGGTAGGTTTAAAACACCTTCAATGCTTCAACAGTTCCTTGGGAAAATTGTAGAAGACATGAAATTTCTATAGATGTTAATTAATCCAGATGACCTGATTAGATTTGGAAGACACAGGAACTTGAAGAAAGGCTTCTGAAAACTTCAGGCTGGCTAGACCCCTGCAGATGAAAGCTACCGAATGATAAATGTGTGCTTTACGTGACATGTTTCTGTGAAATATGCAGGAGATGTAAATGCGTTTCTTGATAAAACAGAAAAACTTCCAACACATTTCAGAGTCAAATATTCCATGGTTTCTTAATAGTGCTAATTATTTGAAAATCTGCTTCATTTAAGTGAATATTAGCCCAGTAAGAGGCAAAGAAAATGGAAGATAACTGAAAGATAAAATAAAATCATAAACAGAGAAATTTTAGTGGGGATCACTGACATAAGAACTGGGAGAAGGTCATGTATTAAATTAGTGATTGTTTTTATGAGTCATAGTCTTCCTGGTTCTTTGCTGTTGTCTTTTGTGGGTTTTGTTGCTACAGAGCCTTCTGTGATATAAAATCTCTTATCTGCACTATATTTTCTCACCAAGTTCCCTTGCCATTCCTCCTTGCTAAATCCTCACAAGAAGGTATCTGAAATCATGAAGAATCCCATTTCACTTCAGGTTTGGAAATTAGTTTTTGTAAGAAATTCAGTGTTCTTCTCCCTCATGAAAGTTTATTGTCATCTGGAAATCAACTTGCTCATCTTCCCAGGTAACTAAGAAGCATATGCAAATGTGAACAAATACCACCGACAAAGAACACGCAGAAGTCATTTTCTTGGCCTACACGCCTGTTGAGTTTTAGCAAGTATTTTGATGGGTAATACATTGGTTTGCAAAGAGCTGTAAGAAAAATCAGCAGAAATGCAGCGTGTTGTCACTGTTCAGTTGTTCTCTATTGTGTTCATATCAACAAAGAACAGGAAAAAAATTGATCAGACACCCCCCAACCCAATCCTTGGCTGTAATTGTGGCTATATGTATACAATATTGCCAAAAGTTTTAGCTTACTCAGGAAATTTTTGTTTCTTATAACAATGACATACAACATATTGCACCTTTAACTATTCTTCGTAAGAACTTCTGGTCTCTTCTTGAATAAGGATTGTAGAAAGGATAAGCTATAATTTGGGATTTTGAATTCTTCCACAGTAAAGTACTTTGATGTGCACTTACTTCAAGTAAAAATCCTCAGTAAAAGTCTTCATGCTGCCAAATACATTTCCTTCCTTTATTTTTCCTTAGCAGTGACAATGAGTGTTAATTGTTCCTAATTTGATTTTTAATGGGTACTTACCTAATTAGCACTTAAAGGCTTTTTACAAACTTAAAAAGTTGTTCTGATGAAGAGGAAGAAGACTCATTACCATTTTTACATATCAGCACAAAAGCTTCCTAATGACAAAAAAAATACATTTTCATATTCTTGCCCGACCTATCAAGCACTGTGATTTTCTAATCTCATTTCTGTATTTGAAAGCTTCAGTCTTGGAATCTGACACATTGCTAATGTAAGATATGTGCTTCTATTGCTCTGACTACTAATTAATCTTTATAATTATAGCATCTTCCAACAATAATCACGATCATAAACTGGGTAATTGCAGTTAAAAGGAAAGAAGCGCCTTATCTACACTGTAGATTAAAATACCCTCACTTGATGGAAAGAGAAATATCAATTTACAGTAATGGACTTGTACTTATGAGGATTTAAGTATAACTTGATCACAATTTTTTTCTTATTCTCTCTCTAGCTTTTTCAGGGAAAACATTAATACTTTGTTATGACAAATCAGATGGAAGAACTCTTTTAAATGGAATCCTTGACATATACTACTTGACAGTATTACTCTTCTTTCTGGAGAGAACATGGCTAATTGGTTTGATATATCAGAAGAAAAGACAGTTAGTTACTAATGGTCATTCATATATCCATTTAAAATGGCAAATCCTTTTTATCCAAACTACTATGTAATACATCAGACTTGCTTAAGTGAATAATCTATTTTTATTTCCTGATGGCAAGGCTAATAGTGCAGGTATTCCTGCTCCTTTGGCAAATTGACCTGTGTTTCCCTCTGTCTACATCGTGTTTAGTCATTTTCATGTTTGTAAACGCGTATTATATTCGACAAGATCAGAATTTATTCCTTGTCTTATAAACATAAGTAAAGTAGATTTTGGCAATTTAGGGTTTGGCAATTTCGGGTTAAGCTTCTACAGCTTAGGTCAATACTTGGAAACTTCTGCAACTTTATCTAAAAGAAAGTGTGACAACTTTCCATTGTTGGACAAAGATTAGGCATTGTGAAGGATTTGATACAACATCTTATGTTGCTGTATTGAGTTCGAGTATTAATCATATTTAGACTGATATAACTGAGGCTGATATCATCCATGTAACTAATCAGCTAATATAGTTTGTTTACATGTACAAGTCCCTATTGTGTTCATAAAGAAACACAAATTTGAGTGTGTATATATAAAAATAAATGTATGTTATTATGATCATAGAATCACAGAATCATAGAATGGTTTGGGTTGGAAGGGACAGTAAAAATCATCAAGTTCCAACCCCCCTGCCCTGGGCAGGGACACCTCCCACCAGACCAGGTTGCTCCAAGCCCCATCCAGCCTGGCCTTGAACCCCTCCAGGGATGGGGCGGCCACAGCTTCTCTGGGCAACCTGGGCCAGGGTCTCACCACCCTCACTGTAAAGAATTTCTTTCTGGTGTCTAAACTAAATCTTCCCTCTTCCAATTTAAAACTGTTGCCCTTTGTCCTGTCACTGCACTCCTTGACAAAGAGTCCCTCTCCGGCTCTCCTGTACCTCCCTTCAGATATTGGAAGGCTGTTATAAGGTCTCCCCGGAGCCTTCTCTTCTCGAGGCTGAACAACCCCAGCTCTCTCAGCCTGTCCTCATAGGGGAGGTACTCCATCCCTCTGATCATCCTCGTGGCCCTTCGCTGGACCCGTTCCAACAGGTCCGTGTCCTTCCTGTGCTGAGGACTCCAAAGCTGGAGGCAGTACTCCAGGTGGGGTCTCACGAGCGCAGAGTAGAGGGGCAAAATCACCTCCTATGACCTGCTGGCCACACTTCTCTTGATGCAGCCCAGGACACAGTTGGCTCTCTGGGCTGCCAGCACACACTACTGGCTCATGTTGAGCTTCTCATCCGCCAACACTCCCAAGTCCTTCTCCTCAGGGCTTCTCTCCAGCCATTCTCCGCCCAACCTGTATTTGTGCATGGGATTGCCACGGCCCAGGTGGAGGACCCTGTACTTGGCTTGGTTAAACTTCATGTGATTTGTATGAGCCCACCTCTCCAGCCTGTCCAGGTCCTTCTGGATGGCATCCCTTCCCTCCAGCATGTTGACTGCACCACCAAGATTGGTGTCATCAGCAAACTTGTTGAGGATGCACTCTATCCCACTGTCCATGTCTCCAACAAACAGCACTCGTCCCAGTATGCAGCCCTGAGGAACACCACTCGTCACTGGCCACCGATTGGACATTGAACCATTGACCGCAACCCTTTGAGTGCAGCCATCCAGCCAGCTCTTACCCACTGAGTGGTCCATCCATCAAATCCATTAGTTTCCAATTTTGAGACCAGGATGTTTTGCAGGACAGTGTCGAATGCTTCGCACAAGTCCAGGAAGACGACATCTGTTGCTCTGTCCTTGTCCACCAAATGTGTGGCAGTATCATTTAAAGGCCACCAAATTTGTCAGGCACCTTGGTGCCCTTGGTGAAGCCATGCTGGCTGTCTCCAATCACCTCTTTATTTTTAATTTGCCAGAGCAGATCTTTCCTTTGCTTTCTCCAGCCCTTGACTAACAATAATAGTAACTAATAATAATAACTAATAATAATGTTATTATAACAAATAATAATAATTATACTGGTTGAAAAATTCTTCACAGACTAGGTTTAATCATCAGGGTTGTAAATACCACTTAAGTTGGAACCATAAGTTAGGATGAATTGCAAATGCTGCAAAAAACATTTTTGTTGTCGTGCATTTTGTTTTATCCTCTATAAGCCTCCTAGAAAATGCTAGCACTCATCTTTCTAACTCATGTCAAAAGCAGCCAAAGCTTTTGGCATCTGTTGTAACATTTAATATTTCTCCTCCAGGTTTAAACAATATTACAGTGGTGTCAAGCCACGAACAGTATGCGCAAGGAAGTGAGAAGAGGGTAGGACAGAGAATTGTGTAAATAGTAAAATAGTCATTTGGATATCCCCGGGTCTGCTCAGGGAAAAGAATTCAGTCCTTCAGCACAGTGCACAAAACAAAAAATTCCACAGTGATTACCATTTTGCAGAAATTCTCAAGCTGTCCAAATGTAAGTTACCATATAGCCTTCAGGCCTCATATTGTACAATAAGACTTACAGTTTGGAAAGAATAAATTAGCAAGCAGTTAATCTTTTAAGGCTCTTTGGAAGTTATAAAGTGCTTTTGTTTGTGGTCAGCTACGTAACCACAAATTCAGAGTGCTTAACCCCTACTAACTGAAATTATGACATTTTTATTGTGGACTAAAGAAACTGAAATGCAAAACACCAGAATGCAAGACATAATTGGGAAAAAAAATCCTTCTATCAAGTAATATATAGAAAGGAAAGCTTCTTTGAATTTCAAACTTAAGTGTTTTAAGTTTAGGAAGTGTGGGTTAGATGAATAGACAATGAAGTGGATTGAAAACTCGCTGAAACACAGAGGGTCGTGATTAGGGGCACAAAATCCAGCTGGAAGTCTGTAACCAGTGGAGTCCCCAGGGGTCAGTATTGTGTCCAGTCCTCTTCAATATATTCATCAATGACCTGGATGAAGGGATGGAATGTACCCTCAGCAAGTTTGCTGATGATACAAAACTGGGAGGGGTGGCTGACACCCCAGAAGGCTGTGCCACCATCCAGTGAAACCTGGACAGGCTGGAGAATTGGGCAGAGAGAAACCTGATGAAATTCAACAAGGACAAGTGCAGGGTGCTGCACCTGGTGAGAAACAACCCCCTGCACCAGTACAGCTTGGGAGCTGACCTGCTGGAGAACAGCTCTGAGGAGAAAGACCTGGCAGTCCTGATGGACAATAGGATGCCCATGAGCCAGCAATGGGCCCTTGTGGCCAAGAAGACCAATGGCATCCTGGGGGGCATCAAGAAGATTGTAGCCAGCAGGTGGAGGGAGGTCATCCTGCCCCTCTGCTCTGCCCTGGGGAGGCCCCATCTGGAGCACTGGGACTAGTTCTGGGCTCCCCAGTTCAAGAAGGACAGGGAGCTGCTGGAGAGGGTACAGCAGAGGGCTACAGAGATGATGAGGGGCCTGGAGCATCTCTCTGATGAGGAAAGGCTGAGGGACTTTGGTCATTTTAGTCTGGAGAAAAGAAGACTTAGAGGGGATCTAATCAATGCTTATAAATACTTAAAGGGAGGGTCTCAGGAGGATGGGGCCAGTCTTTTTTCAGTGGTGCCCAGTGACAGGACAAGAGGAAAAGGGCACAAACCTGAGAATAAGAAGTTCCACCTAAATGTGAGGGGAAACTTCTTTACTGTTAGAGTGGTTGAGCACTGGAACAAGCTGCCCAGAGAGGTGGTGGAGTCTCCTTCTCTGGAAACATTCAAAACCCACCTGGACATGTTCCTGTGCAACCTGCTCTAGGGACCTACTTCAGTGGGGGGATTGGACTAGATGATCTCCAGAGGTCCCTTCCAACCCCATCTGATTCTATGATTCTATGTTGCCTTTTGTCTGTTAGGCAAGGTTAGTAGCAGAGACAGGAAGGATCCGTTTGTATTAATGGCTTATTAAAAAATATTATCATATGACTAAATCTATTTGCAGTTTGACAACAAATTTGGCAGGAAAGATAGTTTAAACATTTCATTTTTCTTCCAGTTTCAAAAGATATTTTGTTCTAACTCAGCTGCATTTTTATAACCGTTCACAAAAATTAACAATTTAATGATACTCTGAGCTGCTTAGACATTTCATTTCTGAGGGACTTGGAGACCCCTAGGGGTCAGTTGCAAGACCCGAGTTGATGTCCAATAACTTAGGTTGTCACAGTAATTTTGTTTGTACTCATACAAGCTTCTCTCAGTTGTTGTTTTAAAGAACGACAGTATGGTCAGAAAGAACAAGTAACTTTTAAGTGACCATTCCATTTTTAGAAAATTCCGTTTGATGCATTTCTAATTCTGCTGAGAAAATAAAAATATATTTCAGTAATCCTTAAGCAGCAGAGTCGTACTGTGTTTTCTACTTTATATTGTCCCATTTTGGTTTTGTTCTTTTTCTCTGGTGTCAGTTACACTTAGATATATACATATAAGATAGATATGTGTATATATAGATATAAGATATATCTATATACACTTAGATATACGCATGATGGGGAGAGATGCAGCCAATCAGGGAAGAAGCTTCATGCATGTTATATTTATGACACCTCAGTCACTGAAAATTGCAATGTAATACTTTGAAGTATTATTCTCGGACAAGGATAATGCATCTTAATCCCAGTGGAGGCTGCCTTTTGTTTCATTAATTCATCTGATTTTGGAATACATTTTGGACAATGACTGGTTTTCAAAAGATATATAAGATAAATATCAACAATTTTGCTACCACAACTGTTAACATGTGTTTCTAATTAGTTCTTAAGCAGATAATCAGCTACAAATTTATTGTGAAACCAGATGGTCTAAGATTTCCAGGGTATCTGGCAGTGAAGGATGTTTCATTATAAATCCTGTGTGGAGTCCAGGTCTTCTCATAGGCATGAAGTGTATGTTCTATTTGAAAGGGAACTAAATAACTTTGAAATGTGAAAAATGGAGAAAAGCAGATACCATTTTTCAAAGCTTTTATAACAAGTAGGTTGGGGGACAGAGAACTATAACAATATTGTTCACACTCTTTTTACCTTAGTTAGCCCAAATACAAAATGGTTGTAAGGCTTTTCTTCCATGCCAAAACACTTTTAGAACTGTTTTTCAAGAAGGCATCCTCAGTAATGCTATTTTTCTAGATAATCTGCAAATGTATGCAAAGATAATATTTCTGCCTTTAACTGGCAAATCAATGATGGGAACAAAAAAATCATAACTTAATCAATTTACCATAGATGAATATAAACATCTACTCCCCTACTAGCTAGGAAGAGGATGAGACAGGCAAGAATTACACTTTGTTTTAGATTTCACCTTCTTTCTTTTTTTACCATGAAAATACATATGCATATGGAGAAAAAAGGTGCTTGTGAACTATCTGCATGGATTTCTTCTCTGTTATTTTTTGTATAACTGGTAGAAGAATACATTTTCTCTTCAGATTTGATTAGAAGTAATTCATGACAAAAAATGAGCAGTGAATAACAGAAACTTGTAAAAAAAAGGTTCTCAAGGCATATTTGCTCTACACCACAAATCCTCTGTCTAAGCTGACCTTAAAAGGGAAGCACTGACAAAAGTACAGAAAACTCAGTAAAAATAAAATATTTTAAAATGTCACAATATTTGCACTTTAAATTGAAATGAAATGTTTCAATATATTTGAATTCAGATAGTTAAAATGTCATTGTCAAAGTCAGGAGCAGAGCTACGCTGATGGTGACATTTTTTGGAAATTTCCACCTGTTGTGGAAATTTTGACCAAATTGACCAACCAGAACGACAGATGGCCCCTCCTTCCCAGCCCTAAGGAAAAGAGAGGAGAGGAAGAGAAAACCAAAATGAGTTTAGAAAAAAAACTAAACTACCTTAATGAAAATATAAATAAATAATGAAATAAGAAGAAGAAAAAAAAAAAAAAAGAAAAAAAGAAGGAATACAGTATATACAAAACTGTATCAAGCTCCCAGGATGATCATCACGTCACCAGCAGGCACAGGGGACAGTCCCAGGCTGGACTCGGTGATGGACAGGAGCCGGATTTCGGATCTGGAGTCAGGAACACTCGGATAGGGATCAAAGGCAGACGAACAGACAGGGTCCTCCTCGGACGTCAGACACTGAAGGAAGAAGAGTTGACCCTTTGATCCCTCAGTTTTTATACTGAGCATGATGTGGATGGGATGGAACACCCTGTTGGTCAGTTTGGGGTCCCCTCTCCTGTCCCCTCCTCCCTACAGGGGTGACCCCTCTACGCTTTTCAGCTTCCAACCCTCAAATGGGGCAAATAACAAATTTGCCTACCCTTGGTTGTTATAGCACTAAGTATAAGCAAGGGCCTCTCTGCTCACCATTCCTTGGTATCATCAGGTCTTATCACTGTGAGAGTGAACAGTTTCTGAACAATATGCTGTTAATTTCAGAGTTTCATTAGTTAGAAGAGGCCCAGCTAAAAAAGGAAAATTACTGAACAGAAAATTATTCTGTTTTATCTCAAACCAGGACCACCATCAGTTTTCCACCTAAAATTTAAAAAAACATTCTTTTTTTTTCTATTGTGCATTTTTCTTTCCAAGAGAAGTTCATCAACAAAAGGATGGTTAAATTCAAAGTTTCAGTCTAGACAGGTGTGTAATGATCAGTCACTCCTTTACTGCAGGGACAGAGAAAAAGGGCACCACCTATTGAGAGAAGAAAACACCCAATCTTCAGTCAACAGGAATTTTTTCCTTGTCAAAGCCAAAAATTTGACTTGTAGCACTCTATTTTGGAAGACATTTGGCCTAACTGAACTTTTCTGAATAGCATTCTGGGGTTCTCATGAAAATTTTAAGGCATCCTAAAGTTAGTGGAACATAATTCGTCTTCAGTCCCTGGGAAAGTTAAGAACGAGTCCTCCTCAGGATGTATCACAAGTCAAATGAAGCATGTGATTGGGAAAAGCCAGCACAGATTCACCAAGAGCTTGACACTCCTGAGGGCCTTCTATGACAAAGTAACCTGCTTGGTTGATGTGGGGTGAGCCGGTGACATTGTCTAACTGAGTTTCTCCAAGGTTTTCAAAACAGTTTCAAAACAGTCTGTGCGATGGGTGGGAAACTGCTCCTTTTCAAAAATTTTTCACAATGGGAGCAATAAACCATTGGAATAATCTCCCCAGGGAAGGGGTGGATTCCCCAACATTGACCAGTTTTAAGATTCAGCTGGGCAGGGTGCTGGGCCATCTCGTCTAGACTGTGCTTTGGCCAAGAGAGGTTGGAGCAGATGATCCTTGAGGTTCCTTCCAACCCGGTGTTCTGTGATTCTATCACAATATTCTATGATATTTCAACTTCAATTGCAAACAATAAACATTTTTCACAGTTACTTTGAACTTGGAATTTACAAGAGAGGATTAGCCTTAATGTCATTTAATTTGGTGTCTTTGTTCCAGAAAAGTAAAATCTTTGACAGTGAACAGGGCAAGATATTTTAGATGATAGTAGAATCCCAAGCATGGGAATCAACAGAAAAACCCCGTCAATAGGAAACACCCATTGATATAAGATGCAAAATGTGTTAAGGCATGTCCCAGCTGGATGGGTTTTTTATGTCTAACTACTAGTTAGCTCATTAAACTGAGAAACACAAGTTTTAATATCAGTTAACAGCAACTGCTTTAACTTTAATAACTTGTTCCCAACATGCATAGCCAATCCTTAACATTTACTCAGTTTATAGCAGTGATTATTTTCCGTAGCAATCCTTCACACAGTATCAATTATATATTATATACAATACTTTCACCTTGTTACTTTGTGGGTTTTGAAAACCTGTTACTCTTGTCTTCTGAGACAGCAAGAAGACAGAACCTCACCATGACTTCTGTAAACAGTTCTGGTTTTAGGCCCTTCTTATAGTTTGTCCATTAGACAGAAAACGTGAGATTGCTTTCATTCTTGTAAGAAACATTTTTCCACATTCCTGCTTTTTAATGTCCTCCTTCCCTAATGACCCTAAATTTTTTATATCCTTTTGAGATGCCCAGCTCTGACACTGCATTATTGGATTACACACGAGAGTAAGAGCATTTTGTTCATTAGTCTTTATCCTTTTTGTGCACTGTGTTTGTTTAGCTTAGCTCAGCTACATTCACAGAAGAAGAATCAACTGAATTATCAAAACAGAGACAAGGATCTTTTTCTTATCTAATTCTATAACTTAGCTCTGTATTTTATGGAAATAGGATATCAAAACTATCCCTACCTTTGATACATGTTACTTAACGCTTATCAGAACTGAAATTTGCAATCCTTATATTCCAGAGAAATACAACTTCTTATTCAGTTCAGGAGATAAAAACAGAGACAGAAACTTACACTAATTTCTGACGATGAGTTCTCAACAGAAACGGATTGGTATTTGGAGAACGTGTATCAGTGATGAGAAATGACAATTGCTTTCCATTCAAAATGCAATTATTTCTGCTTTGTCAATGTGCAATTCAACTGCCCATAGGGTCTCCTGCTACCCTATTTCATCTTTTGAGTTGAAAAGCGCGTTTGGCATCAGCAATCCTGCATCAAAACCACCCATCAAAAGAACATTACACACTGTAAATGGTACTTATTATTTACACTTACTGTCTAAATAATGCGGTGTCTGCCTCCTTCCCTTTTCTGTGTGGCCAAGATGTTTTGCTGTAGATATAATCTATGCCTGGAGTACATGAATTAAAGACTATTCATGAAACTGAGAAATATGTATATTTAATACATTTTCCAGCACTATTGTGCTGAATTCAGTGATGGTGTTCACAATGTTGCAGCTGACTGTTTTGATGTACTGCGGTAAATCTGGAAAACAAATGAATTCTATTCTGATTAAGATATAAAATGAAAGACGTCTTCTTCCAGAGTAGTCCCAAATAAGCCTGAATTTTTACTCTGGTTAAGCAAAAAGTGGACGATTTCCTATGCCCTCCTGTCTTTAACTTAAAAATCTGATGCATATGATCTGAGGCATATGATCCTGTCAATTCAGGATATGGCTGCTGTGGGTTTATTTGGATACAGACAAGATTTCTCAGCCTGATGTAGAAGACCCTTCAACTCCACAGTATTCTTGAATTCCTCAACCAGTAACAAGTTTCCTTCTCTGAAAAATAATTTTCAAAATCAGATGTTTAGAAACCGATTGCTGAGTGTGAGGCTAAGAATGTTCAAACGTAAAATTAATTAATACTAGTAGGTGATGTTTAGGTAACTGAAATAAAATATTTGGTAATATTTGCCAGTAGTAAGGTGTAAGCCTCCTCTTCAGACTGCCCTTATGCACCACTGAAATATGGTGCTGCCTAACAACACTGAACATTAATAACTGTGCTATAATCTTTTGAGTCGTTGTCCTAAACTTAACAAGAATATGCTGGTACGGTGGGCTAAGTTAAATTTACTTTGGTTTAGAGCAGTCATATAACTAGGAGAAAATGTAGCAATATTTGACCGTTTTGAGTTTATGTGTAAGGTCTTTCTTCATGTGGTTTACTAGAAGCAAAGGTCTTTACTGCCAATTACTTTGGAGAGCAAATGAATGAAAACGGATAAAGTGAATTTACCATAAGACTAAAATATAAATCGAGCTACTGTTGCACAAATACATTATATTTCTATCACTTCTACAGTTTAATTAACTTCAATTAGTTCATTATTTAAACAAAATTACCTGTTTGCAGCTGGTGGATCACATCATTTGAACATTAACCATTATTAACATTCTATCAGTCAGAGAAGCATTAAAATAGAAGCTTAGCTATTCAAGAAGGTGTAAGTTACAAGACAAGTGATATTTCAGTTGTCAAGGGCATTGCATAATGCTAAGAAATGGCAAAGGCTGATATTTTTAAATTTGTGCACTAGAAACTTGGCACTTCTGCCAAAGTGAGCAAAATACCTAATACTTAGTGAAATGGCAGGAGTGTAGGTGTCTACAATTTCGTATGTGCATGGGCCTTAAAAACTGTATTTAAAGAAAAGCACTCAGGTTATTTCTAGACTCTGATGTTAATTTTGCACTGGGCAAAATAAGAAGGAAAATAATCAGGATTTATAGAAATCACTTGCTCATGATTACTGGATTGCATTTAATCTCACTGATGTTGAATGTATAATGTAAAAAAAAAATCTGGAGTTGGCAGCAGGTCTGAGTGCAGTTTGGAATTCACAATAACTGAGGGGCTTGAAGTCTTTCATTTCAGGAAATGTTTTAACTTGAGGGAATGTTTTAACTCCAGAATTGTCTCAGATAGGTATAACTGTCCTTCTAAGAAGACTGAGCACTGACATAACTAAACCATTTTGCTTTAAAAGGGGTGGAATTAAAAAGATAAAATCTTGGATGTAAAACTTAACTGAGAGGAATCTTTTCTGTCTCCTTAAAGAGCTTTTTTGTCTGATACAGTTAATTTGTTACCATAATATATGTCATCTTTGTTAGAGTCAGTGGCAAGAATTCTTTTTAAATCTAAAAATAATATTTTATGGATCATCTCTATGACTGAGTTTTAAAACAAAGCATTCATCCCAAGGGATGATGGCTTGGCCGATCATCAAAAGACTTACTTTTGAGTCTTTATCTGCCACCAGTGTGAGGGACGTCCTCATTCCTGAGACCTTACCCTTTCATATTCTGATGCTTCTGTACATTCTCCTAATTTGGTGGCTTCACCTTTATTTCTTACTCAGGACACCTGAATCATGTTACATTGCTGAGTGTGGGTATCTTTTTATTCTATGAATTTTACAGGTTTTTGCACTGCCGAGGTTCAAGAACTACCTTGGTCTCCATATTGAGCCATTAAATGGGCTCTCTGGGCCACTGACACTACAGGGCATTTGTGCCCCTTCAGTTCTGTGAAAGATTTACAAGTACTTGGCCTTATCAGGTGAGACAAAATCTTTCATTTCTGAATGTTTCTGCATATATGTTCATTTCAGATTCTGTTTTTTAACAGAACATAAAATTGCACATGGCAGAAACTAATGACATTAGCAATATTGGGCTGGTACCAGATGAAGTCTAGACCCTAAGTAACTCGACATATAGGGTATGATAGATGAAAAAGAAAGTCAGAAATAAGCACTGTCTTTTACTTTCTGGACAAAATTTTAAAAAGAACCCTGAGTAAATGTGACCGGGAGTTACGCTGTGAATATATCTAAGAAATATCTAACTTTATTTTCATGATGAATGTACAAAACATCCTTCACGATTGCAAATATATTTCATATCTAAATATCCTCCAAATGGCTCGGATAAGAAATTGTTGTTCTGTGAAACATTTATACATTGTTTAGCGTAACCATTTTCTACTGCTTTCTTGGCACGAATATGCAGACATGTCAGAGAGTGCATGCCTACCCTCCCTCTTCTGGATTTGTTTGGCAGGCAGAATTACAAATGACAAAACCATCTCAAAGGGATATTTTTGTTCCCAACCGCACACAAGGAATTTACAACATTTCTTAAGGTAACTTTAATATTTCGGCCCTCTGGAGGTGTAGAATGTGCATGGAAGGTAAAATCAGGTAAAATCCCTGATTAAACTCAAAACTGAACGCAGCCTCTGGGTTTCTGGCAGCATTACTTGGAGGGGCAAGCAGACAGGGTGCTGAGGTAAAATACTGGAAACCCTCAAACTGTTTCTGCTGCAGCCACTGTTGTTATTCACAAAGAGGAGCTGGAGACGTGTGACGGTGGGGTACGTAAGGTGGTATCCACGGCAAGGAGCCCAAATTAAAACCAGGGATGCTGGTGTGGTTATTAAAGTAGTCGTTTCCACAGCTCCTTCTGTACCTGTAGTAATGTTAACGTCACATCATCAAAGTACAGGTTTCCCCCCGCATCCAGAGTGCATAAATCCTTTTCAAGGGGCTCAGAACTGACTACAGACCGAACTGAATGCACCCACTTACTCTGGTAAACTGAGTGAGAGAGCATTGGCAGGAGCATTTTGGGATGGGAAGAGTATTATAGCATGGCTACACTTCAGAACTGCGGTAAAAAATACAGTACTTCATAGAGTTTACCTGACCTCCATCACAGCTAAACCAGCTCCTGATACCCTAGAGGTGGGAGTAATTTTCTCTCTCTCCCTGCACTGGGTTCTGAATTTCTTATATAAAACAAAAATAATACTATCAAAAATGTTTTAGTGATGAAATGGTTCCTTTTTCTACAGGTGAATAGATCTTTTTCTTCTGTATTTTTTCTATCCTGACACACGAGGAAAGAAGAGGTCTCTTGCATCACATGAGACCTCATAAGATGACATCAGGTTTACAGCTGCTTAACTGGATCCTCTGATTTTATCCTGCTTTCATATTCCATGTGTGTGGTAACACTTAAAACACAGATTTTTTGGTGAGTAGGACAGTGGGCTTTCATTAGTAAAAACACTTTTTTACCCTTCAAAACCATCCCTTTTCTTTCTAATAAGAATTTGTGTTATATTCATGTTCATATTATGATGATTTTATCTCCAATAACATCCATTCTAACTAGTCAGAGACAAGTTTGGGAAAATTTTGGAAGGTGCTGTGACATGCTCTTATTTCCTTTCCTTTTATTTCAGTGTCATTGTTATTCCAAGCCTTTTGTTTTGTTAGGACCAGAAAACATTGACTACAAGCAAGTGTTCTGAAGCACAATCACAGAGAACCCTAGGTATAAAACAAGTAATATCTTAATTGCTAATGGTAACCATATATTCAAGAACCAAAATTGTTCAGCCAATGATATATTAATGATAAATACTGTAAAAATTGCAGAATATGAGTCATAAAAACTTTTCAGTAATTTCTACTAGTATGCTGAATATTAATTCATTTTCCAGTATATTTTTTTTAGGCTTGTAAATAACACTGAGTAATTCTATTCCAGAAACGTGAGCTGAAACATTTAAAATTAATTATAAATGATAAAATACAGGAAAATTGTAGGAACTCTTAGAAACAGCTGTCAAAATATTATTGACTTCTTTAAGTTATCTGGTTCTGGAAAAGAGAATCAGAATCTGGAGTTGGTCTATTTCTTTATATTAAATATACGTATGAAACCTTTTTATATATGTATATTAAATTAGCTGTATCTGAGGGGAAAAAATATTTTTCCTAAAATGGATGGTAGATAATCCACACCAGTATGTTTGTGAATAAAGATTATTTTAGTTTTATGACATAACATTCACTACTTGTCTTCTTACATACCTTAACTGTGTGTTATTACCAGATGCTTAATCTTTCCATTGTTGCAACTATGTGAGAGTTTGTTTTGAATAAATTCCATTACTGCAGATATCATAATGCTCTGTTCTTTTTTAAAAAAAAAAAAGTCTTAAGTTCTTTAGTTGTAATTTGATCTCAGGCAGGTGTTTCCTGCATTAAAAAAGAGTTTGTTTGTTTTTTAAGGTATTCAAACTGTATAGGAAAATTTGCAGTGTCTACATAATAGCTAGAGAGGGAGAAGAAAAAGAAGAGAAGCGAAAAGCGGAAGGTAGGGGGAGGAAGGGGGAGGCTAAGGAGAGGTGAGAGTGGAAGGTTAAGAGGAGATGAAGACAGGGGAAGGTTAAGGAAAGGAGTGGAGAGAGGAAGGGTATGGAAAAGATAGAGAAAAAAAGGAAAAATAAAAGGAAAAAGCAAGTTTCAATTACCAGTCACTTTTCTGGAAAAATAGTTTTCATGCTAATAGATATAGATATAAAAGACAGTGATGGTGCAAGCTACAATGATACCTCATGGGTCATCTATGAATTAAGGTTGCATAAAAGTTCAGATATTTACTTTTTAACAACTCGATACTGGCTCTCAAGAAGTTTGGCATCCCCTTAGTTTGATTCTAGCAAACTAAATTAATTAAAAATTATTTATGAAACTCAGGTGGTACACGCTTGAGAAATAAATGTGCTTCCATTTTAAAGGTTGCAAAGAATATAATTTTTTGGGACTCCTAGCTGGATTCTGACCTACCTAAAAAACATACAACATGAAGACCTATTTGTGAAACTTACCTTGATTCTTTTGGAGCTGGACATGCTACAGAACTGTTTGATTTAAGCTATAAGGTGAAATATTTTATAATATTAGTTTAAAAAAAAATAAGATAACAATTCCTAGTCTGGAGCTTCTCAAAGAAGTCATACGAGCAGCATCCAGTCTCCACAGGCAACATCCATTTGAACAGACCATCACTTGCAAAATAACACCTGCACAAAGCAGAACCTATAAAAAGGGGGACTGGACTGGTCTCAGTTTATGGAATAATTGCATGTAGACACCAGGGACACAGACCAGATCTTGGGTAAGAAAGAGGAGAGCACTTTGGTTTCAACATTCCCCTTTGAAAATGAGGTGGCCCATCTCAATCACAGCGAGTGAGAATATCAAAGACTGTAGGTATCAGAGCCTGTTGGTAGCTAAAAAGCTCACAGTGTCATTTACCCAAGGCTCAACTAGTATCCTGGATTTAGAATCACAGAATAATAGAATGGCTTGGGTTGGAATGGAGGTTAAAGATCTTCCAGTTCCACACCCCCGCCCAGGGCAGGGACACCTCCTACCACACCAGGCTTCTCAAAGCCCCATCCAACCTGGCCTTGAACCTCTCCAGGGATGGGGCAGCCACAGCTTCTCTGGGAAACCTGTTCCAGTGTCTCATCACTCTCACAGCAAATAATTTTTTCCTGAGAACTCATCTAAATCTCCCCTCTTTCAGTTAAAAACTGTTATCCCTTTTCCTAGGGATCTCCTCCCTGATCAAGAGCCCCTCCTCATCTCTCCTGGAGCCCCTTTAGCGACTGGAAAGGGCTCTAAGGTCTCCCCGGAGCCTTCTCTTCTCCAGGCTGAACAACCCCAACTCTCTCAGCCTGTTCTCATGGAAGAGGTGCTCCAGCCCTTGGAGCATCTTTGTGGCCTCCTCTGGACCTGCACCAACAGTTTCATGTCCTTCCTATGCTGAGATCACTTATGTATGATTTGCAGTTGTTGATAGATTACCTAGTAGCTAAATATAAATAGATGCTTACCTGAGGTTTTAAAATTTGCTTGGTGTTTCATTCTCAAAATACTCCCATCACAGGCGAGCCCCGTTCATGGCAGTACGATCTGGTTGTTGTCTTCTGTGTTTCACTCCAGAGACAGCTGCATTCACCAATTGCTGCTCTGGACAGTTATATACTTTAAAAGTCATGTACAATACCAATTGTAAAACATCCAGGAAAATTTGGTCCAATATTATGGAAAAAATCACACAGCGAAGTTAACAAAAACTCCTTTTTTACCAATTCCCCATATTTATTAAAGCCTATGAGGAATTCCTCATAAAATAAAGGAATGCTTCCTTACTTTCATTAAAAACACATAAATTCAACTCATGAGAAGTGTAAATTTGCTATTCACAGACAATTTACATTATGGGCTGCTTGGAAGAGAAAAAAAAAATCATTGCTGAGATAATGCAGTAGATTATCTAGAAGCAATTAGGAAAAAAAAAAAAGTTAATTAAATCTGTCCTGAGACTCCCAACATAGATGAGCAGCTGTTGCCTGTTCAACTATTCTACCTGACCAAATGCAAGCCTACATTTCTTTGGAACGTTAACTGATTGGAGATTGTAAATTTTCACTATTCTTCTTTTCTCCCCCACTAGTCCTCAGCTAAAAGACTCAAGCATAACCATGAGTCATGTTGAAAAAGGTAAACAAAAATTAGCTCCTCACCAACGTTAAAAAAAATCTATTAGATTGTTTGGCTGAGAGACAATAAGGACCTAATAAGGTAATCCAAACTAGTCTTTTAATCAGTAGTGAATATCAGCTGCACAGTCATTTCTACCATTTATCTACAAAACAAATCTGTCGCCTCTCCAGTTGTCCCGACACCTAATCACCTCCGACAGTGGGAGCTTCAAAACTCCACGTATCAAAGTTGTCAAACTCACTCAGCTTCCCATCTGAGCTCGTACTGGAGGCAAACAGTTGGTACTAACTGGCATCCTTACAGGCACTGTGAGGAGAAACTAAAACTATGCTGGTTGCAGAGACAGCAAAACTACCTGGAAGACAATCTTCTGCGGAGCAAGCAGAAGGAAAGGAGAAGGTAACAGTGCAAAGGCTTATTCTGCTGTTTCTTAGGTAGATCCATGAGACCTCATTGGGAGTTGGACTAATTCAGTGCCAAGATTATCCAAATAGTACTTACAGTTATAGATAATAATTTTGTTTGAACTTTATGGCACGTACCAGGGTCCGCACCCCAAAAGACTAACCAAAGGATACAGAGGGCTGAAAGTGGTATTTGCCATTTATTCTGCCTTTCCAACAAAATAAAGTTGTAAGAAGGAACTATTGGCTTCATCATCTGCAAAATGGTCTGCGTCTCTCAAAAATACAGCAGAATAATACAACTTGTAAAATACCTTTTTTTATTATTATTATTATTGGTTGGACTAGATGATCTTAAAAGGTCTCTTCCGACCTAGGTGATTCTGTGATTCTGATTCTGTGATCTATATCGATTTGATGAAAGATTTTAATGCTTGTTTTTGCCAATCCAGTGTGCTTTAGTGGTGCTACGTTCACTTGATTGCTGGGAGAGTAAGGAGTTAATCGGTATGAAAAATTCCACTTGCGAATCCATTTCCTTGTTTGTACTCAATGAAAGATGCTTTCTTCTGCGGGAAATTTCGGAACAGACAGCTGAATGTGCTAGAAGCTATTTCCTTTCAATACATCTGTATAACTGCATTAGTTTCAGATGGCTAAACAGGTAGTACAGTATTTTGAGTAGTCATTTGTGCATTTATGCGTATGCTAAATTCTGTGTCCAACCTAGCACAAAGTAGCGGGTACATTTTTGAGCTGCCAGACATCTTGCTTCCTGGTGTTTTACTGTATCTTTTAAACAGGAACTGGTGATTAAGGAGAAAATGATGCTTGCTTTTTTCAAGTGGTTTCAAAGGAATTATAGTATATTCTGGCACTGGCAAATGATATAAGAGAGTCTGGTGTAAATCACAGACACATTTGACAAGTTCCACAGTTTCTTCATGGAAGAGCTATCAGATCTCCTGATCTCCTTCCCAAATAGGGAAAGGAGGAATTCAGGTTGCTATTACATTCCGTTTTGGGTTTCCTGATCTGGCTATTATGAAAAATATTTCTGCAGTAATGTTAATTTGTACACCAATATACTGCTCCTGAAGCCATAAAGATGTATTAAACTTCATCCTTATGTTGCAATACTCAGACAAAAATCTTAAAGAAACACAGCATTTTACGTGTTTTATTTGCTTGCCAAAAGTCTATGTAAAGTACAACACGAGGGCTAGATAATTTTATTTTTTTTTAATGTGTTGTGCAAATTCATTCAATTTTGTCTAATGTTGTGTGCTGTCCAATTTTGTGTGGAAAGTGCTATGTGAAAAAAAAAAAGTTGTGAGAAGTGAGGAATTGCTTCCCTTTGCAGAGCAGATATTTTTAAGCCCTCAGGCTTGGTCTCTGCTTGAACTATGCAGTGGTTATGCCTTTTCCTGGTCAGGTACCTTGCACACCTGAAAACTGACTCTAGGACTTGACTTCTTGGCTTACCTTGAACCTGCCTTATTACTATAGACACAAATACAGGTTGGGTGGAGAAGGGATTGAGAGCAGACCTGAGAAGAAGGACTTGGGGGTGTTGGTAGATGAGAAGCTCAACATGAGCCAGCAACGTGTGCTGGCAGCCCAGAAAGTCCCCCGCATCCTTGGCTGTGTCCCCAGGAGTGTGGCGAGTGAGGTGAGGGGGGGATTCTGCCCCTCTGCTCTGCTATTGTGAGACCCCGCCTGGAGCACTGTGTCCAGCTCTGGAGTCCTCCAAGCACAAGTTGAAACAGGTCCAGTCGAGAGCCATGAAGATGCTCTGAGGGCTGGAGCACCTCTGCTGTGAGAACAGACTGAGAGAGTTGGGGTTGTTCAGCCTGGAGAAAAGAAGGCTCTGGGGAGACCTTAGAGCCCCTTCCAGCACCTAAAGGGGCTCCAGGAGAGATGGGGAGGGACTCTGGATCAGGGAGGGAGCCACAGGGAGAGGGGGAATCGTTTATAACTGAAAGAAGGGTGTTTTAGATATCAAAAAGAAATTATTTGCTGTGAGAGTGATGAGACACTGGAACAGGTTTCCCAGAGAAGCTGTGGCTGTCCCATCCCTGGAGGGGTCCAAGGCCAGGCTGGATGGGGCTTTGAGCAACCTGGTGTGGTGGGAGGTGTCCCTGCCCTGGGGGGCTTGGAACTTGATGGTCTTTAAGGTCCCTTTCAACCCAAACCGTTCTATGATTTTATGATTAATCTCGATTGAAGCTGACCCGTGTAGGTATCACTGGACATGCTCAGTGCTCTTAGATTGGGTAATGTGTGATTGTGCCCTTATCAGTGAGAGACCTGCCTTGGTCTCCCTCTTGGAACCCAGCTTGCTTTCCCTCGGGAAGCCACACATTCCTCCTGCTCTCTCATGCCCTTGGAGGCAGTCACACACACTGGTGAGTTCTTCTATGATCATAAACTTAATCAGAGGGTAGACACTCAATTTCTAGGGTTTGGTCATTATGAACCTGTTTACTGATGTGTCATGACTCAGACAAAAGAATTCTTCTCAACCAGAATAACTTTCAGTATCAGGTACTAGCACTGATGAATATCAAAGTCATCAGGCAGATGTCAGGGTACCACGCTTAAGATTAGCAAGCAAGGTGTTGCCTGTTGTCACTCTGAGTCACTGCCTCAAAGCTAGTATTTCAAACACAGACCTATTATAAAACCCTGTTAACACTGAAGTTACTGAAGTTATTGGGAGTTTGGTCCCAGATTTCAGTGTCATGAAATTTTAGTCCTGAAACCTTGAATTTGTCGCATGGATTCCCTTCCTCTCAGGACAAATTCCATCAAATTAAACTGATTTCCTGTAACAAATAAACCCCTTTTCTTTATACTAATGACTTTTAAAGCTTAAGAACTGATGTGGAGAATACTGCATGGAAATTGTTAATTTTAGTTTTGAATATTTGATAATCCCTTTCTTGAAGGGAGTGACTTCCCAAACATTATTTATTAAAATTTGTATTTATGCTAATCATAGATGAAAACACCGGCAGATAATAGAACAGTACGTTTAGACACAAAATTACAGAGAGAAAGAACATTCATTTTAAAAATTAAAATATTTTGTAATTATTGTAGGTCAAAGCTCTACCTTGTCTTATAACATGTCTCTGACTGTGGTCACTAGTGTGTTCTTGGGGAACACTTCTTTTGAGCAGGATGTATTTAAAGTGATCCTTCCTCTGATGTACTATTACTGGTTGGAGTCATCATCTTGATCTGCAAACGGACTAATATCTTTAATAGTCAAGAATGAAACAAAGAGAATGTTTATTCTATGAATTTGATAATCCCATTTTTAACTCAAACTCTGGCCTCTATAACTTCCCAAGGCAATGAATTCTACAAATAATTACCTGTAGTGTAAAAAAATCTTTTGCTTTATAATGACTTGAGTTCAAGTACATGACAGGTCTATGGATTCGGCTAATTAACTTAAATTTAGATATGAAATCAAGTGTTAGAAAGAACAAAAAAGCTGACTGATTCACAAATGCCATCCAATACTCCTTCAAATACCTCCCCTGTGCCTGTTTGTGATCTGTGTCTTGTGAAGTCACCAGGAACAGCGCGTCAGTGTTTGGGCCAGATTGGTCATCTTTGAAAGATTTCTTGAGTCTTATGGTCATGCTGTTTTGTTTAATAGCCTTGGGTCCTGGCTCAGTATTAAGGGTGAGATCCATCATCATCATCATCATCATCATCATCATCATCTTCAGGTATAAGAACTTCATCATGCAAGGAATAAAATAGATCAAAAATTACATGTACAGAAATAGGAATTGGCAGGACTGAAACCCAAATTTGTATAAATCATGAGAATATTAGTTTATATGAATGTCATAGCCAATGTTATTCACAAAGATAGTTAAATTCTAAGTAAATTTGATGTGAAAAATTAGACCATGTTTAGATTCATTTGCATTAGAAAATGTATTTTTTTCCATAAGTTACTTACAGTACATAATATTATTGACAGCACTGCATTACATGTTTTTTTTTAAACCAACATTTAATCAAGTTTTAACAGCTCAACTATTAGATACAAAGAAACCGCAACCAGGGCTGTTAAATGTTTTCACTGTAAAGTTCCTTAAAATCTTAAATATTCATCTATCTGGCCACATCCTTCAAAGTTCTCCAAATCCCCATCGAGAATGTCAGTAAGCCATGAAATACATGAAAGAATTATATATGCTCCCTGAAATGATCTTTTCATCTGAGGAAACACAACGTGATGGAACTGGATAAAGAAATTACATTTCAATGCAAGCAAATTAAGATACAGCTATCAAACTCCTATTTAACAAAGCAGAATGCCTTCTAAGTGCATCAGTTATAACTGGAATCAGATGGAATTTTTTTCTCATTTTGTTGTCATCATTTTGTTTTGTCGTTTCCTTCTCCCTGCCAACTGGCCACATTATGAAAGAAAACATGCAGTAAAAGGATTGCTTTTTGCTCAGCATACTACTGTAAGAGATTCAGAGTTTTGGCTTGTTCAGACAAGCACCTGTTACTCTTAAAATTCTAAAAAATTCAAAGCAATGAATTTATTCACAAATCCAGTGTAAGATGCTTAGCTCCAATGCAGTCATGGACACACATTCCTAAGAAAGATATAAAAAGGCTTGTTAAAACAATAAAGTTGGTTCAGTCAAAGATCAGCAGTTCATAATTGGATAATTTTTTCCTTCTTTGTTCTCTGCTGCAACTTCGGTAACTTTCCTCTGTTGGCAGGCTGACAGCTCCTAAATCTTGGTGACTCCCTTCTTCTCAGGACTCTCAGGTCTCTTCAAAGATACACTGCTCAAGGCCGATGTTAAGCTCACATTCTGATTCCTCAGACCAGCCGAGGTTTCCCACATGATTAGACTGGAAATAATATGAGATTATACCTTTTCTCAGCAATAATCCTTTGAGTGACAGTAAATGAAAATGCAGTCACATAAGATTCATTATATGGATTCTAATTATACTTCCTCCCTACTCAGGAAAATTAGGCTTTACTTGTGACTAATGTGCAATTTCTCTGGAGTTACAGTTTAGCAAATAATCTCTTTGATTGAGATGAATCATAGAATTATTTAGGTTGGAAAAGACCTTCAAGATCTTCAAGTCCACCCATTAACAGCACTCCCAAGTCCACTACTAAACTATGTCCCTCAGCACCACATCTACATGTCTTTTAAATACCTCCAGGGATAGTGACTCCTCCACTTTCCCGGGCAGCCTGTTCCAAGGCTTGACAAACCCTCCAGTTAAAAAAATTTTCCTAATATCCATCTTAAACTTCTCCTGGCACAACTTGAGGTCATTTCTTCTTGTCCTATCACTTGTTACTCGGGAGAAGAGACCGACACCCCCCCTGGCTACACCCTCCTTTCAGGGAGTTGGAGAGAGCGAGAAGGTCTCCCCTCAGCCTCCTTTTCTTCAGGCTGAACACCCCCAGCTCCCTCAGATCCTCCTCATAAAGCTTGTGATCCACACCCCTCACCAGCTCCATTGACCTTCTCTGGACACGTTCCAGCACTTCAATGTAGTGAGGAGCTCAAAATTGAACACAGTATTTGATGTGGGGTCTCACCAGTGCCAAGTATAGGGGGACAAATACTTCCTTGGTCCTGCTGGCCATACTGCTGACTTTGTTTAAAAAAGTAAATCACCAGTACTAACCTCATTGGCAGGATATCTAACAATTTATTAAGTCTTCAAGGAGGATCACCTCTGTGTCCCACAAATCTCTTCAGCAGCCTTTGATAACAGTGTCATTCATGGACAAGAATTCTTATCTTTTGCTTTATCCTGAATGCCAGAGCAGATTTTTAGCCATGTGCTTCAACAAATGAGAAGAGAGAAGGGAAAGGGAAGGGAAGAGAGGAAATACCAGCTAATGTCTGGGCTTCCTAATTCTGCTTGAACAACCAGACATGAAAGCCATTGGCCTGCATTTCTTTCATCTGCAGCCCAGTCATATTACAGCTTTTTAAAAAAGTGTAAGCAGTCACTGACACAGTTGATTCTAGATGTGATTTTTATCTGTGCACAGCTCCTTGAGATCTGTGCAGTTAACCATATTTTCACCTCTGTCATGTTGCTGACATGTTGAAGTTGCTATTTCTGCATATTCTACTTTTGAGCTCTTTTTTTTTTTTCTTGGTTGTGAGAATGGAAATCCATCAGTTTACGTGCGACTGATTCTTCACCTAAAAGTGCAATGTTTCATGGGCAGAATTGTTGAAGTTTAACTCTCTGGGCATGACCTGCATATGACGTACCCACCATATGGAAAGTTGTTGCTGTCCAGAGTTTTTGAAAGAACATAGCAGAAATAAATAAAAAAAAAAAAGCTAGGTTGAAACAAAACAAAAAATTACTGAAATGATGAGAGAATTCCTGCTGGTGGAGAACAGACTTAATACTTTTATTCTTCCTCAGCTAAAACTTATGGTTTTAAATATATATATTCATTTGAATAACGTGTGTCACTGAGCTGGTTTCCAGAGCACTGGATAGCAACCTCTCCAGGTCACTAATGACATTTTATGGCACTTTTACACTAAGAAAGGGGGGAAAAAATAATCTTCTATGATCTCTTCTAGTTACAAAGAAAACACACACATGCTTTTGATATTGCAGAAGCACAGACCCATCAATAAAAAAACCAAATATATTTATGCAAAATATTTGACTAATAATACTGCATTGATGGAAGTAATGGACACTGGAAATTTTATCAGGAGAAAAGGTGGTTTTGAATGCCAAATGAAGACACATTCCTGAATTTATTAGGATATGATAAACCGTAACTTCTAAAGAACATGACTAAGTGTTCAGTAGTCAGTGTAAAGAACTGACCAATAAAACACATCAGATTTGAATAGTGTAGAATAGGAAGATGTAGAAAAAGAAAAAACACTGTGTGCTATAAACATGGTAGTTCTGCCAAAATGAAGTATCATATATTCCTTCTTTAGCAAAGAGAAAGCCTTTTTGAGTACAGTGTAGAACATGAGGTAGATGTACTTTTTTTAACAATATCCATTAAACCATGATGTGCCCATTGGCGGATGAAAGCATTTTTGTTTTCCTTCTTTATTTTTATGACTCTACCAATGCCTACAGTGAGAGTAATAAATCAACATTTACAATTTCATGCAGCCATATGGTTGCTGATTTGTTTTCAGAATTCATAACAGCAATAAGATTTCCAAAGTGACATAAATGAGCCATCGTTCTCTTTTCTGTCTGATTCATCAATGAACTTTTCTCTGACCCAAATGGTGGCAAACCCTGCAGAATGACTTCAAACATAGACAAAATCATTAATTCCTTGATCAGCTGTAATAATAAAATGAAAATATTTGATGTGTTGTCTTACCAATGCTAAGAAAACTCAGGCCAGTTTGTCCTACTGACCAAGGACTGAGAAGAAGAAAAATCCTCTTTTCACAAGTAGTTAAATGCATACCAGAGAAGAATCCTCAAATAAGTTCTGCTTTTATATGTAAGGAGGAGTGAAGGTGTGTGTGCCCTATGTGTAAGACTAATTTTCACTGATGATCTTTGAAATATTGAAAAGTATAGAACAAGAATGGTGGTTTTTTGGCATACATAGCTTCTGTGTTTATTTTAATCCAACCCAAGATCAATAGCAATGGAAAAATAACTTCAAGACATCTTTTCTTCCCCTCATCAAGGATAATTTGTTAACCTGAAATCCTGTATTTATGAATTTAAGTTTCAACATATGCAAGTACATTGAGTACTGTAAAAAAATAATTTTATACATCTGTTTTCTTTGGCCCATACTTTTTTCCATCTTAAAACCCATTTGACACATATTTTTGATTGATTTAAGGCCAGAAATTCCCAGAGTCAAGTGAACTTGTCCTTGTTCTAACTCTGTATTCAATTATATTTTATTCTTCTGTACAAGCACAAGTACATCATGTAGTAGGCTTTACATTTAAAATTTATCTTATATTATATTCTATATATTTATTTTCTATAAATATTAGATGAAAAATATTAAATTAATTATATGTATAAAATACATCCAATAAAATATTAGATAATTGCAATAATGCAATACACAAGGTATTAGTAAATGAGAGTATTTAATGCTGGTTTCAACTATCCTATCTGTCACAAAATAGGATTATCAGGAATAGATCAGTAGGGTTGGAGTGTCATCACCAATGGTTGACAAGACATACTGCATCTCATCTGCACTGTGTCTTATTAGGTGTTGGTTTTAATATTAATATAGCCAGTACACTCTATCTAGAATGTCTGAGAGATTGGACTCATATGGGTTTGTGCATAAAAACCCCAAGATACTGTGTGAATAAGATTAATAGTGTTTGTCACCTGCTCGTGGACTGAGATCTCTTAACATATTAAGTGGGATTAGGAAGTAGAAGCATTAGAATATGAGAATTAATCATACAGACCAGATGAAAAGCCTGTCTGGGTATCCTGTCTCAGATATTCATCAGTAGCAGGTGAGCAAGGAAGAAGGTAAGAAAAGGATATGTATGAAGAAAAGGATATATAGATATAGATGTGAATGATTCTCCTGTTGAAATACTCAGTTTCCTGGAATTAATGATGTACTCATTTTCTTATCTGGAAATCGCGTCCTCACTGTTGTGTTTAATGGCTGTCCATAGAGATATCCTTCAAACTCATTCTTCTAATGGAGCTTTTGTGACAAAGTGCTCTGCAAATAGCTACTTACCAGAAAGTGTAAAGCATGAGAAAGTATTTTCTTTGAAGTGCTTCCTTTCAAACAGCTATCAAATCATTTCCTAGAACACCCTTCTGGTTTCATTATAAGTACTTGTTTCCTTTCACCTTCTTCAGACTCTTTATGTATTAATAGATTTTTATTATATCATTGAAATAAACATTGATAGTCTATATCATTTATTTCTAGAGTTGTACACAGCCATGATAATAAAGCAATGAATTTGCTCTTTCAGGCAATAATGAGGCAATGTTCTGTCTTCAGTCAACACTAAATTCCATAGGACACTTTCACTTTTGGGTAGGCTTGGTGTTGGTTACAAAATGAAGGTTTTCTTCCATGTTATAGATAGCAACACTGTAATATCCAGGATAGAATGATGTTTTTGTGGAGAGTTTTGGGAGCTTTCAGAATGAACATAATTATACAACTATTTGCATATTTTAAAGGAGACACGTACATACTTTTGCAGTGTAGCCCTCAATGGATGACAGCACCAGTAGTGGTTGCCCAGTGTCTAGGAAAAAGTACATTTATGGTCTCTAGAGCCATGTCTTGGAGAATTCAGTGTTATGTATTCCTAATGAACCCATGGCTATCACTTCCTCATTTTAATTCACATTATTATGGCTCAGTCCTACAAAGATGTCTAACAACTGTAAGCATAGCATTGAAGTCACTAATTTGATGGTACTATTCATGCATATAAAGGTGAGCTTTTCCTAAATCTTTGCAGGGCTGGGCCAGTGAAAAGAAGCAACACTAGTGATTATGCAAAGCAGCTTCAAAAGGACACACAGTTCTGAGCCGAATTTCAATGTTTACTTTCTTCCTTTCTGGATATCTGCTGAGATTTAATGCAGCCAGGAAACTACCTTTGGCCATAAACAAAAGTCATACGCAGAAAGAAATGAAAAGTCAGATTTTTCTGACTGTAAAAGCTGTAAAAAGTTTAGCTGTCACTTTTCTTATGATGGTTTTCCCACACATGACTATAATTAGTGAGTTGATGCTGGTGTGCAATACCCTTAACTAAAAATCATCTAGGTGTGGTTGCAGAGTATGGTAGGAACATGTACTAATGTGCGTTCCAAAATATAAAGGATTTTAAGCATGTCGCTGATTAGTTTGTAAAGTCACAAGATCAGCGACACAATTTTGGAGACTGTGGGCTCAGGAAAGGACATCCCACTGCCCTGATCAGTATTCTGACACTGAATATATCTCTCAAGCTGTAAAATATGAATTGCTAAATGTTTTTTTGATGAAGACTAATTAAAATATCTGCTTAATTAGCTGGCTTTGGTAGTTAAGAGGATTCTAGTTGGTTAATAAGGAGAAACTTCCTAACTTCAAAAGTAGTTAAGCGAAAACATTCTATTAAACAGTAGAATACCTTTCACTGGAGGTTGTTAGAAGAAATTGTTCAATGGTCCCTCCATATATTATCTGACCTCAAGGGCTGGAATCAGGAAGAGCTGGGAAACCTTTAAGATGCACAGAGTATTTTGGAAGACTATTTCTGTTTGCTAGCACCTATATCACATGATCCATTGCTGGTAAATGTCTCTTCAAATGTGTTGAAGGCAGAATGACAGGGATGCTTGGAAGGAAACTGAAAGCTAATAGGGTTAATGTATGTTTACGTCAGGCATTTATAATTTTCAGAGTTAATACTGAGTTTCATTCAACTTGTGGCAGAAGATAAGAGTTTAAGAGCTCACTTCCTTGTAGTGAGGGTGACAATGGTGTACGTTGCACGTATTCTTTGCCAACTTGTTGGAGAAATTTCTATTTTCTAAAGCACAAAATCCTGCTCTTCTTAACATTAAAATTTTTTTTTGGAGACAATTATGTCACCTGTTCTGCAATCAGAAATAGCTTAGCCCACATAATAAGATATGCTTAACACATGATAAAAGCCTTATAAAAATTGAAGAGAGTAATGCAGTGACTCCAGCAGGTTTGGAATGGGATACAAACGTATTAGCTATGCGCTAGTCCCACAAACATGGGAACAGTTCCACATGGTGGCTGAACAGTGTGCACAGTTTTGGTGGTCATTAATTAAATTTTCAATTATATCAAAACCTATGCAGTGAAATTAGAACTATTTCACATACCTTGGCTTTAGATTCTACCGAGTGGATCTTTGCATGATTTGAAACTCGTGTAACATGAGTTGTTGTCGGCTTTCAATGTAGGCAGCTGATTAACAAAAAAATATATATGATATAACATAGATGATATAACCAAAGCCACAAGGACAACCACAATATATAAATACATACAATAATTCTGAAAGACTGTTTCCTTAGCAAATTTGGTGCTCATTCTGCCTTAATGCATAATCTAAATTTTCCGTTAAGGCACCGTGTAAACAAGAATAAAAGAAGAGGCTCAGAAGAAAGTAAAGGTAAGAAATAAGTCTGATGCTAAGGAATGTGCCAAACAATAACTCAGATAACGAGGGCAGTAAAGTCATAGTGAATGTTGATTATAGGGAGTTGAGTATTAGCTTGTGTATTTGTCTATCTTATATCTCCAGACTAAAAAAGATTATTTCATCTTCAAACCCCCTCCAGACATGTTTTGAAACCACTTAGCTTTCTTGTAGCTTCTGGAACAACTTAGAAAGCATTAGCAGATATGGCTAGTTCATCTGAAATGAAAACTGAAGAGAACTCTAGCCCTTGGGAATCATGGTGTGTCTGGTTTTGCAGGATATGATTTTTTGGCAGTAGGATCTTACAGAGACATATGTTGCAAGGGAGGATGAGCTAGCTTTGGCATATTTTCTGTCTCAAAAACTATCCTATATAGATTTCCAAGGAAAATAATTAAAAAGGAAATGCATTCATTATTTTGCAACTTTTTAAGCAAAGGATGAGAATGAAGAAATGAGGGTTCAGAAAATGCAGGATGACCTGGATATTAAAATCTATTAACCTTAAATGGAAGGGAAAAGGTATTTTCCTTAGGCCAAAATGAAAATAAAAGCTCTGGGAAATATTTTGGCAGCTAACAATCATCTGAGGCTGAAGAAAGTGCCAAACTGTGGAGAAACGTGAAGCTTTTATAAGGTCTGGACCTGCATTAAGTTAAGTTCTGGCAAAGTTTTTAAACACTAACATGTCTACCAGTTTTGTGAAATGATTGGCTCAAAGATCAGGTTATGTATAAACAATAACACACTGTTTTAATTGAAGGATCTCAGAATATATTATGGACATTCACTACTTGAGACTAAAAATATTGGGAATTTAGAAAGCAGTGTCCACGGTCCTGAGGAATAAGCTTTTCCTTCTGTATATAAAGACTTCCTTCCATTTCCACGTCTGTGTGCTTTACTGCACAATGTATCTCCAACTTGATCCCTATAAACAGTTTTGCTCCATATTGTTTAATGATTGAACAATGCAAAACACCTGTTTTAGGTGTAGAGGTAGTTAATGAAGGGGTTTGGAGGATGCCTATTATCTGTAGTCCTTTTAAATTTCCTAAGTTGTGTTGGTTTTGTCTACTCAGGCACAAATTTCATCCACAGAACCATATTACTCATAACGCAACATCAGGACACTGACAAAAGACTATACGGTAAGATGTAAAATTTCATCATTTTAGAGGAAAATAAAATCAAATAGGAATCTCCTTGCATTCCATATAATGTATATAGATAGAGCTGACACAGCTTTATTCATGCTCATATATATGTTTGGATGAGGATTCTTCAAAGACTGTCCAAATCTCTAATTCAACAACAGATTTTTGGTTTTGACAAAACAGCATAATGAAAAAAAAAAAATGTCCTTCGGAGAGTCTTGATAGTCTTCACATGTTATTATAATAATGTCTTGAAGATACTTCCCCTGCTTGCCTAGTCTCTTGGCATATTCCTCTGTTACTAAGTTTTGATATATTGTTTATATTAGAGGCCCCAATGCCAGAGAGAGTGATGAGCTTCCAGCGGAGCCTTTGGAGAGAAGTGCTTAAGACTTTTGATAGTGACAGAGCACCCCAGGGTCCCTACAATTCTACCACAATAAAACACCTGCTATTGAAATCAGTGAGTGGTTCCACAGTCCTCTGTTCATTACACAGAAAAAAAAGAGAGATTTATATCAGTATACGTACTCAATTCTTCTTTGCTTGAGCCTAAGAGACTATCCAAATATGTGGGAGTGATTTTTTCTTATTTTGCTCTCTTGAGATTTGAAGGGCATAAACAGAGTTGCTTTTTTTTCCCCATCCTCCGTTTTTCCACTCTTCCCTCATCTTTCTTGTTAAAGTGTTTTTACAAATGAGATACTGAGTATTTTTAAAAGAAAAAAAAAATGCATTAATTCAGTGTTCCCCTATGAATGTGCATCGTGACTGGAATGGTAATTATTACACATTATTTATTGTGAAAGACCTTAAACAACACTAAAGTTCAGAGAGAACAACAGTTGGTGGGGGAAAGGAGGAGACAGAGACAGCCTGTAGGTCCATGAAGGGCTCTCATGAGGTATAGTCAGTTCTCTGGGAGATGAAGAAAAGAGGCTCTGAAATAAGAGAAATGTCAAATAAATAGCAGCAGTACTGAACCAGCTAAGGATTGGGGGAAGGAAAATTCTGTTTAGTATCAGCAGTAGGACTCAGTGTCAAGAAATCTATAAAAGACAGGACATGATTTGAACCAAAAAATAGAGAGAAATAGTAATATACATATGAAGACCAATTCAGTAGGAAAGTCTGCATAAAAAGAAGAAAGAGACAAATAGTATGTAGCACACAGAGATACAGCTTCCAGATTCAAGCGATGAGAGTATTTACTAGATTGAAGTCTAACACCTGTATACTGTCCACGTTACATGTCTGCGGGGGTTTGGCTGCCTGCAAGAAAGAGGAAAGAAAATATTTTTGAAAATTTGATTATTTGTGACTCAGATATGTTCATTTTAGGGCTGTGAAACCTTAGATCACTGAAATGAACCTTTACCAGAATTTCCTAAATATCAAGCAGTGGCACATCCAGATCAAAACTGATGATTTACATTCCAAATTTTGATCCTCCTTAGAGCAATGTTACTTAACACCACCTCATCTGTCCAAAGACACCTCTCTAGCTCACAGAACAAAATCCTTTCCATTTTGAAGGCTTGGTATGAAAAGTGGAATAGTGTTAAGAAGCTAGTAAGTGACCGTGGTACTAATTTTGGAGCCACAAAAATTAGAAAATTAGAAAATTAGATGGACTTTTCAGAATCAATAGTGTGTTCATACTTGGGCTTTGTCAAAAGCCAGATATTTATATTATTAAAACAGTGAACATCAGCAAGATATAGTGCAAGTACAATCTGAGAAAATTCCTCCCTAAGTCTGTAAACTGGGTGGAAAAAACATATGGAGAAAGAAATTAGTTAAAAACTGATAGTTCTTGACCAACTACAAACAGCAGACTCAGGAACAGGTCTGCTGGTACCCCCACAAAACAACCTTGATCAAAATATTTCATTTTATGCTTTAGCTTCTAAATAATTTTATATTTTTTTTCTCCTTCCACTCTCTGTTTTACTCTTCATTCTTATGGTAATTAAATATTCAGTGGAAATATGCAATTTGGTAATAAGCATTGGATGAAGCAATAGCTATAATTTCTGGTGGGGCCTTTGTGCTGTCGATGCATTAAATCAAATGAAAAGGGAAACAAATTAGCATGTCTAACTGGTCTCCATCTCTTTCAGTTCACAATGTTAAGCGCTTAGCAAATCAAAATAGATATTCACTCTTAATTTGAAAGACAGTAATAACTTTACTGTCTGTCCCTTGTTGAAATTCGTATATCAAATGTCTATTCATGATGGAGTACTATGATCTGTGAAGATTACTTAACAGCTGGGATTCATGAATGTTTTTCTTTTAAGACAAACAAGTGGAAATTTGTCCTATTAATTGTATCTGGCTAATTGTATTTGCATTTATGTAAGTAGATGTTGCAGAGCGCATCTCATTCATTATTCTCATACGACCATCTAGCTTGTTTCTGCAAGTTGCTTGCAATCTTTCATGATAGTAACATAATACCTGAGCATTACTGCTTAAATCTTTTGCCAGTCCAGGGCACTTCAGGAAAATACTGCTACTAAATTTGGAGAGTTGGAGAAACTCTCATGTCAACAGATTTTAGTATGCAAAACCAGCAAGATGCACAGAACATAGGAGAACACTGAACATTCCAATATAAGGAACCATTCTCATGGCAAATACAAAAAATTACAAACTTAAAATATTCTCTATAGAACAGATTCTGCCTGTACCATTTTTTTTGTAATATATTTTTCAAACTGAATAACATTTTCAAAATGTAAGATCCTAAAATACACGCACAAATACCAGCACATTCTTTGCAGGAAAATTACAGTCATTGAGAACTCTTCTGTCATTCCCAAAGATCTCTTTTTTTCTTCAGCTGATAACAAGTTTGATCCCCAAATGACAGCATATTCCCCTATGGAAACCAGGGCACTGAATTTAAAGAAAAAGTTTGCACAGTTCTGTCTCTGTCTCAACAGGAAATCCAGGTATGACAAGGTCTCACATGTGTACAAGCAATGGAGATACCTGTCCCCTGTTTGCTTCATCTTCCATAACTCCCATTGAAATACGAATGTCCACAGCCTGTCCAGAAGTGTTTAAAAGCTGCACTTACAATAAATGCAGGATTATTTGCAATATTTAATTACTCATCTTGAGCTAAGAGTTCTAAAATTGGCTTTAAAAAAAAATAAAATCCAAGAAAAACTATGAATAAACTGATTAGCAGGGATCTAAGAATAGGATAATCTGGAAAAATAACATAATTCAGTCTTTTTGCAAGTTATAAACATCTGCTCTAATCATAATTATTGCAAATTTCTGAATGTAGGAATATGCAACACTGAGCAACACTATCAGAATGGGTTTATATTTCAAATGATGGTAAATTTGGGTGTAAACTACTTAGCAGACTAGAGTTATAATGAGATATATTTTGGACAGATGCATACAGTCCTATCACTAATAAATTCTAATTCCAGGCTTTCTATGTCAAAGAACAAACAAAACAACTGCGATCTTGCAGTGGTGGAAATAAGTAGCTTTCTGCTATATATGAGGCCATTTTCCAAAGTCAGGATGTTCTTCATCTTATGATACTGAATATATTTAGCGGTTATATGCACACACATAAAACTGCTATGAAAAATGAAAGGAAAAAAAAATCTACATTAGTTACCTATACACTCTAGACAATGAAGAACTACCATCGTTTCTCCCTAGGTAAGTAAAATATAGAAATTTGCTGAACAGGAGGAAAATTGACAACTCATTGAAAAAGATGGAAAGAGACCAAGTAATCAAAACAGATATATAACTGACAACATGAGCAGTAAACAAGCAAGCACGCTCTAGGTATTTTTATTATTTAATAAGAAGTACTCTTACCCTCAAGAACATAGAATCATAGAATGGTTTGGATTGGAAGGGACCTTAAAGATCATTGAGTTCTAACCCCCCTGCCATGGGCGGGGACTCCTGGTTGCTCAAAGCCCCATCCAGCCTGGCCTTGAACCCCTCCAGGGATGGGGCAGCCACAGCTTCTCTGGGCAACCTG
>JAOTQQ010000041.1:19331008-19349688 GCA_026546715.1 Gallinago undulata
GGGAACTGGGCATGTTTAGTTTGGAGAAGAGGAGGCTGAGGGGAGACCTCATTGCCCTCTACAGCTCCCTGAAAGGAAACTGTAGAGAGGCAGGGGTTGGCCTCTTCTCCCAAGGGAATAATGACAGGACCAGAGGGAATGGTGTGAAGCTGCGGCAGGGGAGGTTTAGATTAGATATTAGGAAGAATTACTTTACTGAAAGAGTGGTCAGGCCCAGGAACAGCCTGCCCAGGGAGGTGGTGGAGTCACCATCCCTGGAGGTATTTAAGAAATGTGTAGATGTGGCTATTCAGGGCATGCTCTAGTGCCCAAGATCATTGGTTTGTGCTGGGGTGTTGTGTGGGGGGTTTAGTTGGTGGGTGGGTTTTTTTTGTTTGTTTGTTTTTGTGTGGGTTTTTTGTTGTTGTTGTTTGTTGTTTTTGTGGTTTGTTTTTGTTTTGTTGTTGTGTGTGTTTGTTTGTTTGTTTGTTTGTTTTTTAATGTGGTTGGACTCGATGATCTCAAAGGTCCCTTCCAACCACTAAGATTCTGTGATTCTCTGATTCTGTGTCATTAACCAGGATCGGGGGTACGCACACTCAATTAGTTATATGCTGAGTTATACTGTCTGAACGGGAAACAGAGCAGCTGAGGTGCTAGGAACCTATCCTACTCATCTTTTCACATTCATATTTCAGCTACTAATTTCTGCAGTTTAACTGAGAGGACAGTAAGTTACAGCCACAGCTTGCACTTGCCTGTGAACAAACTGGCCAAGGTTGAAACTCCCCAGGTTAAAATTCAAGCTGCAAGTTATTCTTCTATGACTCATTTGAAATCCATGAATGACAGGATTCTCCAAGTCCTACCATGTAGCCACAGGACCCTTGTTTTGTCCAGAGAAATAAGCCATCTGAAAAAGAATTGCCTTGTTTTTAAAATTCTTCCTGACTAGTTTACAGAGGACTTGCTCAATAGAAAGGTCCTAGAACAACAGATGTGTTTCTAATTGCATTCTTAATATAAAATGCTTTAATTCAGACTCTGCAGCACAGGATATATCCTTCAGCAAAGGGCACCAGCTGTAAAATAATAAGATGAGGTTTAAACATTTATCCAGTGACTGGCAGGTTTTTTGCCCCCCTTAGACCGTATAAAGTTCATATTTGTTCATGCAAAATGCAAAAGAGGAATTTTAGCTGGTTTAAGTCCCAAAATAAACCAAACCATTTTGACTATTCATGTAGTAAGTGACCTGAAATAAAAAAGACTGTGGGTACTTCTTTTTATGGCATCGTAAACTTTTCTCTCCCCCAGCCTTGTTTTCACAGAATTCAGAAGAGAAGAAGTTTATGAGACCGTGATAAGCTAGAAAGTGCTAAGGTACAGAAACTGTATTTTCATTACTTGCAAAACTTGATATTCTGCCAAAACGTTAGCATGAAATTTAGTTACATCTATGTTTTATAGATGTAAATTGAGTAACACAAATTACACAATAGCAGTATCTAGTCTTAAGATATTTCCATATGAATGATTTATTAACTTGCTTATGCAGATGTGTAACATATGCTCCCTAGATTTTCTTAAAAGAGAGTTCAATGGCTAGGAGAGACAGAGATAACACATAGTTGTTCTCAAGCATTTCTTCCAACAGGAAAGGACCACATTAAGATCTACTGAAAATTTGCCATTTCTTCATCTGTACAATATTCCTGCCCCTTGCAACCCCATTTCTGCCCTCAGGGGATTCGAAACTTTGGGTTCCTTCAGAAAATTAGGTAAGAGATTTGTGATTTCTGGCTCACTCACTTAAAATGACACATTACAATGTGCATTTTTTGTGAAGCAGACCACAGAACATCAACTCAACCTTATTGTTAATAAAAAATATGTAGAAATCAAGTGATATACAGAAATGATTAATTTTTTATTTTAAAAGTTACAATGCTGTATCTGGGTACAAAAACCACCACCACCACCACCAAAAAAAAAAAACTACCAACAAAAGCAAAACCAAACAGACAAGTTTTTAAAAGAAACCTAAGGAATAGACATTGTCACAGTTTGGCAAAAATCATGAGAAAAAAAGAAAAAATCTCAAATGAAAATACTGCTGAGCACCACATCAACTGAGTATAATATTCCAGGTCAGGTAACACAAAATCTTTATACTGCTGAAGCAGCAAAGACATTTTACCTGGACCAGGCATAAGCACTTAATAAAATAGAAAACAGTAAGCAGTTTTGTGACACATACATATTCCCAATAGTCAGAGCTATGTGGGCGTGCTCCTCTCTAAATCTCACAATTAAAAAAAATACCTTCAACATTTCATTTTCTGCCAGCACTAAAGTATGAGAGAGAATGATGGACAAATGCAAGAAACTGGGGAGACAAGAAATAAAATCTGCTATCTCCAAAGGAAAACTTGATGCCAGTGTCTTACACACTTTTTTTTAAAGTCTTACACACTGTATTTGGGACGGTCACTGGTGAATAGCTGAGCCATATACAACCTGGAGCCCAAAACACTGGTCCCCTCCCGTGACTAGTTAAAAAAAAAAAAAAATCAACAGAATATTCTCTTTTCTAGAAACACAGGCGTAACCACATTTTATTAATTCAAATTACATCCTGCATGGGATTTTGTTGCTCTCAAGGCTGAAGCTGGTCTTCTTCAGATAATGGAACAAGGAGATGATGGAATTAGGCATGGAGCCTAATTCACAGGTGTGAGAGAGGCTGCAGAGCAGTGATTGCAGACACGAAGCTGGTACTGCACTTCAGACTATATTCTAACAAAAGAAGGCATTTTTCTTTCAATAAACATAATCCTGCAAACAGCATGTGATTGCTCATATCTGCCATCAGAAATTGCTGATGACTGATAAAAATTTTGGGACTGGTTTTATAGTTGCTTCAAAAAGAAGTTGCTTTCTTGACGAAGCCCACAGTCATGGCTAATTCAGGTCTGAGTGTGCCACCATGGAGTTGCTCATTAATGCAAAAAGATCCTACTTAGATGTCAAAAGATTATTCTCCCTCCACAGTTCCATGCAATTCTAAGTGGAATTTCATTTTATTTAGTGTTATGCAAAAAAAAAATGTGGATCTTTCATATTACTGTAAATGTAAAGAGAGTCAGTAGATAACATAGGAAGGTTCTATGGGCAGTTCTCTGTGCAAGAAATGCAATGTATAGCTAAACCCCACAGTTCCTTGCTATAGGCAACATACCAAGTATTAGCTGTGGACTGGAATGGAAAAGAGTGGATGAAAACATATATGGAAATAAAGAAAAAAGAACAGCAAAATGAAAAATAAACACAAAAAGGAATCCACATTCAGATTCTCTACTTGTGGGAAAAATGTGGGGAAAATGCTACACCCAAACTGAAGGTGGGCTAATTAGATTGAAGGCAATGACAGTAGATTATGCATATTTGGGGCCTGGAAGTGAAAGGGTGATAAAAATCAGTTATACGTACAGTATGTACATCCTAATTGTCAACAAAAGCGAACCTATTATGCTCGTTATTTGTGAGATACTGCCTTCATCTTCACACTCTCTCCAAATTCATGTGCTAACTTGGAGGAATAGTGAGGTCATGTCTTTAGCCATGAGGTTAGACATGAGAAATCATCATTCAGGAGGCGTGAGGCACAGGAGGATACTGCACTGCTGAGTGGACCGAGAGACAACCTAAGGCAGGGAGGCAGCTTGGGGACAACTGCCAAGCAGGTGATGGCAAATCAATGGCTGTCACATATCTCTCTGGCACAAAGCAGTTTATTCTGCAGTGTGTGTATGCTTGCTGACCCAAATGCACTTTCCAGATCTTGTGTGCTTAGAGCAAGGATTGCAGGGTTTGACGAAGATTTCTTAACAGCAGCAATCGCCTGGATATTGCCTAATATATTCTGCATTTTTGCTTCTCAGTTGTTATGTTAGCTTTAAATCAATGGGGCTTAAACCAGTTTAGGATTGGTTCTCGTGTTATTTCCAGCAGCTGTACTTATAACAATTCATATTTATATTTATAATATTTAATTTCCATTTATTATTAGTGAATGGAAGTTAGATTTGCTTTTAACTTTCAGAGTCCTTTACACTTCCATGATTTCCTACAGGAGTGCTTCTGAGTATGTTATGAACAAGGAAAAGGTTGAATAATGTTTCTTCTGTACCCACATTTCCTTACTTTTGGTACGGATCAGGTTTTCTTTCAGCACTTTGTCAGTTTTCTTTTTTGGTAGTGGTTATTTGTGTCTCTCCCTGCTGACTACAAGCTTCAGACTTCTGCTGTTGTGTCTTTGGCAGTTGTGACTTTTCTTTCACTGTCCTTACTCTTTGTGCCTCACTCCATTCTCTTTCTCTTTCTTTGCTTCAAATATCTCTTTTTTTTTGTTGTTGTTGAGCTCTTAGTTCCCTTTTAATGTAAATGTTTTATCTGCAGAATAATGACAGGAAATACATTCCACACACTTTAGAATATATTCTAGCCTAGATAGCTCTGCTCTGCTAATTACTTCTACTGTCAGAAGAAATGGACATATTTAGTATTAGCATATAAAATAATTTGAATCACTGCCTTAAGAAAAGGAAGTACAGGCAAGAATAAAAAGACCTTTATTATTTGGGAGTTGGAATTTGCGCATTTGTTTGTGCCTAGTAACACACTGTATTTCATTTTCACTACAATGAATTCAGGAAAATTTAGGAAGTCAGAATCCACTTACTCCACTGAAGTACAGCAATAGAGAAGAAAACCCCAGAAATTAATTTGTTTCAATCAAATTTTGTGTGTTTTACAGTGGTACAAGCACAAACTGAATGTTACTGATTAGATTTCCTGAACAATTCTTAAATCTCATTTGCATTATTTTTATCCTAATTCTAGTTCCATTGCTCCTTTTCTCTTCTTCTCCCATTCTTTGTGTGTTGTTTACTTACTAAGCAAAGGAAAACTTTAACATAGGGCCTTTGAAATTTTTGCTGAGTCCAGTATTTTTATGTGCTCCATCAAAATCCAAAAGGTTCCTTGAAAGTTTCAGAGAAATAAAGTTTGGAGTTTCTTCTTCTTTTTTTTTTTTTTTAATATTTCATTATATATTTTTTTTTCTTAATAATTTGTCTAGTTTGGGGAGCATCTATACACACATCTATACCTTCCCACTAGTATCTAAAAACATCTTGGCCTTCTTGGTTCTTTGGAAAGCACTTTGTCTTCATCGCCCCATTTGCTGAAATGCATCATTTTCTCAGGTACCTTCCTTTTATCTGTCAATAGTTTCAAAGAATACAGAGAGATATATAAAGAGCTTGTAAATCACATCAAATGCATCTTACAATTACAGCATTTATTTACTTTCATTATTATGACCTCAAAGCAAAGCAAGAGCCTTCTGTTTCAATTCAATTTCTGGTTTTGGTTTCAATTGATTTCTGGTTCTATCACAACACTCAGGGATATGGTTGAAACAATTGAGAAAGGGAGGTTGCAAGGAATCAGAATTCTAAAATCTAACCAGAGATATAGTTAGAATTGGCTTTGGTTGGTTAGGAAATGTCCATCACTTAAGCAATAGTAACAATATTTTTATTAGTCTTATTGCATAGACAGAAAATAGTGAGTATTGGGGAAATTCTGGATAATGACATACAGAAGGATGGATGAAAGTTAGAAGCTGGTCTTCTGGTGGTTTATTTTTAAAAAGAACTGCTTGGCATGCAGCTTGATTAAACTTCTCACTTAATAATGGAGGTCCTAGTTGAAACTTGAGGAGGAATCAAACTTTCTTTTTTAAATGTATTGACAACCATTCTCAGCTTGACTGATTTTTACAGTACTTACGATTAGTTCCATTGCAAGTAAAGCTGAAAATCTTCAAATACACATCTGAGATATGTGATCCTACATTGCATGTATATATCTGCTACCATTTTGGCAAGTGTTTCTAAATGTATTTATGCCTGTCTTGCAGCTTCTGTACCAGGATATGAGTGACTTGTCCAACCACTGTATGTTGGTCCACATGCACCACCGTAAATGCATTTGCGTGTATGTTATATCACACAGCAGGGGTTCCAGACATAACAGTTCATTGAGGAAATTGTAGCTTTTCCTAAGAGTACTAATATGCAAAAGTCTGTCAAAATGCAAATCCGGTTTCTTAGACTTTAGCAACAATGACATTTTTTATCTTGTTGGGATGTTGAACAGATTCTTTAGAACGATCTGAGCATTCCTGGGTTCTGGGTTATCTTCATTTGTTATTGTACCTGTGCTAGCTGACACCACTGTGGAGCAGCAGTTGCCATCAACTTGAATATCTAAGTCCTTAGGTGGCAACGCTGCTTCTGTTTCTGCGTGGTGACTTCAGGCATAATAAATATGAAGGCCCTAAATAGGGCACCCAGTAAAACAAACAAATTTCAGTGGTGCCCAGTGGAAATGGGACAAGAGGAAATGGGCACAAACTTGAACATAAGGAGTTCCATCTAAACACGAGGAGGAATTTCTTCATTTTGAGGGCACAGAGCCCTGGAAGAGGCTGCCCAGAGAGGTGGTGGGGTCTCTGTCTCTGGACACATTCAAAACCTGCCTGGACATCTTCCTGTTCAGCCTCCTCTAGGTGACCCCTTTTGGGACTGGAATGCTGCTGGAAGGTCTCCCCGGAGACTTCTCCAGGCTGAACACTCACCAGAAGTTGGTTTGTGGGTTTTTTTTTCAGATGTCACAAACTGTCATTTATGCTCAAAACCTTTTTCCACTTATTGATCCAGCTTCAGAGAGAAGTGCCAGTACAAAAAAAAAATCATCAATGAAAGCAGAAACTACAAATAGTTTGGCAAATTGTGTTTTTTCTTTCTTAAAGGAAACAGTTCTCCAGATCTGAGCTAAGATGCTTTTGAAGTTTTTGCTTATGCGTTCACCCAAAAAGGGAAAATTATTAAAATTTGAGCATTTACACATTGTAAAGCAAAAACATTTTGAAGTTGTACTGAAAATCCGAATAAAAATAACCATGCCTTTGTATAAGAATGAGAAACTGATGATAAACAGAAAAATAAACTACATAATAAACCAAAGGAAGTGGCTTATCCTCTTCCATTGTCTCATCCATGTGAATTCTGAAGTGGGGTGTGGGGGGAGAGGAGAACAGAAAGAGAATACCCAACATCAGTATTAAAAGTGTGGTAAGACTTTAAATATTGCCTCAGTCAAGATTTTTAAAGTACTGTTAGTTAAAATGCATACAGGAATATATAATGTGTCAGTGAATCTTGAAATATTAATGTAAGCCAGTTTGCCAGAGTAATGATGATCTCACACATGATTTATAAAAAAAAATATTTCATCCCCATACTTCCTGTATTGCTTCTTTTTATGAGGAAAAAGCCAAATATATCAGCTGCAAATGACATATCATGAAAGGATACAAAACAGTAGCAGCAAAAAATAGTAGCTTTTGTTTTTACAATCCATGAGCATAGGTTGTTTTTTTTTCTTTAAAAAGAGAAAATTAGAAGTTGAAAAAAGGAACTTATGTTAAACTTCTGTTAAATACAGGTCTTGTATTTCCCTGGACTTTTCCGAAGTACCTCTCTATTTTTCTTACTTATCTTTATTCTGCATGTGGTTTAGGAGTCAATTCTTCCTCCACTTACTTTTTCAATGAAGTTATGCCAACTGCTTTGATACATATTCTTAGGTCTTGTACCAGCTCTAATTGAACTTGGTGGGAACAAAAGCCATCAGTTTAAATAGGCTCATGACCTTTTGAGCCCATATGACAATTGGTGCAACTCTGAATGTACTGTAAGACAATTGACCTAACACTGTTGCCTTACATTCAATGGCTCAGAAAATCTTGCAATTCATGGTTGGCTGGGCCATCAAAATTATGGAGAAAATAAAAAATGCTCACTAGTTGCAGGCAAAAGCAAGAAAACTCTCTTTTTTTTTTTTTCCAAAGCAGGAAATGGGGTTCCCATTTGACGCTTTGGAATTATTACTTATTCAGCCTCCTTTTTATTTCATTCAATTGCATCTGAAATCCAGACGGGTTATCATAGCTGTCTTCTAGCAGCCTGGAGGAGTGCAGTCTTTTTTTTTTTTTTTTACTTTTTATTAAAGTTTTTATGGTAGAGCCCACTATAATTTATTCGATTTCTCCATGCCATTAATCAGACTGGATGGAAAAAGTGGAGAATAATAAGGTTTAGTAACCTCTTTGTACTGTCCTCTATGGCTACGGTTCCCTTAAGAAGCCCAAGTCACTAATTGTTATTTTGTCCTCCATTGTCAAAAAGTAATTAGCTGGTTTGGAGTCCCAAAATTTTTATGCCAAATTTGTGATTCCTTCTGTATATATGGCAGTGGTAAAAATCTTTTAAAATTGCCTTCCTATCAGCACCTTGATACGAAAGAATATTCATTTCTACTTCCTTGGCAACCAAGATCTACTTCTCATGTGTTTCTATATTTTAATTTATTCTATTCTATTCTATTCTATTCTATTCTATTCTATTCTATTCTAATCAAAAATAAAGAAAAGAGAAATCACCATTAACTACTTTAAAATGTAAACTGAATCATCTTCAGCAAGTGAAAATTATTTAAACTTGCTCTGATTTAGCTTTTTGTCAAAATACACTTTTCTATGGGTTCTCTGAAGAACTGTGCCTATCCTTATCAGAAAATTAAAATTATATGAGGCAGCTGTAAATTTTGCATATAGACCTGCATTTCTATGAATATACATGTATAAGTTATTGTTATTATTTTCCTATTTATTACAACATTCAGTGAAAACCAAATCCGTGAGAAACATCATTTCTATTGCCTCATTGTCCTGTCTCGAGGTGAGTAAAATGCAAAAGAGAAGATGACCAGTTAATATTAATTATAAGTAGCTCACTATTACTTCAAGCATTACCATCTGTATGCACAGAGATTTCTAAAGACACTTTCTTACTTTTGGAGTTTATAAGCCACGAGCAACTGTGTTACCTAATTAGAGGCAATATGCCTGATTTGACATTATAGCATTTGATATTGCAAATAATAACCCTTAGTTTGTTGCTGAGCTTTGTAGACCTGGAGTGTGTGGGTTCCAACCCACAGCCTCTGAGCGTGTACTCAATTTAAATGATAACTAAATCTGTTTTCTGAAAGATACAGGTTCACTGTAAAACTTCCACATCTTCACTGTGGTGATATTGATGCTTGTCCTAGTCATAAAATGATACCTCTAGGAATAGAAAAAATTCAGACGTATTTAAATTTAGCTAGTGTGTGTATTGCTAAGGGTGAGACAGTGTCAAAGGGTTAGAGCAGTTCATTTATTTAAAATGAAATGCTTTGGTTATTGATACTTTGATGGCACACATGTCCAAGGAAAAAAATAATCTGCTATCATTCAAAGTCTAGGTGAATATGAACAAGCATCAGTATTTAATGGTTTTTATGGAAAAACACTAGACAAATATCTACCTTGAATAAATTTAAAATAAACTTCACTACATTATTTTAAATAGACAAGACAGTACACAAAGGTTAATATTAAACACTTCTATTCAGAGGTCTCAATGTAAATTTCTTCTACAGAGACCTTAATGTCAGACACAGTTTTGTTTCTTGCTTTGAGAGAAATGTAGATGAGTTTTTGAATTGATTTTGTGTAACAACAGTCAGTGTTTTGTTACTGCTGGTGCTGCTAAACAGCCTCAAAGCCTGGATTTAGGCTGTTATTTGGGAACGTGCCTCGTCCCATGAAACCCTCAAGGGCTTTCTGCATGTTTAAATACCCAGCCTTTATAAAACATGTGAAATATAATATAGAAGGAATACATATATTTAAGATAACCCAGCTTCATGGCTAAATTCAAGAGATGAAATTTCACATCAGAGGTTTGGCAGAGCAGCCTGAAACACGGCAACTATATGAAGTGAACTACATAGAATTTGCAGGTTTTAAGGGGTCAGGAAGGGAATTTGAACATTCAGCACTTATAAATGAGGTTGAATTTTGAATGGCTCAACTCCCGCTTAGGTATTTAGACAGTTTTCTATAACTATTAACTGAAGGAAAAGGTAATAAGTGAAAAGGCATTAGATTTTGCCAACATCTCTGTGATTTTAGAATTGTATGCCCATTTATGTTACAGATTATAGTATATGCCCATTTTCTTAGGATGCTAAAAAGGGCTACATTGGCCTAGATATTTATCCATTTATTCCTGGAGGAATGTGTGAGAGAGGCAGTGGGAAACTGGTGCCCCGAAGCAGGTATTTATTCCTTTGGATTTATTTAGGACAGAATAAATTACATGAGGTAATGAGGGAAAAGAAAGAAAACCTTAGCAAAGCTTAAGCAAGACAACGATGTGTGTGACAGATAAGAAAGGGCAAGACTGTAGCAAACAACCAAACACTGCAGAGCAGACAAAATTCTAGACAATTCCCTTCAAAGCTGAAAGCCCTTGAATTGGCCGTTGTGGTGTATCATTTTTTTTTTTGCTTTTCAAATTTAAAGTCTGTATAAAACTGTATTTTTGCAGCTCTTTTTTTTCTTCCTCTCATTTTTTTCTTCCCCATATTTTATGTGTCACACCGTGTCCAAAGTAAAATAAACTTTTCAACCTGTGTTTCTCGGGGAAATATGACATTAAAAAATTTAAAAATTAAAGCGAGGTTAATAGGTGTGTGTTTTGTGCCATAGGTGGTAAGGTATAGCAAAGACTATTTAGTGTCCCAGAATATTAGGATCACCCTGCACATGTTACCCTTAGGGCAATGGCAGCATTTTAAAATATTTCACCGTATACATCAGAAACTGTATTTGAATTTCCACACATACTGAATATGTACTTTATCACATTATTCTGCTCTGCAAATAATTCTTCTGTATAATGCTCATAGTTGATGGAAACAAACAAACTGCTGATGTTTGCATTTTCTATATAATCACTTTTTCGGTCTTTTTCTTCCTACTACTCTATTTTGTCTGTTTTTCAGGGACAAGTCTTGCAGTTGCTATATTAATACATCTGCCTCCGTTTTTACACCACTTGTAAAATTTTTAAGAAAAAAATATTCTTTTAGTTTCCTCTGCTCTTCATTTCTGGAAAGGGCACAGAACGAGTAATCTGTTCCACTCAAAATGCGAAACCAGCTCTCGCTTGTATTAGGTGTGAGCAGAGATATAACTGTGAATTATGCTTCTGCACTTTGCTTTTATAAGTATTTAAATATCTTTTCATAGAAGATGAAACAATCTGGATAAGTGAACACATCTAAGATGCTACTAAGACAATTAGAATTGAATCATAGAATCATAGAACTGTCTAGGTTGGAAGGGACCTTTAAGATCACCTAGTCCAACTATCAACCCAACTCTGATAAAGAACCATCACTAAACCATGTCACTAAGCTCTATATCAACCTGTCTTTTAAATACCTCCAGAGATGTTGCCTCAACCCCTTCCCTGGGCAGCCCGTTCCAAGGCTTCATAACCCTTTCCATGGAAACATTTTTCCCAGTCTCCAATCTGAACCTCCCCTGGTGCAACTTGAGGCCATTTCCTCTTGTCCCATGGCCTGTGACTTGGGAGGACACTGACCCTCGCCTTTCTACAGCCTCCTTTCAGGGAGTTGGAGAGAGCAAGAAGGTCTCCCTCCAGCCTCCTTTTTCTCCAGGCTGAACACCCCCAGCTCCCTCAGCCGCTCCTCATAAGACTTATTCTCCAGGTCCCTCATGAGCTTTGCTGCCCTTCTCTGGACCCGCTCCAGCACGAAAATGTCCTTTTTGTGGTCAAATAAGTTGTATCTTGTCTCTGAATTACAAAGTTCTGTTTATTGATGAATGAAGAACCATCCTTCCCAAATAATCATTTTATTTGAAGTACATATTTCGGGATCAGTTTCTAAGCAATTAATAGATGGATTGAAACTTTGTCTGATAGGACTGGTTATTTTTATGTAACTATTTTATGTAGAGTTTTTTCCTTTTTTTTTGGAAAAAGTACACGTGCTCTGAATAGAGAGCGAAAACTTCATAGAATTCCTTAACCAATATAGTGTGTATTTCACTGAAATGTACTGAAGTAACTGCTCTATTAAGTGAATGAAATATTACACTGATGGAACTAACACTTTAATTTTAGTTACTTAGGTTTATAAAACCTGGGCAAACAAATTACTAAATGCAAAAACATGACACAATGTTTTTAAGTGCTTTCTGAATCTCAGACTTTTGGGTTTTTATGGACTGGTGATTGATCTCACTGTGCTGTGACTGATTCCAAAACCCCAACAGCACCCTGGCAAGAAATAAACCACATCCTTGTGCCCAGTTAGAAACTCTTCCCTCCTCTCAGTAAAGCTTGACTAATATCAAAGAGGCTCTAGAGTTGATAATATTGAAGGAAAGTTTTTATATCTAGCTCTTAAATTGTTAGCATTTTTATTAGGATGCAAATTATCTCACACACTCTTTGATGATGGGCCTGGGATACAACAACTATCATGGATCTTGAAAAATGAGAACAGAAGTGAAAATAAGGAACTTTTCTAAACATCAATTCAGAGCAGAGGAATGTCATTATATTACCGCATTGGTTTTATTATTGAATTGTACTTTCAGCAGTGAAATTATTTTTTTTCTCTTGTTAAGATTAGGGAAAGTTTGTGGCTCAGTGTATCTGAAAACAAATTTTTATTTCTACCCTGAATGCATTCTCTCCAGTACATTTCCTGTGACAATTATATTTAGTGGTATGATTTTATTGAATGTGAATAACTCAAATTTCCTGGCTATGATGTAACTCAAGAATGGTACTCTCATGTGATTAGTATGTATAATAAAAACATAGCTGGAGAAGTAATGTTGTTACTTGTGCTGCAAAGGGACCTGTGCAAATGGAAAACAGACACATTTCTCTTTAATGCTGGGGATTTATATATTATTCACGTGGCCTTAGTGTCTAAATTAAATTCCTATGGATCTTGACTTTCTGAACTGATTCCACACAGTTAATTTTGCCCAGACAGCAGTCATGCATGAGTGGTGAGTGCAGTAAACAGAGCCAAACTTGATCATCTGGACTGGGTGTCTCTTCTTTCTGTGTGGCTTTTTGTGACAAAACTATATAAGCCCGTTGAAGTTATGGCTCCTTTTGTCCATAAGATATTCTCACATGTTCTAAGTCAGCTCCAAGACAAGGCAACAGTGTGTGGTTTCTAGCCATCAGTAGGAGGAAGCACAAGTTACATTTAAAATCAAGGTCATCTTTGGAAAACCTGATAAATATGTTGAAATTGATTGGAATAAAATAATAAGAATCTCTGGTTGTCAGGAAAACTAAGCAGTTTGACAGTAAGGTTTTTATGGCCAGGGAGGTTGCTGTCTCTCAAACCCTACTGCTATAAATTATGAATTACTGTTATGTTTAACCATAATGCCTCCAGAGAAAGAGGCATTCGCAGGCAAACTATGAATATATTTTCATAAACATTGAAAAATTGCCTTTTGTTAGCTCAGTAGCTGCATTAAACTGGGGGCTGTGAAACGAGAGTTGCTTGCCTACCCATTTACTAACAAATGTATCAATTTAATAGCTATGATGCTTTTCCATGAGCAAAAGGCTGCTCACTTAAATAACTAATTTACATACTTTTCAAATCTTGATTCTGCTAAAGCCATAATCAGTCTGTTCTAAAAACGGTTCTGAGCCCCAAGTGACGTTAAGAAGCTCGTCATAGGAGACATAGCTCACATATGCCATGAGCTGTATACATGTTAGCATTTCTAATGAGCTTTTGGAGAAAAGTACATAGACATCATCAGCACACTACTAAAAGAAAAATAAAATGTAGAGCAGCATTTATGATTTACTCAGTGATTTGAAGACAGGTTGAGGGTTTGGGTTTTTTACTTCCTCTTTCCTTTTGGCAAATGGGGGGATTCGGTGCATTTTTAGCCCAATTTTCAAAGGCAATGAGGTTTTACGACTAAGAAGGATGGTCTTCTGCCCCTACTTCACCTTGACACTCATAAAAGATTCTTAAATTTGTTGGTAAGTACTAAACACATTTGTCAATGTGATGAGTCAAAAATTTGTATTCCTTCAAGTATAGGGAACCTGAAAACTGGAGAGAAGATAGATAATAGGGCCAGTTCATGAGCTCATCGAATCATACATTAGTTAGAGTTGGAAGTGATCTTAAAAGGGCATCTAGTTCCAAGCCCCCTGCCCTGAGGAGGGACATCTCCCACCAGACCAGGTTGCTCCAAGCCCCATCCAGCCCGGCCTTGAACCCTTCCAGGGATGGGGCAGCCACAGCTTCTCTGGGAAACCTGGGCCAGGGTCCCACCACCATCACAGCAAAGAATTTCTTTCTAACATCTAATCTAAATCTCCCTTCTTTCAGTTTAAAAGCATTCCATCTTGTCCTATTGCTCCACTGTCTGACCAAGAGTCCCTGCCCACCTCTCCTGGAGCCCCTTAAGGGACTGGAAGGCTGCTATAAGGTCTCCCCGGAGCTTTTATCCAGGCTGAACAATCCCAACTCTATTATCTTGTCCTCATAGGAGAGGTGCTCCAGCCCTCAGAGCATCTTTGTGGCCTCCTCTGGACCTGTTCCAACAGGTCCATGTCCTTCATATGTTTGGGGCCCCAGAGCTGGACACTCCAGGTGGGGTCTCCCCAGAGCAGAGCAGAGGGGCAGATTCCCCCCCATTTCCATGCTGGCCACACTTCTTTTGATGGAACCCAGGATGCAAGTGGATTTCAGTGCATTTTGCTGGCTCACATTGAGCTTCTCATCCACCAACATCCCCAAGTCCTTCTCTTCAGTGTTGCTCTCAATCCACACAGCTTGGAGTCATCAGCAAACTCACTGAGGGTGCACTCAGTCCCACTGTCCATGTCCCTGACAAAGATGTCAAAATGCACTGGTACCAGCAGTGACTACTGAGGAACACTACTTGTCACTCGTCTCCACCTGGACATTGAGATGTTGACCACAACCCTTGGAGTTCGCTGAGGCAAGTGAATCTAGTAGTCATAAATCATAGAGTGTTTGCATCCCATTTACACTTCCATTGGTAGAGGTAGGACAGTGTTGGAGAAAGAGATTGTAACAAAGTATCAATGGAACTGTAGGAAGAGAAGAATTTAACATGACATGAAACAAGTACTTCCTTCTCCCTTATTTTGTCTCCCCTAGAAGGCTTTCCTTTTTCTGCTTAAATATTACTGTCAGATCCCTTTTCTTTTGGAGCAAGTGGGAGTATCTTGCCCTTTACAGAGAATGACTCTAAACAGGACCATCTATTTTACAGTACAGGTGTATAAGGAAAATGTGGTCTAAACACCTTTAAATGCAGTGAGGATATTTGTTGCTTGTCTAGGATTTTCTAGCTACTGCCAGAAGCCACATATTGGCCCTTCTTTCAACAAGAAGTCACATTCTAGAGTACTTTTCCCACAGGCACCACCAGAGCCTTTTGCTTTCATATAGAAGCATGGTTCATGGCTGGCTGTCCACATATATCTATGCCACCATCCTCTGGTTTGCTGAGAATCAGAACAAGCTTTGGCATTAGCTTTTTACCTCCCATCAGAGGAAGGTAAATATTTCTTTAGAAGAATGTTGCAGGCACCAAGAAGTCCGATTTATTATGGGAGATGAGAATTTAACCAATAGCTCTTTGAAAGTGGAGGAAGGAGGAAGAGGATTTATTTCCTGTCATCAGTGATAAAGGAAGAAATAGGAACAAAAGTCTAGGAAAAGTGAAGTATAAAACTCCAAAGATTACAACATAAACTCAAAACTTTTTTTATTTCTATTTGATTTTACATTACTAAGGAACAATACAGCTGTATCAAAGTAATTCTATTGTTCCCCCATAGTTTAGTTTTATTATTTCTATTCTTCCAAGTTCTCTCCAACAAAAAAGGAAAACCTTTTGGAAATGGAAAGCTATGCTGGAAAAGCAAATTGTTAATTATTTTTCTGCTATTTATAACCAGTTATTCTAACAAGAATGGAAATATGCTCACCAGTTCTATTGGGCTAATCCACAGCTTAATCCATGCATTAATTTCTTGATGGATGCATTGTCATGGACTTAAAAAATCATTTTAAACAATCTGTCTTTACAAACATAATTATTTACAGAAAGATCATAATTATCACCATTATTAATCTTGATTTTTAAAGTGCATTTTTCTTTTTGGCAACGTAGATGAAGTGGGTGAGAAAATAGTTATGAAACCTAATCAAGCTTAGGCACCGCAGCCCCTTTAAAAAATGCATAGAGATCTATTGACTTCTGAAGATAAATCTGTTTGAGATTATAACCTTTCATGTCATGCAGGCTAAAATAAACAGTACTAGGACTTTAGTCATAAGAAAAAGCTTTCATAATAGCTTTTGGATCCATCCCATGTCTACTATGATGGGGTGAATTCACTTACAGTGAATACTACTGTGTTCAACTAGAACATCTTTGGAGGACGCCTATCATCAACTTGAAATTTCAAGAACAAATAATTTACCCCCTGAGAAGTTTGTTTCAATGTTAATTTCTATCTAATTATTTGTAGAGCATGAGGTCATGACAGAGCTACCCACATCTTTACAGAGTTTTGAGATGTTTGTTACCTGGAGTTTTAGAAAATACAGTGGCTGATGTTTGGTTTTGCTTGTTAATTGTATTACAATGTTCAGGATGAATTGGAAACAAAAATAATCCAGAATATTTTTGTCTTTGTCAGCCATGGATAAAATGAAAGTGCAGTTACCTGTAGAATATACAAATATTTTCATACAATCTCTGAAAGACATAATTTATTAAATAATGTAAGACTTCTATTTTAACTGATTCGTTATGCTTAAAGTTAAAAATATATATTTGTCTTAGTGATTTGTCTTAGTAATTCGACTGTCTTAGAGTATTTTTAATGGGAGCCTCTTGCAATGAAAGCTTAGAAAGCAAAGAACAATATTCTCAAAGCTCAAGATAACCAGCAAGAACATCTTTTTAGAAACAAAATCTAATTAGTAAGATAAAATATATTTAAAGACTTAATATTTAATAAGGAAATGAGCTGAATGACATATGTATAGTGTCATGTTTGTAAACTGCAGTTCTTTAGACCTTTTTGAAGTTTTGTTCTGTTAAATTCTAGTGAATCTAAAAAATACTATTTCAGAAAGCACATGAGGGTTTTTTGAGTTGTTTTGTGGATTTTTTTTTAATTCAGTCACAGCTTTAAAGATGTATTAAATAGATGGGTGTTACTACACCAAAGTATAGTAAAGTGCCAAAAAAGTTACTGAACCAAAAAAGTGCCAAAAAAGTTACTGAAACAACCACAGAGCAGCCTGAAAGTCATTTTTTTCTTCATTTAGAAAGTTTTGAGAAGGGAGGGAGCTGTGAGTGTCCCTGAACTAAATGTTTCATCATTTCTAACTGTTCTTGTCCTCATTTTTGCAGCATTTAGTGCAACTTCTGATACTACAAGCAAGATACTTGCGAAGAAAATAGATACATAGAAGCATCAACTAAAAAACATTTTTCTTACTGAGAAACAATATCACAATAAGGGAACTTGAAAATAAGGATTGTGGCAAGAAAAAAATTGCCAAGCAGAACCAAGGATTTGGAGTATTTTTTTCTTGTAAAGATTAAAAAAGTGACTGAAATGCTATTGTGGCTCAAAGGAACAGTCATACAATGTTAACTACAATATTTTTTGCACAGGAAAACTCCAGCCTCATCTTGCTTGAGTCTGGGTGGCATAAGTAGGACATTCAGAATAATGGTACGTTGAAGGAAGTACTTCGCTTGACATTTGTGTCTTGTGATTTCTAGAAAAGCTGACACCTTTCCAAAACTCCTAATTTTAATGATGCAAATCTTGAGAGACACTGTGACAGTATAAAACAACCCCCCACACCTCTGAGTTTAAAAATAAAAGAATCAATTTCTAAAGGGTATCCAAACACTGTTGAACATTGGCGTTTTACAGTATTGCTGCTGTCTTGCTGTAGATGTTTTTTTTGTTTACCTGTTTGAACTAGATGTTTTCATCATAAATCCTGTTTAATCACATATTTTTTGTTCCAGCATTAAGATTGTTTCTTGTCTTTCTAGTGGAATTGTCAACCCACTATAGTCCAAGACACCCAGGAAAGACTGGTTTCTCTGGGAAAAAAAAAAAAAAGAAGGAAAAAACCACCTAAAATTAGTTTTCACTCTAAAAAATAAGCGTGATTTTAGTATAGGTGTTATTTTTATCAAAACTCTTTCTGTCCTTCTGCATTTTTCTTATCCTATTTGTTTGTTAGCCATTTTCACAAGAACAAAGCTGAAGCTGTTATATGTAGAGCATGTCTTCTGTGTCAGTAATTTCTGTTTATATGGGGGTGGGAAATTAAAATGCCATCCATAAGACTTTTAAGAATCATCTTGATTATTTAATACAACATCTAAGGTATTTAAATTAGATTAATTCTTCAAATGCCTACACTGGATTTTTCAAAAGTACTCAGCGCTAACCTCAAACATATTCTGAAACTACCAGATAATCTCAGTGGTGTCTAATCTTTATCAATGATCTGGACGAGGGGATCGAATGCACCCTCAGCAAATTTGCAGACGACACCAAATTGGGTGGGAG
>JAOTQQ010000041.1:19351707-19365339 GCA_026546715.1 Gallinago undulata
CCCCCTACCACAAGAAAGACATTGAGGTGCTGGAGCAGGTCCAGAGAAGGGCAACAAAGCTGGTGAGAGGTCTGGAGCACAAGTCTTGTGAGGAGAGGCTGAGGGAACTGGGGTTGTTTGGACTGGGGAAGAGGAGATTGAGGGGAGATCTTCTCACGCTCTACAGCTCCCTGAAAGGAGGGTGTAGAGGCTGGGGGTCGGTCTCTTCTCCCAAGTCACAGATGACAGGACAAGGGGTAATGGCTTCAAGTTGCACTAGGGGAGGTTCAGGTTAGATATTAGGAAATATTTCTTTACTGAAAGGGTTATCATACATTGGAATGGGCTGCCCAGGGTGGTGGTTGAGGCACCATCCCTGGAGGTGTTCAAGAGACGAGTTGACTCGGTGCTCGGGGATATGGATTAGTGCTGGATGGTGTTTTGTGTGGTGTGGATGTGGTGGGGTTTTTGGGGTTTTTTTTTGTTTGTTTGTTTGGGTTTTTTTTTTATTGGTTGGACTAGATGATCTTAAAAAGTCCCTTCCAACCTAGGTGACTGTAATTCTGTGATCCTGGTAGAGTATAGCTTTTCTTAATTACCATTCTTTACACATAATTGCCAAGGAAATGCCCCAAACTGCCAAAAAGTACATTTTTTCACCCAAAGATACGAAGAGAGGCTTTTTTTCTAGAATATAATTAACACACAGTCTAAACGGAAGAGTCAGGATAGGACTCAGTTTGTGAGTAAGCATTTTGTGACTGTCTATAGACCAAAATTAAGAAAAAAAAATTTACTCATTCTTTTCCTATTTACATTTTTATAATGTACGTACATTTATAAAATCTGGAGAGTCTGAGCACATTTATCCCAATAGCGGAATGCTGTAGGCATGATTTATGATAATTTATTCACCTTCAGTATTTTCTTAGGAAATTTGTTTGGTCTATAAATTTGTCGGTTTGCAAGCTAATCAAAGATTTCTAATATCCAACATTGAAAACTCGTATGAAAACAGAAAATAAGGTTTCATTTTTTTCTTATGTAAACAAGGACTTCATAATCTGAACATACCTGACAAGTTGACTGGTGGTATCTGATGGAGGAGAGAATCCGGTTCGCTCTTCCAAGGAGTCTACCTCTCCTGTTCTGTCATGAATGTAGTTCAGAGCAATTTGGAACCTAATATGTTTTAGCTCGTTTCAGGTCAGATGTTGGCCTGAATGTCTCAATCAGGTTTTTTTTTTCTTTGCCAGTATCACAGCAGACTTAAATCAGGAAGGCAGCAGTTAGTCAAAAGTAATAGTAATGTGACAGAAGTGATTTAAAAGAGCAAATATATCCCTGGTTTATGGTTTGAGTACTGAACTATGCTTGTCCTCTGGTACTGAAGGGATTAAACTTTATGGATGAAAGTTTTCACATCTCAAAGTGCTTTTGAATTCCAGGTAAGCTGGTGGTTAAACTTTCTCATTGTGGTATAGTTTGACCTTGAAGAAAATTCTATTTGATTCAGTTCTATTCACTGGAATTGTCTACTGTCTGTTGCGACGATTATATATATCCCTTAAAGAGAAGGAAGAATCTAAAACTTGACTCTTAGTGAATCCAATTAATGCAACTCATTCCAGCAGTGATTTGCATTCATTCGGTCATCGTAACAATACCACTTTTGTACCCTCTTTGGCATCATGGATGGCAGTAACACCCCTTCTGAGTGATCCAGGACTAGAAAGCTGTATTTTAAGTACAGTAGAAGTGATGTGTTTCTTAAAGTAGACCTCAGAGATGTTGGTTCCACATCCCCTGTGTTTCATGCTGCTTACCATATGGATGCTCAATTCCTTTGTTAGTTTAATCTATTAAATTTGAGAGATGCTAAAGGGGGGGTTTCATTCCACAAGTTTAGCTTCTATTGTCTTTAATGTCGGCCTGAGTTTACTCTCAGCTATCTTCAGTACCTTGGAAGGGCTTCTGTCCTTCCTTTTTCCTATTCCCAGAGACACTGCTATGACTGAAAAGATGGTCAGAGCCTGGGATTAACCCTCCTCTCTCTTCCCTTCCCTTCCCTGCCCTTCCCTTCCCTTCCCTTCCCTTCCCTTCCCTTCCCTTCCCTTCCCTTCCCTTCCCTTCCCTTCCCTTCCCTGTACTCCCTTTGTGTGTTTGCCTGACCATTTTGAATAACCCCAGAAGAAAATGACATTAAGTAAAATAACAACAGGCTCTGCCTATGCTCTTTAATTTATGAAAATGGAGATCTGGTGGTTGCTAAGGAAACGAAAGCTTCCACTTTCACTGTTCACCTGAGGAATTATCAAATCATTGTAGACCAGAAAATGAGATGAATATATAGATATTTCAGTAATGCGATATGAATTTTTTACCTTTTTTTTTTTTTTTTCCTGGAATGTTTTGAATGTATCACTGCTAGGGTTTTTAATACTGAGATCCACTTTGCCACCTAATCATGGCTGTGAGATATGTTGACCGGCCTTTTCATAAATACCCACACAGATTTATTAGTGCATTTTTTCAATGTTAACACGGATTACATTATGCTTCACTGTCAGTTAGAGAATGGAGGCTCATGAATCTCCCATGAAGCGGTGGGAGGCCCATCAGAAATGCTATGATGTACAACTAAAGTAAAATCTTTAAGACTGCTTTTTTTTTTGCTTCTGTTCTGTCACCACATAGGGAAATGGGTTATTTAGCAAGTGTTAAGAATTGTTCTGATCTGTAACTTTCTTTCAAAGGAAAACACAGGGGATGCACAGCATGCTGGCTTTGGTGGGTGGTTTTTTTTTTCAGCTCCTAACAAGTTCCATTCTTGCCAGCTTCAGAAAACCCTTACTAAGAACCTGGTGTTACTGAGTTTGGGATACTATTAAAACCCCTCTACTGTGCTCTGGTGAAACCCCAACTTGCATCCAACTCTGGGCCTCCCAACACAGAAAGGACTTGGACCTGTTGGAATGGGTCCAGAGGAGACCTCAAAGATTATCAGAGGGCTGGAGCCCCTCTGCTGTGAGAACAGGCTGAGAGAGTTGGGTTCAGCCTGGAGAAGAGAAGGCTTGGGGGAGACCTTAGAGCCCCTTCCAGTCCCTAAAGGGGCTCCAGGAGAGATGGGGAGGGATCTTGATCAAGGAGTGAACCAATAGGACAAGGGGTAGCAGTTTTTAAATGAAAGAGGGGAGATTTAGATTAGATATGAGGAAAAAAAAATCTTTGCTGTGAGGGTGATGACACACTGGCCAGGTTTCCCAGAGAAACTGTGGCTGCCCCATCCCTGGAGGGGTTCAAGGCCAGGCTGGATGGGGTTTCAAGCAACCTGGTCTAGTGGAAGGTGTCCCATGGCAGGGGGGTGGAATTTTGTGATCTTTAAAGTCCTTTCCAACCCAAACCTTTCTGTTATTCTGTGATTTTATTACACCCACTTAGCAAGGGAAGGGGCTGGGTGCTTACAGTGACATAGAATCCCCATTTCTTAGATAATCATAGGTAAGTGACCTATTTATGAGCTCTTTAAATAAACATTTATCTCAAATGAGTGAGAGACTACCTTATAAATTTTTAACCCAAAGTAGCCATAAATATCTTCTGCTACGGTAATGTTATGAGTAACAGAACTCATGTTCAAAGTTTTTACTTTTTCTCTCCCACTTCCCTGTGGTTTAATGCCCCGACTCTAATTGTTTTTACTCTTGTGAACAGAAGTAGGTTCAAACAAAAAGAAAATTATATTCTGTTTGGTGTATTTTAGCTCTTGATTTAACTCCATTTTGGAGGGGAAAAAAAAAGAAAAAGAACACGCCAAAATGTATCTGAAAAGAGAAGCAAACTATTGATTCTGAGATGGGCTGCCTGTGGGGATGGCTGGGGCAGGCAAGCATGGGACAGTACCCTGGAGTGTAAGTGTCCCACCTTCTCTATTGCCAAACTTCCTAGTGCTTGTCTCCTGTGCCAAAAAAAAAAAAAAAAAAAAAGGCTTTGGAATATGCTCTCCTTACCCAGCACCTGCTCAGCTGGAAAAGATTCTGTTTCAAATCAGCATATTACACACACACACAGAATTTTATTCCAGGTACCAGTATTTATGACTCTGTGTTCGGTATCTCCATATTAATGTTGACTGATAGTGTTTAGGTATCAGCAGAAGGTCCCCTTCTAATTTCTCTTTCAATGAGAAAAATAGGATTTCAGGAGCAAACGCAGACATGATAAACCAATAAAACGTGCTACTGTTGTAATAAATTGAGATCCAATAAGGATCAGTACAGATAAGCAGTGTTTTTTCTGGTGCGTGGGGACATCTATCACCACCACTGTCCTCACTAGCTTCCAGATTTCTGCTTTCGATTATTGAGCCAACTGAAAGGCAAACAACTACTTCTTTTGGTCCTTAAAATTGCAGACGATTTTTTTCCGAGGAACAAAAATAATTGCTTTCCAGAGAAACTCGTATCTGTCATTCGTGCTAATCCACACTTTTATGCCAGGTTATTTACTTCAATTTATAATCAAGGTGCTGCTATTACCTTCATATTTGCTGTCTGTCACTTATGCTCCAGCTTGGGTTAAGTCCAAGAGTGAAAGGGAGTGATACAGTGAAAGGCTAAAGCCTGAGACAGACCAAATTCCTAAGTTTCCATGGGTTTAGAGAATAAGCTGCTAATAAGTTACTTCTCCTCAGACCTACTCCTCACGCAGCATGGGCGAGCTGACTGTTAACATTGCAAGTGATGACTTTCAGGTTGGCTTTGGAATCAGATATAACTTCCACTGGTTAGACATTGAGATTATTTTTTTTTCCCCTCTTCTTTTAATACTGATTGGTCCAAAGATTCTAAATCCGGGTGCCTATTAAGGTGGTCTCTTAAAGGAATGGGTCAATTTTAAGCGGAGCTAGATACTCACAAATACAGCTAAATGAAGTAAATTGATATTTCTGAGTCCTGCTGCTCTTTTAATTGAGTTCTTAAATAACTGTTGTTTTACCTACACTTTTATGAGGTAATGTCTCCTTTAACAAGTTTGATCTTCAGTGTGGGTTTCTAAAAGAATACTCTCAAAATCTAATGTAGCAACAAAATCTAGTTTGTGCCTATAAAATGAATTAGTTACATGACTTATACTCGAGGATGGTAAGAAATACAGCAAACACCATGTCACCAATGTTGCTGTTGGTAGAAGACACAGGATCAAAATGGGGAAAAAAGCAATGTGTGAAATTTATTAAATGAAAATATAACGTGTGAATACATCTCCTTTTCAGTTCTGATAACCTGAAAGACACAAATTCAGCAAGAGAAACTGAAAGGAGTTTAGAGTGATAGGTCAAATCGTGTGCCCAAAGACAATGAATATTGCTCCATCAGGGAAAAGAATGACTAGAAATAATTGAAGTTGCAATAAGTTTAATGACACAAGCTGGCTAACCACTATGGCTGAAACATCCTGTCTGCTTTGAAGCGTTCACTCTTCTGTGTGTCGAAGGATTATGAGACCAGAGAACAAACAAATCAAGCCCTAAAAAAAAACCTTTTCCAAGAATTATAATGACGGGAGTGCTTTATAGTCTTCTAGTGGACGTCTCCTTAAAAGTCTTCAGTATCTGGAACGATGGTAAACAGCAATGTAGTAGCACTTGGATCCAACATGTTCCACTAACCTTTTCTGTGGCCTATCAAATGTGAAAGCACAGCTACATGTAGAAAAAAAAGAAATTCTAGACAGTTTTGGTAATAAGAGCTTTTATTGGTTTGTCAGAAGCCAGAAACCTATTCTCATCATAACTATATCAGTCCTCTAATAAACATCTTAAAACTCAGGAGGCAGATATGGCTCTTCTTAGACATCACGCAAAGATTACATCTGTGTAGAGGGAGCAATAATTGTCCAGAGAATCAAATGTGAAAAGAAGTAAGATTGTTTTTCATTGAAAAAGACACTGATCAAGAAAATTAAAATGTAAAGTAAAAGCAGATAATTTATGAATCTCAGAACGTTTTTCGTGTTGTCTGTAAATCTAATTTGCAAATTTATATGGACATTGAGAAAAATATGGTGGTTTTCAGTCTCACTTGACAAAGATAGGAAAGCCAGGCCATTTCTAAATTGGGGTTGTGGGTTTCTTTTGTTCTGGAGGGGTTTTTTGCAGGTTTCTTTTGTTGGTTGGTTGAGGTTTTTTGGCTTGGGAAACATTTCAGCATTCCTGAGAGGATGGTAATAAGAGAGGAAGATGACCCTGATAGTCACCTACATATCAAGGCCACTGTTCAGCAAAGAAGGCTGTCAGCTTGCCTTACAGTTCAGCTACTTGCCAATTGTGTATGTATTATTTTCTTAAAATCTAGAAAGTCTAAAGGCACTGATTAATGCTCTTTGTTTTAATGTATGTGCCGTGTGGGTAGGGGGGGAAGAACCAACCTCAGATGTATTCATTGTTTCAGGTATAATGTAAAAATTTAACTCTGAATGTAACCTATAATATTTGCATTTTCAAGTCTCTATCTAGTTTGACTCCCTCTGGGCCATGACAAGTAACAGATTCTGTCAATAAAACTACAACACTTACATAATATTGTGACACACTTGAGTGAATTCAGGCGTTCATCTCAACTGACTGACTCACACAACGGCAGCCACTTTCCACATCTGTTCTTCTTGTTTCTCATACCATCAACCCCATTGTTTAGAAAAAAAATAATACCCTGCCTATGAATGTCCCTTTTTCTGGAATGTAGTATAAAAGTATCTTTGCTTTCTCCTGAAAACTTAGTGTATGAAAAGCCCTTATCCAGAATATTATGGATGTTGATAGTATGGGAAGCCATGCAGTGAGAGTGGCACTTTTCAATCTTGCCTTTAAATCCCACTCAATTCACTGAGAATTTACCCTTTCTTTGCTTTTTTCAACCATTCAGCTCAGTGCTGCACTCTGATCATACTGATTTGCTAGCGCGCTCTTACTTCGCTGGGACTGGAATGATATACCATAAGGTAGATATCTTTCTGTGCTATTTCATTCAAAACAAGATGCAAAAGAGACTTAACAACAAAAAAAAAAAGGGAAAATGTAAAGATAATAAACATAGATAGGGTGATGTAACATTTGGCTCAGTACATTTATATTCAATTACAGTTCATGAGATGAAGAGTACCATTAAACTATCAGCAATCATCAAGATCATGACTACGGGCGTGGGGGTTGCTCCCATTGGGAGGTGTGCTGAATTAAAGTTAAATTAAATATGAGAACGGGATGATAAATGGAGTAACTTTGATGACAGAGCCTGGAAATTATATGGATTCACCAACTACTCCTTATCTTAAATAGTTAATCTCTCCAAATGGTTTACCTTAACCAATGCAAGGCTACCTCAAGACACTCGTTCCAACTTTTTAAAGTCATTGGCAATAAAAGGAAAACTCAGTTAAGACAAGTGATTAAATGTGCCTGAGGACTGGAAGTACAATTGAATACCATTATTATAAGATTTATTAGTCTAAATGGCTTGGTTACCTGAATTTTAAACTGTTTGCTGCTTCTGATATCATTGCTGCTGCAGGAATTTGGCATTAGTTTGTAAAGTGTAAATTTTTTTTTAATACTTCTTGGTTTGGGGGTTTTGTTTGCTTGGTTGTTTTTCTTTTATTAAAAGAAAATGCTAATAGTATATCTGAAAAATAGATATTTACCCTAGAAGCCCCAGCAGTACTCTATGATAGACTTTCTCTAATTTTGTCTGGAATGTTTAGACCTAACAGCAGAAGCATTTTTAAAATTTTTTCAGTTATTCATTTTTCCTAAAACTATATGGAAATAAGATACACACAAATAATTACTCATATGAATGCACACTATATGCAAGCCCTGTCAACCAGGTGTTCAGCTGAAGTTTTTGGTGGCAGCTGTTAGAACTTATCTACGATATCAGGTGCATGATAACAATGTAAATTGTGTGGGGGAAGTAATTAGAAATTAAGATATCAAGGTTCCTCAAAAAAGGAATAAAAATAAAGAACACAACTGCTGCTGAAGGGCAGCTTTGTTCCAACATTCCTACTCTTTTGCATAAAGAACAGCTGAAATTTCTCACAAATCATTCCAGGAGTGTTAAGCCCAGGTGGCAAAAGAATTCTGTTCTGGAAAAACACCATTAATTATGGGGAAAAAAAAAGAAGATAAATAGTTGCTTATTTTGTGAACTGCTACCTGCAGATCCTTTTCCAGTGAATATTATTCAAAGGGCAACATACAGAAATTGTTTCATTTGGTTTGTTTATCAAATTTTGAATTTTTCGTGTCTGTCAGAGATCCTCTCAGGTCAGCTGGAGGGCAGGCCAACTTGCTGCAGTCTGCTGAGCTTTCCTGCTTATCTAAGGCTACATAAGTAGAATCACCAGTCACTCGGAATATCCCTATTCCAAATGTCTTGGACATCATCTACAGAGGCATTGGATGTTCTCCTTTTGATACCCAGGGATATTACGTTGGGCAAGTCCTCTTTAGATATTTTTTTTCTTTCTCTCATTAACTTCTGTTGTCCTTTTCACATACATTTGTTTTGTCCACAGCTATCTCTGCTTCTGCTTCTGTATCGCCCCTTTACTCTTCTCCCATACTGTTTGAGGCTCTTCTCCTTACCAGAGAATATAGTGAGCAGAGCACTCGGGGCCACAGATATTCTGGGACAAAATTTTAAGAAAATGTAAAAAATCAGAAAGAAATTGTCTGATAAGAAGTCTGAGCAGGTTATGAAAATTAACACACTTTTTAAAAATGTGGGCAGGTATTTTCCAACCACAAGAGCTCAATTTCACATCTATTCACTTTTAAGATCACCGAGAGCACATACAGGTGGAACACTGCGGTTGAGCAATAACTCACTGTAGGAACCTTCTATGTACTAAATTCTTTTAGTACATAGCTTCTTCCTTCCTTAGACCTATTATTGTAAAACACAAGTAATTACAGTCTAAATTCTTATGTCAAGTGCTCCCAAACAAAGTAAATATTCATTAGTAATGGCTTCTTACCTGCAAAATAAAATACTACATATAATCAAATACATATGGGCTTATAATTTAGTCAATGGGACCTAAAACTAACATGCTTAATTTTCAGGCAAGCGTTTTAGGCGTTGAAAGTTGTCCTAAAATACAACCTGGCAAAGACAGCACAGAGCTGGCCATTAAACGGCATGCTGTAGGGCTTGTACACGATGGTGGGAGGCAAGACATCCTGAAACAGCATTCAGTGTCAGTGACTCCCATCTCCCTCACATGGAGGACCAAAGCTTAAGAAAGGCTGAAAACCAGGGTACGTTTCCTTTCAGAGAGACAAAACACCACAGAAGATTATCAGCAGCAGCTTGTCTATCGGAGAGGCAGTGTTTCTCGGATCTGACCGAGTTTCTACCGGCAGACACAAAACCTGTAATATAGAAAATACAAAAGACAATCTGGCAAACTCTCCATGAGAGTTTTTCAGACCCTGTAAGAAGTTGCATGTGCAAAGAAGGCCCGACATACAAATAAATCTTAGCTACCCGAGTTATTTTTTGCTAAACATGTTGTAATATTTATTTTAACAAGAAGAACTGGCATCATCTCATGCCTCTCCCATGCAGAATGTTTTCTACAGTATTATCCCCCAATTTTCCTTAACTGAGACACAGAAAAGTGAAATTAATGAATTATTACCAACTAACTACTCACAATATTAAACTTCTAATGAGTTTTCAACATATTAGAGTGACAGTTTAACTTTTAGTGTGTTCCCACCTCCAGTTTACACACACCTACATATGTATTTTAAAGGCAGAAAATAAATGTGTTTGTTACCATCCTAAATAGTAGGAAGCATATACATTAGGCTAATGAAAACTTTTCCTTTGCATTAATGTTTCTTCTGTATCAGCATTGGTTATTTCTCCACTGCTACCTGTATTCTTTTCCCCTATTGATAGTTTAATCACACGTTCATATTGTTATTAACCTTTTTCTTCTTCACTGATATCTTCTGTGGTGCTCTGTATTACAGATTTTCATCTTATTTAATGTATTAAAGGTTCAGTCCTGGAAGCCTTCAAAATTCTCACCTCCTCTTATGAGAGTACCTATTACTGTGACCTCTATATGTGAAATCTAACTTATTCTATGGTGTAGAAATACATCATAGAATACACATCAGAAAGATTGCCATCTAATATTTAACTTGAAAGCACGTATCTTTAGTCTTCCAGTAGAAATCAAGAATGTATTTGTTTGGCATCTACCACTTGTGATACAAAATGGCGTAGCAGATAGGTTAGATGTAAAATTTGGACTATGTTCGATATTTCAGCCTTACTGCCTGTCCCAAAATTGTTGGCTAAGGGTATTGGCCTATTTAATATGAAGAACAGTTACAGATTCAAGAATGACCTAAATGTTGCTGAAATTCAAGCCTGTTTTTAATAAGCCATGATAAATAACAGATGATTTAATACAATTTTTTAAAATTGTAATTAATATCATAATTATGAGCGGAATTCATATAATATCAATGTATTAGCACTCAGCAGCAAGTTAATCCCATTGGGAAAATCTAAATCTGAAAGAAGGTCAAATTCTTCAGACAATATATATCCATTCTTTATTGGATTTTACATGCTGTATGATTCATTTTCTGCCAAGAAAAAAATGTGTACTTTTGGGGGGGAACAGCCATGGTGACAGTCAACAGGGTCAGGCACAGCCCCATCACCAGGTCACTGCAGCTCCACAGTGACAAGACAGGTGAGGGTCAGACCAGGAAGTCAGCCTGTGATTTGTGGTCCAGGTCCAGGCCAGCGGGTCCAGGACAAGACCATGGCCCAGCCATGTGGTGGTGGGCATGGGACCTCCAGTGGGTCCCATCACTAGAGCCTTGGTGTAGAGCAGATCTCACGTGAAGAGTGTCAGCCTGGGCCCAGGCCTCCCCACAGTGCTGCCAGAATGTCTCACCCCATGGTCACCAGTGAGAAAGGGGCAGCTCTCAGCTGTGCTGGCCCTGGGACCCACAGCTAGACTCCCCAGGATGAGAGACACACTTGGGGCCTGGGCAGCAAGGTTTGTCTTCACGCTTTACACGGCACTTGGTTGTGAAACACTGTGGTTAGAGTGAGGGCATGCACGAGGTCAGCTGGATCCCAAGCAAGGTCAAGAGTCCCCATGGGCCTGTTAAGTTCCATCTAAACACAAGGAGGAACTTCCTCACTTTGAGGGTGGCAGAGCACTGGAAGGGGCTGCCCAGAGAGGTGATGGAGTCTCTGTCTCTGGAGACGTTTAAAACCCGCCTGGACGAGTTCCTGTGTAACCTGCTCTAGGACGACCTGCTCTGGCAGGGGAATTGGACTAGATGATCTCCAGAAGTCCCTTCCAACCCCATAGCATTCTGTCATTCTGTTTCAGGGACCCATGGGGCTCTGTGGCTTAGAGTCAGCACAGATCAATCCCCAAACACCATGAGGCCAAGGCAGGTGTTGCCAGGGGTCGACTGTCAGGTCACAGGGTGGACAGAGGGCTGAAGACACCACTGAAGAATTTGCAAGGCCAGGAATAGATCTGTTCACGGATGTGTCAATCATCCATCTCTGATAGGTCAGGGAGTAGAGCGGGCCACAGTGGAGCAGAGCAGGCTATTGGAGTGGAAACGTTTGTCCCAATGAACCTATGTCTGTCCCATACCTCAGCATAGGGACTAGTATGTTATCTAATTCAGAAGACAGAATGGAAGGTGAAGGTATTCAAGTATGAAAATTACGGAAGTGCAGGAGGATTGGTGAAACAGAAACACAGAGAAAGGAGTTCTGCCAGTAGACGAAAGAGGCGATGTATGCAGCAGCAGCAGACAGAAACTCCATTTACCTGAAAAAGAGGCTAAACCCATTTGCTATAGAGCAGAAAAAAAAATTATTTTTTTTTCTTTCATTTGTGGACAATTCCTGAGCTACAAGAAAAAGTTCATGAATCTGTGACCTGTGCCCATTTAATGCTCAAGAAAAATAATGACACCGAAGCAGGACCATTACTGTGAATCTTGTTATTTTGACAATACCAGTATATATATATATCTATAATAAAACCCTAATTATTTCAGAATTTGACAGAATAACTGCTTTTTGTTGGAATTTTTGTTTTGTGGAGGGTGGGGTTTTTTTATAGCTTTTCAACCATATGCTCCTACACAAATAAACTGAAAAAATTAAAACTCCAAGAAAAATAGTCAGAAAAAATCATGTATTTAAGATTCCGGAGAGTCTAGGTACATGCTGTTAGTCCTCATGGAAGAGGGAAAAATAGCCCTATTTAGAATGAGAGACAGATATGCTTTGACCGAAACATTTGCCAAACATGCCATGAAAATAAACTATTGAATAGTTTGTTAAGGCCAAAGACTGTATGAGTCAGTACACTGGTATCTGGTAGAATGAACTGGAAAGAATCTACACTAATATTCTTTTAATATGGAAAAATATTCTTATTTAGCAGCCTTTCTTAGACAGATCTTGTTTTCTATGCCATCCTACTCAATTAATAAAAAATCAAAATATATCTTACATGAACTGGACATTTTTTTCCCCAAGCCAAAATTTCCCAAAATAAAGACTACAGCTTTTGTTTCCTCTCTTTCTATTAAAAACGCGTTTGCGTTGCATCCTTCCTATGTTTTGGCCATAGCTGATAACTAAAGAGGAATCTTCAGACTGAAAAGTTGATTAAAGTATGTCATCAATATGCAAAGTCTCCTTTCAATTATTCTTGGTCATGACAGTGGTGTGTTGTAAACGTCATGTTGTCTGGTCATTACGAAATATATGCTAATATTGACGGTTACTACTCTGAAATAGGAGCCGAGATCTATTACTAATGAAGAGAATCTTTAAAGTGATTGCTAAACCTCTGTCAGAATATTCTAAGGACTATGTGTATCAGAAATATCTGTGAACTTTTAGAAACAAGGTAAAAGGCATTTAAAGTTGTCATCACGACTTGATCGTCTTTATATGTCTGTCTACTTTCATCCACTGTGACCAAGTCCACCCTTTGCTGCTGTCCTTAGTGGTAACTGCTTTCACTGATGATCCCAGCTAAAGCACATCACTGCACATACACTGGACGTGTACGATTTTCACCTTTTCATACCCGTCCCTTCTCGTAGCTTAGTCATCGTTTATTTTCGTTCTACCGGTTCGTCTGTCATATTCCACGAAGATACTCTCAGAAAGATCTGGCACGCGTTAAAAGAGATGGGGCAGTACAGAAACACTGTCTTTTTGCATTTTCTGAGTTGTCAGATCCACTCTCAATTTGCTGCTGTCATTCTGTGATGTAATTATATTGTACACCCAGTATGTTCTGTACTTAACCATATGGCTGCATGCATGCAGATGTGAATACTCTCATTTATACACCTTCCTGGGAGCTCTAAGACAGCTCTGAAAGGAGTCAAAACCTGGGAAAATCTTTGTTCTTTAGTGTGAAGGAGCAAAGGCTGGAGTGGTACAAGCCTCATGAAGTTCAACCAGGCCAGGTGCAAAGTCCAGCACATAGAATCATAGAATCATCTGGGCCGGAAGGGACCTCCAAAGGCCATCTAGTCTGACCCCCCTGCAGTCACAGGGA
>JAOTQQ010000041.1:19366125-19386233 GCA_026546715.1 Gallinago undulata
ATGCGATTGGCCTTCTGGGCTGCAAGTGCACATTGCCTGCTCATGGCCAGCTTCTCGTCCATCAGCACCCCCAAGTCGGGGCACCACAAATCAAGGCCGAGCAGAGGATGGATTGAGAGCAGCCCTGGGGATAATAACTCAAGGGTGTTGGTTGACAACCTGGCAATGTGTGCTCGCAACCCAGAAAAACCTGGTCCTGAGCTGCATTGAAAGAAGCATGGCCACCAGGGCGAGGGAAGTGATTCTACCCCCTCTATTCTGCTGATGTGAGTCTCCACCACTTCATCCAGCTCTTGGAGACCCCGACATAAGAAGGACATGGACCTGTTGGAGTGAGACTGGAGGAGGCCACAAAGGTGATCGGAGGGCTGGAGCCCCTCTCCTATGAAGACAGGCTGAGAGAGTTGGGGTTGTTCAGCCTGGAGAAGGCTTCAGGGAGACCTTATAGCAGTTTTTGTGTACCTAAAGGGGGCTACAGGAGAGATGGGGAGGGACTCTTGATCAGGGAGTGAAGTGATAGGACAAGGGTTAATGGTTTTAAACTGAAAGAGGGGAGGTTCAGATGAGATGTTAGAAATTCTTTCCTGTGAGGGTGATGAGACCCTAGAACAAGTTGCCCAGGGAACCTGTAACTGCCTCATCCCTGGAGGTGTTCAAGGCCAGGCTGGATGGGGCTTGGAGCAACCTGGTGTGGTGGGAGGTGTCATTGATAGATTTTGTGAGTTTTGTACAGATGGTCAGCAACAGATAATTTTAAAACATTTAATTACTTTTTGGTTTTTTTTATCAACATTTAATAGTCAAGCCAATAACACCTATCAAGGTTATCTTCTATTTGTTCCATACTTCTGTTTCAGTTTTGTTTACTTAATAATTCTGACCCCCTTTTTTCCAATGATAAAATTAAAGAACTTAAGGGGAGGGAGGTTGACATTTTTTGGTAAGTTACTCTGTTAACACCACCTACACTTTTATGGTCTAAACATAGTTCCAGACACCCTTTCTCCTCACCTTTCTATTTATACTGTGAACAGCACAATCAATTGGTGCAGTAGTGGAGATTTTCCGGAGCTATCCTTTAACAGTTACCCTTGGCCAAATCAATAGACAGAAGTGGCCTCGGTGGGAAAAGATTTAATTATTTATTTTCTGTAAGAAAGGATACCTATCAAAATTAAAAAAAAAAAAAAAAGTTTATATTTTAATTTTAATAACTTCTTCTTTTCATTATTAGTTGCATGCTTAGTGGTCAAAATAAATACAAATGTATATTCAAAGATTGCCCCTATTTGCACAAGGTGTAACATCCTCTGTTTTGCTGAATTTCTGAGGAATCTAGTATTGAGCGCTTTATAATGTATTTTGCAAAATACAGTTAAAAATCTAGCTAATTTTTTTTAAGATACTTGCAGAAATTATGATGTTCACTTTGATTCACAACCTACAAGTTTTACCAGCTTCAAAATAAGGGATATTTATCTGACATCTGTTAGAATAGATGCAGATATGACAAGGCATGGGAAATTAAGAGGAAAAACAGAGTTTTGAGGTGTCATTGGGCTTTCTGGAGAGATTTCTTACAGATGATGGAGATGGTGTTTATGATTCTGCTCCATGAAAGATGAACTGAATGTGCCACATGCATCCTACCTCCTTTGAAATTCTAATAACTTATGAAGAAATAGTTTTAGAAATTGGAAATAGATTTCAGCTTGGGTAATGACAGATAAAATAAAGTAAAATAAAAAATGTATTAATTGCTTGTTAATTTTGGTGGAACAGATTAAAAATGAAATGAGATTCATTTTTCTCATTTTAAAACATGAAATAGCTGTGTGGTTCCAGACTATTTCCCAAAACATGATCACAGAAGACTTTTTTAACGCTTTTGCTGACAGTAACAAAAAGATATAAAAACCCGAGATGACAATGAAAACCTCTTTGGGGTCCCAGTTAAGGTGCACAGTATATTGTCAGGATGCTTCCTGGAGAAACTGATGTCCCATCATACCTAAGAATGAGAAAAAAAACTTCAGAGCAGGCTTTTGTCTTCTTTTTTACTGTCCGTAAGAGTTGTTCCTAAAGTAATTTTTATCCTTGAGTTTGAAATGTGCTGTAGATAGAAAAAAAATTAATGATAGGTGTCAGATCCAAGTGTCTCTTCCACTTAATGATGATTTCCAAAGCACAAAACTGGCAACAGTTTCTCCACACATAAAAGGGGAGACGAGTCTCTATTTTGTGTTCCCTACTGCTCCCCACTTTCACCTTTCTCTTAGTCCCAAACATTCCCCTGCAGGTCCCCCATGTCCTCCATGCTTGCTTTATATGTGACAGTTGCCATTAGCATTCCTGTTACTCCAATGATATTCTTCAAGGATAGTTCTAATTTGTGTACCTTTATTTTTATTATTCTTGTCAAATCAATCTTTATAGTTTTTTTATAAAGGATAACCATGGTAAAGATGTCTTGTTGTGCTGACTTTGCATTAGGGCAACGGAGCTGGTGAGGGATCTGGGGAATAAGTCTTATGAGAAGAGGTTGAGGGATCTGGAGGTGTTCAGCCTAGAGAAAAGGAGGCTGAGGGGAGACCTTGTTTTCTACAACTCCCTGAAAGGAGGGTGTAGAGAGCCGGGGGTCGATCTCCTCTCTGAAATCACAGGCGATGGGACAAAAGGAAATGGCCTCAAGTTGCACCAGGGGAGGTACAGATTGGAGACTGGGAAACATTTTTACACTGAAAGGGTTATTCAGCCTTGGACTGGGCTGCCCAGGGAAGTGATTGAGGCACCATCCCTGGAGGGATTTAAAAGGCAGGTTGACATGGTGCTTAGTGACATGGTTTAGTGATGGTTTTTTATCAGATTGGTGGTTGGACTAGATGATCTTAAAGGTCCCTTCCAACCTAGACAATTCTATGATTCTATGATTCTACATAGTATCTCTTATTTTACATTGAATGAATGGAAAAAAGAAAAGGAAATTGTGAAAGGATTGTGGGTCTTAAAATGTGTGTCTTAATAATGACATATATACATGCATTATTGAAGAACAATTGTAAACGCAATCGGGTATCAGTTAAAAATAACGGCAAATGAAATAGGTATTTGCTTTGAAATATTAGTGTGTTATCTTGTGGGCTTGTGTGATAACTCTATACCTAATACAGCTGCTATTCTCCTTCTGGAATTGCAGTAACGATACTATGATATTTGCAAATGCATGCACATACCTGACATGCTTTGAAAACCTTTAATATTAAAAGCATTTGAGGTGTTAAAATGTAGATCTCTCACTTCACTGTAGAAGTTTTCATGCATGTTGACTAGGGCCTCTTTTATCCTCCTTCAGGTTAAAATTTCTAGGTGTTAATCCGTTTACATACCTTAAGTAACAGCACCTTTGATTTAAATGGCTGTGTTCTGTGGAGATCAGTGTCTCCTATAACCCAGTACCTTTTCAGTGTAAGCCTCTGTTTATGCAAATAACGGATTAAGTTCTATTCACAACTGTGATAAATAGCTCATAAATAGTAGTAGCTTGAAGAGAAAACCCACTGAGTACATGTTTTCTCCACTCTTTAGTGGATGGTGGTTCATTTTGTTTCGGGGCAAGACATAATTATTCTGACCAAACATTTGCAAGTTTTGGCTCTATGCTGTCAAGCTTTCCTAAGCTTCATTAAAGCGTAGCCAGAAGCTTATTAAGACACGTGAAAAACAACAATTATCTTAAGTGTGGGTTCAGGCAAGGTTCAAACCAGATTTTGATTGTAATGCCATCAAAGTAGCTGAACTGGGATTTACCTATACTACACATCAGAAACTTAAATGTGCTTCATGGTATTCTATGAAATAACTACGTTATTTATCATCTTTAATTCATTTCAAGGTCATAGGAAAGTACAGCAGCAATAAAAAGTCATAAACTGGTGAGATACAGTGCACTCTATGTTGTGCAGTGTACTGCTCAGAATGATTCCAAGAGGCTCACAATAACTCATGAGAAGGAGTAGGCTAAATGATCCAGAAAAATTAAGTTAGCGGTGACCATCAACTCAAGTACTTCATTCTCAGAAAAAAAAAAAATGTTAAATCTTTCCAGAAGTCAGTCTAAACCAAACTTTTTATAGTTCAGAAAGATTAAATACTAAGTTATTTTATTAATAATTTTTTTTTCCTGTACTCTGAGGCATAATCTTAATTCTGCCCTATGATACAAAGAGCCATACTCTGGGAAGGCAACCTCGAGAACTTTTTCACCTGCTTCCTCTGGAGATGTATGTCCTATTGCATGGAATATTCAGAAGATGGATCCTGAAAGCGCAGCTTCTGCAAGGCAGTATGCTGCATTCAGATCTGTTCTGGAGCCTTTAATTTGCATCACTTCTGAAAGAATGAAAGAGGATGACCTGAATAGTAAATTTGAAAATACACAACTTTGGCTAAAGAAAAAAATGAAAATAAAACTAAAGAACCAAGGCCTAATAGAAATACCTGAATGTATTTTACATTATATTCAGAAGTGAAGTCATTATGATGTGACTAATGTATTAGCTCCTAAAAATGAACAGTCCAGCACACCTTCCTCACCCCTTTGTATCAACACTCATGTGCAGTACCAAATTAGCATAGTAACGGAGGATGGCAGTTACGTAGATTAAATTCTGGCCATATTTAAGTCTCTGGCATTCATGTGTGGTAATATAAACAGTAAAAATTTAGTTTAAAATTTAGTTTAAAACCAGTTATTTGCTATATAATCTAATAAACATGTGGATTATTTCTTTTCTACAAACCTTAACTATTTGGAGAATTTAATGTTTCCTTGATATGTAACTCAGCCGGAAAATAACCATGACAACATACATCAGTTCTTTGTCTTTAGGAATTTGGAGTATGATCTTATCATGAGTTTTATTAAACTGTAAAAAGTATCTACAAATTCATTTAGAGATCTGTTAGCTCGCCTCTTGTATAGGAAGACAAGATAGAAAACTGCCAAATGTGCTTTAGAGGATTAGCAGGCACTGGCAAGGGGATAGATTGAATCTCCTACTCAAATGTAATCAGCTCTAAATTTCAAGACGTGTATAACAGCGTGTTGTGAGCATATATCTTCTCTTCATATTTGGAGGGAATTATAACATGATATTGTTCCAAAACCCAAATGATAAGCAGGTATTTCCAGGAATTTGTGAAGTAGTCACAACTTGGTGAACTATTCAGGAGAAGCAACTCACTGAACCCACCTGTAAAGAGCAAGGAAAGGCTAAATCAGTAAAACAATGCCTAGGGCAACCGTTTGTTTTTTTCTCTTTCAATTTTGATCTGTTCTAGTATCCGTGATATTAGTAACAAAAAGAAAACTCTTGGCTTTTATTATGTGTTCTCAATCTTCTCCTGCCATGAAGCTTTCTCATTGACTTACTTGCACGTAAATGTGTTCTGTTTACTATGTTAACATCCCTGTTAACTAGATTTGGTATCAGCCATCAGTAAGCGAGCACACCAGGAAACAAATAACTTTCATTGCTCAATGCTTTTGAGTTTATAGGACATACTTTTTGGTTTATAGGACACCTAAGGAGTGTCACTCCTGGTATAAGCACATCTGGCTCCACACGTCTGATCCTGCTAGAATCAATTTAATATCAGATCCATTGATAGCGTGTCTATTGTTGCTACTCTTGATTAAACCAATCTGATTCAGAAATACAAATCAAGAGAATTCAGGAGTTATATTTTTCTTGGACCACTCAAAAGAAGCTCGTACAAAATAGAGAGGAATACAAAGAAAGAGAAACTTTATCAGTGAAAACAAATTCCACAGAGATCTAGGTTGAATTCACCTCACCGGAGAAAAGGAATAACACTTTTAAACCATCCTATTATATACTGGGACTGGCTATCAGGTTCAATTTTGGTTTATTCCACAAATTCTCAATACTTCGGCAGCCAATTATCCATAGGATATTTAATCTTTTCTATCTGTGCTCAGAAAACTTTCTAATTCATGTTGAATGTGACATTCATTGTCTGAAATAATCCTGTGGTAGCCTGGGTCAAGCGCCCAGGTCTCGCTCCTCCTCATCCCTACACCTGGCACGGTTCGAAAACACTGAGACCTTGAAACCCCCGCACTGCAGTTAGCTATAAAGTAACTATTTACACAAAATCAGACATTAGACTCTTCTAAAAGTTCAGTTTTCCCAAACATTAGAAGAGATCTTACTGAAAAGTGAAATTACGGAAAGAGAAATTAATCCTGTGTCACTCAAACCAGGATGAAAAAGACATTTTTTTTTCATTGGGGAATGGAAGCTATCTAAAATATATTGCTTCATGAATTTTCAATATTTCTAGCAACCTCTTGCAGTTGTCTTAATTTTTGTGATTCAGAACAGAGCTATGTTCATAAGCAGTTCCCAGGTAAAGGTAAATTCATTATGATTCATGGCTATTGAAACCTTGATGTCAAAGTATAGATCATTGTTCCTTCCTGACACAGTGCTAAAATCATCCTCTTTTCTTTCATTCAGAGACACTTACTCTCTACTTCCCAATAATTTGAAAACTAGTAAATCCAGGGGATTGTTGACTTTGGTGTGAGATGATTTTTCTGTTTCTCTGCCTAGATGTTTTGATGGCTTCTATGTTTTCAGGGAGGGGGAGGAATAGGAATGAAGCTGGAGCTTAGTTATAAATTTAGCAAACACAGATAAAGATCGGTGGATTAAGCATCCTCGTTAAAGGGAACGGAAAGCTTGTTTTGATGAAGTACCTAATAGACATTTTTTAGTTCCTGAGCCCTTAGGATTAATCAATTGTGATGACTAATTTTGTCCTGCAACTTTAAGGAGAGCAGCAGGCAGCGTCTCAGTTTTAGTAGTTCTTCAATTCGTTTTCAACTCCTGATGAAAGGAAACGCACTCATAAGCTTACATGTGGTTACATTTAGTAAATGTACATTACATTGACACCTAATGCAAGCAAGACCATTCGTGCTGTGTTTAAGGTGACACAAAATAATCTTTTCCTATCCCTTTGTTTGGCTCCATGCTCATCACACGGTGAGACACAAGTTAATGGTGAGGCACAATTAAATATAGCCATGGTCAGAAATAAAACTTTCAGCATCTTCTTCCAGTTCATGTTTTCTTTTGACACAGAATCTTGCCAGAACTGGATACAAGTGGTGTGAATTTACACTGGTGTTATTTTCTTTCCTTCCACACCAGTAACCAGGAATTATACCCACTCCTCCTTTTTTGCCCAAGCTGTAACTCTAAAAATGTTGTTGAAGGTGGCTGATCATAACTGTTTCATTCTTCTTTGTTCTGCTGCAGATTTCATCTTTCACCCACTCACACGCTTGTTTGGGTAATTTTGCATTTTTCCATCATGTTTTGTTAGACATTACATTACTTCTGTAACTAAATCACTAATATTTTTTTGCTAAAATCCACCCTCCATGACTGCCTGTGCTAAATTCCAATATCAGATAAGACAGTCACGACATTTGAAATTCCCCTTGTCTATATTATTTATGGAAATAAAGAAATAATAACAACTGACTTAAAATTATGAACAGTGGAAGCTGACGGCCTAGACAAATAGATCATACTGTTAATACCCTCATTTTCTCTTCTTTTCTCTGTAGTATTCTTCCTTGGATCAAGCTGACTGTACTTCAGGAGAGGTACAAAACTTCTCCACAGCTTTATGCACTGAACACTGAAACACAAACATTAAACTGAAATCCCTGGGGCTCCTCTAAATCAGATAGTATAGGCTAGTAAGCCATGTCTAATTCTGGTTAAGAAACACCCATTTCTTAAATTTTGCTGAAATTAAATATAGTTCTGCAATAAATTTAATGGCACTTTATTTCATTTTATTTTCAGGTACCTTCTCTGAGTCAAGTTCCCACCTCAAACCAAAAAGCAGAGTTTGTCCTGTGATATTGTGCAGCTCATCACTGACAGAACTAAATGGCAAGTTACTGAAAATAGCCGTCATAATACTCCCTTTATAGCAAGCATTTGCTTGAATGTCATCTAACATTCTTAGCAATAACATCCTGTGTGTGTTTTGATTTAAGATAGCAGAGCTCAATTGTGCTGAATGACCTTTTGAGAATAATGATTTGCTGCTTATTCATGGTGCCTGTTGCTCTTAAAATTACTGGCAATCTTGCTATCTCTGAACCTTCAGTGTTGCATTGACAAGTGCTTAAAGGTGTAATGAAAATCATTTTTTTTCCTGAACTGTGGGACATCCCAAACTGATGGCAGATAATATAGGTAGACTTGGAAATAATGAATAGAAGCACGGAAAATCACCTTCCTCTTTACATTTCCTTGCCAGGACCAGATTTTATATTCCTCTTTTTTTTCTGAATCGCCTACTGTTGCCACTCAGTTGGGGGATAATTCTCAAAAGGAAGAAAATTTTCAATCTGTTTAAAGAAAGCCAAGCAAAAGAGTAATAATATCCATCACGTGAAAGAACTCATTGTTTTGGGAAAAAAATTTAAAAACCCAAGGATTTCCACAGGCAGCTCCCAGTGCACCCAAGTCTGTATTCAGGAGAAAATTGGTCATTGTAAGTGAAAACAAGGACTCCTGACTTGCATCTGACATGGCAGCATTTTGCAACAATGCATTTTTCTTGATAATTCAATAAATTTAAAATATAATATTGGGTTGTCTCTTGTTGTTATGTTCATTTGCATTTGCGACATTTTTCCGCTCTTGCTTTTTTTTTTCAGTAGGAAGGGTAATCGGATTCATTATACAGATGGTAGGGTGAATTAATGAATTAGGCATGTTTGGGATAAGAATGATTCTATTCATTCCTGTTTGCATAAAAGACTTATTCCGGAATACAGACATTTTCTTCACTGGTCAACATCAACAAGATATCTTCTCTTTAAATATGAATATATGAACAAGGAAGGAAAAATTACTATGTAATGCACAGAACTTTGAATGTCTCCATTTAAAATGAATACATTGTATGTCTTTCTGGTTTTAAAGAATAATATTCTACTCTTCTACATAATACTTTTTCTATATTACCCCAAGGAATTATATTCTTTATGCTTTTGAATTGCTTTTTGTACAGCATTTCCTCGTCTTACTGCCACTTGTTAAGACTGCACATAAGGCACCATGTAGTAGATACTCCTTGACGTGGTCCCTACAGAAGGAAGCAGTAAATTCACCCCAAAGACATATTTAAACCTTTAGGGTTTAAACTTATGCATAGCTTAATGGGCAGAAGTCTCTATCCTAATATCCCTGAAACTAATTTATTCAGCTGAGTCAGAATTCCATTTTGAGTCTATCCAAATGAAGGAAGTGTCATAGAATGAAAGAAATATGTTTAAAAAAGGGTTGCAGTTGCGGTAAATTCTGTGACCTAGTGTCTAATTTCATTGGGGTGATGAGTGTCTCTTTGCTTAAACACTCTTTAAGACGCTAGACTAAGTTTAAATTGTAGTTTCTTACTATTCCCCTTCACTTTATATGAATGTGTAATATAAATTATTATTTTTAATCTTTGATTCAGAAGCGTACTTAAGCATGCTGTGTTGAAAGGGACAATTCACATCTATAAATTTAGGAGCAATCTTTAATATCCATTTAGAAATACGCAGGGAAACAAAATCTAATTTGATATGTTTCATTACCCTCAAAATGTTGCTTGCTGCCTACCATAATGCTTAAATGTTTTTGATAAAGGAAGAAAATATACTTGGAACCAAATTTAGGCTTTTACTGTGGGTAACAACACAGCTCCCAGACGCAGTCAGCAGATGTGGCAGTTTGCACAGCAGTTTCTGGGCTCTGCTGCTTTGAGGTTTTCTTGAGATCTTGTCAAGAGTTCTGGCACTTTCCCTGGGATCTGGGAACTCCCAGGTCTCCCTTTTTTTTTTCCCTTTTTGAAGATGGGGATTATGTTTCCCCTTTTCCAGTCAGTGGGAACTTCACCGGCTTACCATGACCTTTCAAATATAATGGAAAGCAGCTTAGCAACTTCATCTGCCAGTTCCATCAGGAGCTGTGGATGGATTTTGCATTTCATCAGGTCCCATGGACTTAGGTACCTTCAGGATCCTTAGATGGTCTTGAACCTCATCTTCTACAGGGGCGGTTCTTCATTCTCATAGTCCCTGCCTTTGCCTTCTACAAATTGGGTGGTATTGTACGAGCCCTTGCCAGGGAAGACCGAGGCAAAAAAGTCATTCAGTACCTCAGCCTTCTCCATATCCTGGGTGACCAGGTCTCCTGTTTCCTCCCAGAGAGGGTCCATATCTTCCTTAGTTTTCCCTTTGTCTCTGACGTACTTAGAGGAGATTTCCTTGTTGTCCTTGATGTCCCTGGACAGATTTAAATCTGTCTGGGCTTTAGCTTGCCTAATCTGGTTCCTGGCCACTCAGACAGTTTCTCTGTATTTCACCCAGTCTATGTGTCCTTGCTTTCACCTTCTGGAGGCCTCCTTTTTGTTTTTGAGCTTGTCCAGGAGCTGCTTGTTTATCCATGCAGGTGTCCTGGCCTTTTTGCCTGACTTCTTTGTTGGGATGTGCCACTCCTGAGCTTGGAGAAGGTGATCCTTGAATACTAACCAGCTTCCTTGGGCCCCACTTCCTTCCAGGGCTTTTTCCCATGTGTACCCTGCCAAGAAGAATATCCCTTTAGTCAGTTGGGGTCAGCTGTCTTGGCTGTGTCCCCTTCCAACTTCTTGTGCTCTCCCTGCCTACATATTGGTGGAACGGTATGAGAAGCAGAAAAGGCCTTGCCTCTGTGTGAGCGCTGCCCAGCAGTGACGAAAACATCCCTGTGTTATCAACACTGTTTTCAGCACAAAGACAAAACATAGCCCCATACTAGTTACTATGAAAAAAATCAATTGTATCCCACCCAAAACCAGTACAGGTGCAAAGGAGAGACTAGAGAAGCCTTCTCCCTGGTGCATGTACATTCTTAGGTATGGTGATTGCACATCAAAGGTCCATTTCCTATTGGACTCTTGGAACCAGACAAAGCTTTGGATGGAGGCTGCAGCTCTGGCTTCAGAGAATGTGTAGGACCTCTTGCAGAGTCTTGGGTACGTGGTGTTTTAGCCTGCAGGAGATAGGCAGTTGTTGAGGAGCAGTGCTGCCAAGTGAAGGAGGTTTGGGTGGAGGTCAGCAGACTGTGCAGTATCAGAAATTATAAGAAAGAGATCAACTAGATATTCTCTGAGACCCTATAGCTTCAAGAGTCTGAACTTTCAACTGCAGGGTAGGGACAGAAATACCCTGTACCTGGTAAATCCAAAAGTGGAAACTCCTATCATGATGAAGGCTGGAAGCTGACAATTCCTCCTACCAGGAGGAAGGTTCCTGCCTTACTTCATAACCTCAGAATAGTTTAACTGTAGTTGTTGAGGATCTTTGAGTGCTGTCAAATGGAGCACATCAGATGGCTGAGCCTGAGCCACACGTAACCACTAGAAGGAAGCCATGAGTGACAGTGGTAGGAGACTCCCTACTGCAGAGGACAGAGGCATCCATCTGCTGACTTGACTTGCCACCTTGGAAGGTTTGTTGGTTTGTTGCTTGTCAAGGGTTTGCACATAGAATCATAGAATAGTTTTGGTTGGAAGAGACCTATAAGATCAAGTCCACTTGTTACTGCAGACACTGCCAGGTTACCACTAAACCATGTCCCTCAGAGCATCTACATGTCTTTTAAATACCTCCAGGGATGGTGACTCAACCACTTCCCTGGGCAGACTGTTCCAATGCTTGGAACCACCTTGGGATGTTGTGGAGAGACTGCAGAGGTTCTTCAGGCTTTTTGACTGCTACTTTGCTGCTTTTCCATGTAAGCACCAGGGACACTACTGGGGTGACCTGGGAAGTATCAAGTGTGACTAGGTTCTGGGGGCAGAGTTTAAGGGAACGGGGTTTTGATCCCACTAGTAAAGCAGAAATACCTGAGGAGTACTCAGTGGATCGTGTGGGTTGTACAGCTTGTGGTGATAGCAGGGTGTTGGTTTCTATGATCTTGGGAGCCTTTGTGAGGCTCAACAGCTCTTTGGAAGATCCATTTGGCTACATGGGGCAAAAGTATCTTCACCAGCAGCCTGGCCAAGCGAAACTGAAGTGGGTCTTTTTGAGGATAATAGATGAGTAAACAACTAAGTGACTGCAGAACATCTTCAAGGGGAGAGCTCTCAAGCATGTATTAAGGAAGCAGCACACTTGGCTGCCTCTCTGAAGTGCTTCCGGACTAACGTGAACAGAACTGGGAGCAAACAGGAGCAGTTATCGTGGACTTGTTAAGACCTATACTAATAATTTTGGGGGACTAATAAATGTTTGTATACACACCTTGAGATTTGCCTCACCTTAGTCTGCGTCGTTGGGGATTTATGAATCTGAGTAGCTCCCTGCCCCCCTCTTTCCTGAGAGTGGGACGCGACAACCACATGACTAAGAGCATTGTCCAGGTGCTCCTTGAACTCTGACAGGGTTATTGTCATGACCCTGAGGAGCCTGTTCCAGTGACCAACAACCCTCTCAGTGAAGAATCTTTTCCAAATATCCAATCTGAACTTCCCCTGACACAGCTTCATCCCAACCATGGCTTGCTCTTGAATAAAATGCAGCGTAGAAGAGTAGAAGCGTGGTGGAACTACATGGCTGCAATTTATACACGCACACACATGTATTGGAACTCATGGTTTCTTTGTTAACCAATGCATTCACCTTAGCTTGAGGAATTGCCTGGACTGGTACTTCTTTGCCTGTCTCTCTCCCTTTTTAATTGACTGGTGTTTTGATAACCTCTTCTGTTAATTAGATGCAGCTAGGAGCAACAAGGCTCCTATGTTTGAATGGCCTTACTACGGCCCCTCCTGTTGATGTGATAAAGAATGTATAGTAAATGACATGTTTTTCAAGGAAAACTTCTGTGAACTAATGTGTTTTTGCTCCCTCTAGATGGATCGAATGAACCAGAAAATAATCCAAAATTGCCTGTAAGTACCTGTTGTGGTTTCAGCTGTGCTAGAGGTAACTTTCTTGCTGGCAGCTGGTATAGTGCTATGTTTTGGATTTGGGATGAGAAACACCGTTGGTGGCGCACTGGTGGTTTTGATAGCTGCTTAGCAATCAAGGCCTTTTCTGCTTCTCATATTGCCCTGCCAGGAACTGAGGAGGAGGAGGAGGGGGGCACAAGAAGTTAGCAGGAAACACAACTGGGACAGCTGACCCCAACTGACCAAGGGGATGTTCCATGCCATGTGACGTTCTCAGTATATAAAGATGGAAGGGAGAAGTTAGGAGTTGGCGCTTGCCTTCCCGAGTCACCACTATGAGTGATGGAGCCCACCTTTCCTGCAGATGGCTGAACACAAAACAGGGAGGGACTGGCATGATAAACTTGTTGCACCTTTCCTCTCGCTCCCCATTTGGCTGCTACTTGAGATTATCGTGCCTCCTAATAGCTGACAATAGCAAAGTCTAGGAAAAAGAATGTACGTAAACGAAGACTTCCATAGGTGGTTTATTGTGACTTTACAGCTAGATGAAGGTAGTTCTGGATAAAATGGAAATGTGTTAAGAAGGTGAGGTTTGTGGCCTAGGACATAAGACAACCGATACAGTAGAAAGAAGATATAAAAATATGCATTTTTCCTTGTCTTTTAGCCAAAGGGAAGTAGTTCATACTAGACATTTAAAAGAATCTTAAAGTAGAAAATCGAGTGCTAAACTTCTAAACAAATTTAAGTGTTTGATATAATTTATCCCTGTTAATATTTGCTAGAGGCCAAGATTAGACTATTTTTAGAGTAACTTACGTCAATTTGCAACCATTTTAACAACATGCTCTTTGTGCACATTTGTGTGCCATATTCATGAAGCACATCCCTCTATCTTAATGAACACTTACCTCATTGTCAACATGTCTGTGCCCTTAATTTTAGCATGATGTCGTAGGTACTGCTTCCAGGAATCCAAACCCCATTATTAGCGAGCGCAGTGAATGACTTCATGTTTACTGAGTTGAAAACCGACGAGCAAACCCATGTTCCCAAAATGCTGCTTCAATTTACAGCAGCTTAGTCCTGCTACGAAATGTTGAATGCGTGGCCCCCATCTTCTCAGTTCTCAGTGGGCGAGCCGGGTTAGATAATGGCTACAGAATTGCTTTCAAGGGCTCTGTTAGATGTCATCCTGCCATTTCACATGCCATTCTTCCTGCTTGTTCAAAACAAACAAGCAGGCTCTCAAGCAGAAGGGGAAAATCTATATCTGAACCCATTTCAGAACAATCTATACTCCCTTCTATGAAAACAAACTTTTCGGTTTATTTCTATAAATTTGTATTGCTCCACCACTATTCTCAGGAAGCCTAGCTACAATAACGGTTTCTAGCTGTGGTTAGGTTTGTATATATACTCCTTCTCTCTTTCTTTGACCCTTTTTTCTTCTTATGCCTGAAAATCCCACTGAAAAAGAGCTCCAAGATAAAGTTTCAAATAATTCAGAGGATATATACAGGAATAAAAGGATATAAAGATAAAAGATATAAAATTCTTCATTGCAAAAACATAAATATATTTGCCTTAAACATATTTATCCAATTATATATAAAAATTATAATGATTAATAATAATTATATATATTATAATGATTAATATAATTTCTTCAGGCTTAAAACATAACAATTAGCATAGCATTAAAGAAATCAGCCCTATGTAGGGAATGTATGTAGGTTTTGCTATTTATTCTTTAACACAAAGGGACTAAAACATTTATAACCTTACATATATAATCTAAGAATGGTTCAAAATGTATATTAAAATGCATATATACATTTTGCCTGAGAGTTCCACTTCGAGATTGAGTGTGTCCAGGAGACTACTTATTACTAAATATTAGACTGAGAAAGAAGACTTTTCGTTTCAAGGCAATAACACAGAGGAACAAAAGGATTTTGTGAAGGCTTCCTCTTAAACTTCAAGAGGCCAAAAAGCCCATTATTATAAAAATGAAAACATAGACACAAGAGATCCATTTTTTGTTTGTTTTCATTTTAATTTACCTGTGCACCCACGGTGGTTTATTTATTAATTTGTTTATTATTATTATTCAGTGTCTGTAAGGATGACTCTCTGAATTTCACTATAGAAATAATTGCCAAGGTTTCTTTTTACTTAACTGGGAGATAACTACATGAAAGCAAAATTTAAATAAAACAAGAGATACACAAAAGTTTCTTCTACAGATTTTGTTATACTTTTTTGATTCTTAGTCATAATATGTCATTAAAATAGTTTATATTGAAGTTTGGGAATACCGCTGAGACTTCAACGGTGTTAGATATTGTGCAAACAATGATGAAACTTTCTGACACCAAGAAATATGCACACCGATGGTTGATGAAGTTTTAAAGTTTTTAATTCTGTCTATATTTAAGAGAGACTGGACATTTGTCTGCTTAATTTTTGTCTTCCGTTTTGCACAATCAGTTGTCAAAGCTTGATTTCATGTGAAATGTAAGTTAAACTTCGCATATTTCATGAAAGCAGCTGGCTGTTTCTGGAAGTGTTAATTTCTCCTAATGAAAGACATAACTAAAGTTTCCATCTTAAGATTCAGCTTCCCAGTTAAAATAAGTGCAGTTCAACTGAAGATTTTATTCACGATGCATCATAAATGAGATGGGCCAACGTAGAGCGTATTCTCTCAGGTACTGCAAATTTTTCACTCATGACTGCACAGATTATTGTATGGCACAATTTACTGTGTTTATTAGTAACTTAATTATGATTGTGTTTATTTTTAAATAACCTTGACTGTTAGCTTGCAATACAAAACTAAAACTTAGTTGTCTTATCTAAGGTGTCTGCTTAGATTTCTGCTAAAACAGGCAGCAATTTGAATGCAGGAATTTACAGCAGAAATGGTTTTCACTGTTATCATTGGTTAGAAAACTGATTTATAATTGTGTGGAATACTGGAAGGGTACTGCAGGTAGTCCAGGGCAAGTAAAAACCTTGAAGTGGGCTTCGGCTCAGAATTGTCCTTTAGCAGGAGACATCAGTCCATGTAGACATGATTGGTCTCCTAATTAGAGTTAGGTGGTAAAATGTGGCAAGTATCCTCTGAAAACTCTAGATGTGGGTCATATGCTCTTTTACATTTTCACATCATTATATTAGGAATAGCAAGTCCACACTAAGGCATGTAACGTCCATGGCAACGGTTCGACTCCGTGTACAAGATAAATGCTTCCTCCTTCATCTCTCAAGGATTCGCTGGCTGAAAGTTGTCGGAACGCTGAAAGTAGGAGGGGAAACCGAGATGGCAAAGGAGGAAGGAAAATAGGAATTGAAAGTGCTTTTCTTCAAAGACTTTTGACAGACGGCTTTGATCTAGTTTATACATAAATGGAGCTTTGAAGAGCTTGGTTATCCCGTACCTAATTGGGTGTCAAAGTTCATTATCACACTCACAGTCCCTGACTATTCCAAAATTTTATTTTATTTTTTTTCTTCCCCTATCATTGTTTTTTTTATCTAAAAAGTGCTGCCATGACTTTCCCAGAGGCAAGTTCCACCTTTTGGAGTACAAAACAAAAAATTATTTTTGATTTCTAAAAGAATTAGACTAAAATACCTTTTTACTCTTTGTCATTGTAAGATTTGGGTTTGTTTTTTTTCCTCTAGTGAGATAATCACTTGAATCATCTTTTAATTCTGAAATGTCATGGGGAACTACTGGGATGTGGTTGTGTTGGTCACGTATTTTCCAGCTGAAAACATGAAGCGTAGTGGCAAGTTTAAGCTCACAGTGACTGGTATGGAAAAGGACTTTAGTTTTGCTACAATGGTATTAATTTGACATGAAAAACCCAGCTTACAGTTTTAGGTGTAGGATAAACTGCAAAACTCACATTAGCATGTTTTATATAATAATATATAATATTATAATATATTATTATATATTATATATATTATATATATATTATATATATTATATATAATATAATAATAAAAACCCTTTTAAGTATTTGAAGCCCCTCTGGTACTTACAGTATATGGTAATGCGTTACATACATCGCTGTAAATACTTAACTAAAGAGAAACGTGGTAAAGCAATTTTGTACATAATAATTTCCTATAGATGCCTATTATTGCTGTGACTATTAGGGGATTTAATCATTCATTCCAGTCTTTATATATAATATATATATAAAAAACTGGTTGATAAGGTGAACAAGCAAAAAAAATAATAATGCTAAGGAAGTTACTGTATGAGTCTTCTGGAATTAGTTTAGTTATTTCTTTCAAGAGACTAAATTTCCAAAACATTACAGAACTAGATGTTTTTGTGTGATTGCTACCTGTAAGAGAAATTAGGCATGGTTTTACTAGTCATCTGATTACAGGCAGTCCTTTACTTAAGAAACCAGCCAGGTGTGCTGTAAACAGACTTTCAAATACTTCAAGCTTGTCAAGTAATTGTAACTAGTTTTTAAAATTTTAATTCAGTAATTAATGAGTAAGTTAGTTTGACTTGTTATTTGTTTTTTGCTACTTGTTATTTAATTTTTGCATGCCAATGTGCAGAGGAGCAGAAACAAAAATACATAGCACGCAAATTGGTTTTTCATCTTGTTTTAAGACAACAGATTGAGATAGAACATGTGACACTTCTACATGTACCTTCTCCTGATTTTGTTCACTGGGGCAGAACTATCGCTGAGACCAGCTATGTCTATGTATCCTCAGACACTGAAAGTATTTATGATGTATGTCACTTTTTTAAGCTTTTTTAAAAAATTTATTTTGACCAGAAAGCAGTATTTTCATATTGCAAACTGTGAATTCCGTTTTTTCATTGTTAGCATACCTACATTTAAAAATAATTCTTAAAACATAATCTTAGGAAATGACTATGGATGAAGATCTGTCACTTTAGGTCTGGCTTAGACACTTTCAAAATAGCTTTGTTTTTCATTGGAAAATGACAAAGAAAACCTTTTTTATAAACCTTTTTTAAGTTTTGAAGTGGAGCTCTATTATAGCCTAATATTTTTTTTTTCTATTTGGATTGTCTTTTTCCTTCATTAATTTGGCAGGCAAGTGAGAATAGTGTAAAAACAACAGAAGCTTCTTAAGCCCTTTAAAGGAAGTCCTTTCCCTTAGAATATTGGGTTTTATTAACAGCGGTCATTATGTGGGAGTTATACAAGAAGAATTTTAGATTTTGGCAAAGTCTTACAGTTGTTGATTATGTTCTGCCTCATAAACTGCATTTACGGGCCATTGTTTTATTTGCTATTTCTTGTCAGCATATGTGTTCTTTTGCAACGCCATCGTTTGCGTCTGCTGGTTTATTTGAAAGACATTGTTCAGGTATACAGAGCTCTCCAAATTCCTGAGCATTTTGTAAAATGTGACTGTTGGATAGAAATGATCCTTGTCGTAGTGCCTCTCCCACTGGAAAGCAAGGGAATAAATTTGGCACTTATTAGACATTGAAGAATCCAAAGGGGAAGAAAGGTACTAAGAATTCCCTAATCATCATGTAATCTGCTACTGGCTTGGACATCATAAATGCTACCATAAGGAATAAATCCTAAGGAGAGGAGCTTTTGCTATTTTTGTTGGTTACAAAGTATATTTTTGTCCTTAATAAAAGAAAATTTATTTTTAAGTCCTTAAATAACATCTTACTAAGCAAAAGTAATTTTAATAAATAAGTATTAATAAATATTTTCACTTTGAAATCAAAGTTGAAGTGCTCAAAGCGTTAAAATTGGTATTTTAAAATGAAAAAATGTTGTATTTATATTAAACTAATATTATCATTATTTTTTTCAGAAAACTGAACTATCCACTAAAATAAGTAGAATGAAACCAGTGAATAAATGACAGTATCAATACAGTCTGCTCTTTTTGTTCGTAACTGTGTGTTGGGTTGGCCTTGACCAGCTGCCCACCCAGCCCCTCCCTCCCTCTCTCCTCCTCAACAGGACGCAGGGAGAAAATCAGATGAAAAAGCACGTAGGTTGAGGTAAAGACTGGGAGATCATTTACTGGTTCCTGTCACGGGCAAAACAGACCCACCTTGGGGAAAATTCCGTCTACTGCCAGTTAAAATGGATTTCAGTAATGACAAAGACAAAACACCACCTTCTCCCCTCCCTCTCCTTTCTCCCAGGCTCCACTTCACTCTTTCCCTCCAGATTCCTCCATGTTCCCCCGTGTCTTCCCTGAGCAGCTCCTTCCTCCCCATACCTTCCCCTCGCTCCATTACGGGCTCTCCCTCAGCCACAGTTACTTCAGGAGATACCCAACTGCTCCAGCGTGGGGTCCTTGGTGGGCTGCAGCTCCACTGTGCTCTCATCTGTGGGGAACTACTGTCTCCACTGTGGTCTCATGCACAGACTGCAGGAGAATCTCCGCCCTGCCTGGAGCATCTCCTTCTCCCCCTCCTTCCCTGACCTTGATCTTCATATTATTGTTTCTCACACTTGTGTTTATTATTTTCCTCGCCTCTCTGTTCTCCAGCATTTTTACCTTTTCTTAAATATACTCTTACAGAGAGGTTGTTTTTTCTCAGCTTCTTTGGGAGTTGCTTTTTATCTTGCAGCCTGTACAACTGAAATTATTCTTCTTCTTGTCTTTGCTATTTCCCTTTTTTGTTTTCTGACATCATTCTCTTCGTTACTTACTCTCTGACCCCCACAGTATTGTCCCATCCTTGGCTGTCAAAACCAGTCCATCAGCTTTATTATGGCTCCTAACCAGTCTGGCTTTGTCCTCCTTCCTTCGTCTCCTTAGTTAAAAACCAAATGTGTTTCCCATATTCACTTTTGGAATTAGCATATATCTTCAAGTCCTTCTATGCACTTTGTTGCATCAGAAATAATCAGAAATCTTCCTTTTCAAACGTGTTTTCTCTCGTATCTCTCTGAGGGAAGATAGTCTCTGTAATACCCCATTTGGTAGACTCTCACGTTTACAGAATCACAGAATCACAGAATCTTAGTGGTTGGAAGGGACCTTTGAGATCATCGAGTCCAACCACATTAAAA
>JAOTQQ010000041.1:19386333-19437672 GCA_026546715.1 Gallinago undulata
CTGCCCTGCACTTGCCTTGAGAGCTCACTCAGGATGATCCTCTCCATGATCTTTCCCGGTACCGAGGTCAGGCTGACCTGTAGAGTATGTTTTCTCTACATGACACCATAAAAAATGGAATGTGCTTCCAGATCGAATAGGTAGAGACAAAAGAAGAAGATAACCTCCCAAAGTTATTATGGTTATTTAATAAAGACCTCTCCATAACCCCATGTTTATTTACAGTGTTTGTTAATCCCCCGTTCTGATGTGCACTTATACTTGCTGAATAACAACATACTTAAGGAGGCAAATATAACTCACTTGCCCAAACTCACACAGTCCTGGAATACAAAATAAAAATCATCAGCTGTACTCTCCTATAACCTAAGTCTATAACTGTAGACAACGCTATAAATGAAATATAAGTCCCATATGAAAACCTTTTAAATTCCTCATTTTGAACCAAGAAATCTATTCAACCAGGCCAAGTGCAAGGTCCTGCACATAGGTCAGGGCAATCCCAGGCACAAATACAGGTTGGGTGGAGAATGAATTGAGAGCAGCCCTGAGGAGAAGGGCTTGGGTGTGTTGGTAGATGAGAAGCTCAATATGAGCCAGCAATGTGCACTGGGCAGCCCAGAAAGCCAACAGCTTTCTGGACTGCATCAAAAGAAACGTGGCCAGGAGGGCGAGGGGTGGGTTCTACCCCTCTGCTCCACTCTCATGAGTCCCCACCTGGAGCACTGTGTCCAGCTCTGCAGTCCTCAGAACAAGATGGACATGGACCTGTTGGAATGAGTCCAGCGGAGGGACACAAAGATGCTCCAAGGGCTGGAGCCCCTTTGCTGTGAGAACAGGCTGAGAGAGTTGGGGTTGTTTATCCCGGAGAAGAGGAGGCTCCAGGGAGAACTTAGAGCCCCTTCCAGCACCTAAAGGGGCTACGGGAGAGATGGGGAGGGACTCTTGATCAAAGAGTGTAGTGTTAGGGTGAGGGGAAATGATTTAAAACTGATAGAGGGAGTTCTAGATCTCAGGAAGAAATTCTTTGGTGTGAGGGTGGTGAGAACCTGGCCCAGGTTGCCCAGAGAAGCTGTGGCCGCTCCATCCCTGGAGGGGTTCAAGGCCAGGCTGGATGGGGCTTGGAGCAACCTGGTCTGATGGGAGGTGTCCCTGCCCAGGGCAGGGGGTTGGAACTCAATGATATTTAAGATCCCTTCCAACCTGAATCATTCTGGGATTCTAAGGTTCTATTGTTACCTTACAGAATCACTTCTTTTTTGAAAAAATAGAAATAAAATTTATAAGACTTGTTTGTTTCCCTAAAGTAAATATCAATGGTTGCTTAAGGAACCTTCCATCCAGAGTGAGTAAAAGTCCCATTTCAAAACAACTCATTAGTGGTTGTGATTAATTAGTGTGAAGAATAATGAGGTATCTGAAATGAGAGTACCAATAATTAAATTGATTGCATGAATTCTTGGATTAATAAAATCCAATTATTCTTATATGTAATTGGCACAAATTTTATTTGTATCTTCTTTTTAGTGAGTTTGCTAATGGTATCAAAAAGTAAACAAAACAAACTAATTGTAAATGAATACAAAGTTCAATTAAACCTCAAAACCCTGCCAAGCCAGCTTTGTGTACAGATTAGTTCAAAGTCCTTATTTATCTACTGAATGCATCAAAGCTAAGGGGGACACAACAGTCCTCGTTTGTGAGTGGATGTTATGGAGAAATTGGAACAGCATCTTTCACGCCCGTGGACACAAATAGAGTTTTCTGGGTTTTGTAATGGGACAGATTTTTCAGATTGAGAGCTCATAGATTTTTTAGTTGTTATGTGAGGAATTTTACTGCTTCTATAGAATAGACAAGATTGGTCACCAGGAGCTAAAGCCAGTTTACAACATTCCAAGAAGTAGCAGAATTTTTTATTTTGATCTCAAGAAGACTAATTAATTGATTCCCCTTTGTTTCTGCCAACATGTTCAGTTTTGCTAATCATCACTGGAGAATAAGTTGAGAATGGTCAAGAAGGAACTCTTTATAATAAGAACAGCCTGAACTAGAATGAAAGGATGTCTCAAAAAATGTACATATAGAAGGCAAAAAAACCCCATAGTCAGATGTTTAATGGGACTTATTGGATACATTCTTGAAGGATTAACACTTGCTTAGGGATAAGAAGATAGGTTAAAAAAAAAGAAAAAAGGATAATTAGGTCTGTTTGTTTTGTGAGAAATTAATGGGAGCCTACCGTGCCAGCTCGCTCTCTGTGAAGATAGTGAAGGAAAGGAGGAGGATATCGTGGTATGCTCCATGATAGACACATCTATTCAGGAAAGAGGTGAAAAATGTGTTTGGCTTTTTTTTTCTCAACCACAAAGTAGGACCTGGTGATAATCAGAACCTTTAATTATTGAATATCTGTTAGAAAAGCAAGGCTCAGATAACTCAAGATGTTCTTGGAAAACCTTGGGATGTGCCTTATCATAGACTGGATTGTAGCAGAGCTGACAGGTACCGAAAGAAACCATATTAATTCAACAATGGTAAAATGTCCCTTATCAGGAGAAAGACAATAATCCTAGTAAAGGATCAGTAGGGCTATATCAGAAAATCTTGAGTTTTCTAAAATTAAAACTTGAGAAAAGTCACACACAAAGAAGGGAAATCAGGATTTGAAGACGTAACTCAGGCTTATAGAAATTAAAGAAATAAATTTAAAATCAAAGCCAAAACAAAACGAAAAAAATCAGAACCCTAAGACACAGATATTCATCCAAGAAAGGACTTAAAAGAAAACAATAAAATGTATAAAAAATAAAGACAATATGTCTGTTCCTAGATGTAAGGATATAATTACTGATGAAGAGAAGGCTTAAAACATTCAATTCTCTCTTAACTCCAGTCTTGGGAAAATAGGTTAATTTTAACCTCATAATTAATGGAATTAATTTTAGCAGTGAAATAGAATATTACAGGATGAAAATGCGTCTTGCTTTTCTTACCACATTTGAAACTCAGATTATTAAGCAGTGCCAGGCAAAATGCAACAGCCTGATCACTGTAAGCAAGTCTCTATTTTATTTCTTAAGAAACTCCTATTTATTTGCTTTCTAACAGGCTAATGTTTTTGTTTTATTTGAGGGTCTCCAAACTCACAATACCACCATGAGTCTTAGCAGACACTATTTTAAACTGAATTAGGAGTTACTGTTTTATTTCATGCCACCTAAAATGGTTATTATTACTCGATCATTTTGTTGTTCCTATTCAATAGTTATGTAGTTATGGGGAACCATGAGGGTCCCTGTGTTCCCTTGTGCTATTTAGAAATATCTACAGCCCGTTCTCTAAAGATTTTTACTTTTCACATTTAAGAAGTTCATTGTCCTCATATGTATAAATACATGTAAGTATTTATAAAACTTAGTGCTGAATAAAAAAGGCAAACTAAGAGTGAAAGAAAGAAGGCATATCACTTTTTTTGAGAGGAAGAATATAAAGACCAAGTACACATAAGTGGCTTTTCAGGTATTAGACAGCAGTGCTTTGTCAGGTTCTTTTGTCTTTTTAATGTACTGTAAGTCTGTATGTAAATATCTATGATTATATGTTATATATATTATAAATATCTATGATATATCATTATAAATATCTATGATACAAATATCTGATCCAAAAAACTGTCTCTTCAAACTTTCTGAGACTGTTCTCAGTGTAGTGTGATGAACAACCACAGCCATTTCAGTATGTTCTTGCTTTCTCTACTGCTTTATTAATCCCTAGATAGTACACCATGATTTGGTTGTTTTGCCACTGCTGCTGTTCAAATAAATTAATTCCTTTTTTAGATTTACTTTCTTATATAGAAAAATAGTGACTTTCTAAAGTTGTCAAAAATACACAAGCTTAATGCCGTACTGATCACTGAGAGTCCATGGCAAAAAATACATAATCCTAAATAGAGATGGTCTGATACCACGCTAGAAGATATTGCTGCTACTAAGTTTAATAAAATAAGATTGACTTGCTGTCTTTATCATGACCAAGATCACATTCCTATAACAATCCAAAATGCCACCCTGAAACTCGCTACTGAAATGCGGAGCTTGGAGACTCGATACTCAGTTCAATAAAAACTCTCTCCTGCTGAAGGCTCCTTGCTCCTGTGTTGCTCTCAGAACACCTGCTTTTCTTTTCTGGGTAGTCAGGTTGAACACAGGTTTCCAACCCTTTAAAACAGCCCCCAGGAAAACTTCACTGTAAGAGTAACTCCCCTTGATTTTTTTCCTCTCTGAGACTGTAGTTGTGGTCTTGTATGAATTCTCCAAAAAGTCCATTGTGCTTCACCAACTCCCAGAGTTTGTGAAGAAGTAATGTTACCAGAAATAATCGCACTGATTCGTGAAACCTTTCCAAAGCAAAGTAGTTTTTATTAGTTAACTGGAATATATTATACAGAGGCCTGCTCTTCTCATGACCAAGCCAAACCTTAATTTACACTGGTTTAGTACAGTTGTCTGCCTTGCTTGCCCAAAGAATCTTCATCGCTCTGTTCTGATCTGCTGTAAAAGTTAATAGCCAAGATGTTCACTCTTGGCTTCCCTGACTCCTGATTTTTAAAAGTGAGGTGTCCAGTCATTGTCCCCCCAAATGGATGGAACAGTTCTTCAGTTCCATCCAGAGCAGCAGAGACACCCTCATGTGATTGCTCTGGTTTTCACTCCTCTGAGTCCTTTTATAAAGAAACGCTCTCCAGGAAAGTTTTGAGTCATTCAACTCTGGTGGGTAGATTTACAGATGGATGAGTACTTTCATTATTTTGTTCAGAAAAAGCATTACAAAACACCGCTCTATTGTACATAAGGATTTACATTTTTCCTACACAAGGGGAGAAGCAAATAACCTTTGTTGCAGGGAAAACTTAAAAATGAGTGTTCTAGAAGTTCAATCATTAAAGGAGCTTATAAAAGTTCAAAGGCCAGACTGTATTAAAACTTCATAATCTTTAGATTTTTGTTAATTCCTGGAACCTGATTAATGACTTGGGGAAGTAGGCAGATTGATTTTTATTTTGTACCATTTTCAGCTAAAGCTAAATTTCTCATAGTAAATATGATCAAAACTTTTATAGAAAGAAAAAATTGTGTTAGCTACAAATTACATGTTGATAACATTGAGCCACGATTTCCCTCTGTTATACCTTTCTTTAAGCTTACTCAGAGGAGTCACACAGATACGAAGGTTTATTTTCCTGGTGATGTGTTCCTGTGGAAGCACAGAGATGTCTACACAGCCACCTCTAACCAGAGCAGTATTAATGGGACATTTGGAATATGCTACATTTGAAATACTGCTGCAGAGGTTATCACAAGTTCACAGAATAATATGGGATTGGAAGGGACCTCTGGGGATCATGTAGTCCAACCCCCTGCCAGACGAGGTCCACGTAGAACAGGTTGCACAGGAACATGTCCAGGTCGGTTTGAATGTCTCCAGAGATGGAGACTCCACTCTCTCTCTGAGCAGAATGTCTTGTGGGTCAATGTGAAATGCTTTGAACAAGTCCAGTAGGTGATGTCTGTTGCTCTTCCATTATTTGCCAATGCTGGAAGCCCATCGTAGAAGACCACTAAATTTGTCAAACACGATTTGCTTTTAATGAAGCCGTGTTGTCTTTCACACCAGAGAGGTTTTAACCACATGGCCTGCTTAATTACAGCAGATGTTTCACATTCCTGAATAACCTGTGTGACGGAGTCTATGGTTAAGTCCACCCCTCATTCATGAGCCCATCCATGTGTTGCGTCTCTTCCTTGACGTCCTGAGTTATCATGAGCCAGGTGCTCAGCTTCCACTCCTGTAACTACACCCACAGAGCATTTGCAATCATCCAGAAATCAGTATAGAGATAAAGTACTGGCCATTTTTCTCATTCAGAAATATCCAAACCCAGCTGGACAGCTTTTGCCTCTGCAAACTGGTTCAATTCACCTTGTTCTTCAGTGGTTTCTGTGACTCATTGTGGAGGACTCCACGCAAAAGCCTTCCACCTTCAATGCTTTCCTAAAATACGGCAGGACCCATCAGTGAACAGGGCATATTTCTTCTCATTTTCTGGTAGTTTAATATAGAGTATGGCCACTTCAGCAAACACCACCTGTGCCTCTGGTGATTCTCTGAAATTTTTGTCTTCTGGCCAGTCCATGATCACATCCACAATTCCTGGGCAACCGGAGTTTTCAATTTGAGCTTGTTTGTTCAGTGTGACCCACTTACTCTACATAGCATCAGTTGCGTGGCATGTGGGAGGGACCCTTTTTTTTGAACATCCAGCCCAGCATCAGCAGTTGAGGTGCCAAGAGGAGCTGTGCTTCTGTACCAACCACTTCTGGAGCAGCTCCAACCCCTTCATATGCTGCCAATATCTTCTTTTCTGTTGGCTTTAGATCCTCTGTATCCCCAACTCCAAATCTTAGAGGTCGACCTTGCGTCTCTGCTGGTGCTTACTGACAGAGGCTGAAGGTAGGGCTGTTCTTCCCATCTACAGTACAGAGCACATTTTGAATACCTTGTCTTTCACGGACTGGCTCCAGAGCTACTGCATGGACTATTTCCTCTTTAATTCATCCAAAGGTTTGTTGTTGCTCAGAGGCCCATTTAAAATCGTTCTTTTTCTGGGTGACTTGATAGAAAGAGGGCTCACACTCAGACTGTGATCTGGGATGTGCATCCTCCAAAACCCCACGATGCCCAAGAAAGCTTGTGTTTCCATTTTATTAGTTGATGGAGACATAGCTGCTACTTTGTTGATCACAGCCATTGGGATCTGATGGCATCCATCTTGCCATTTTACTCCTAGAAACCAGATCTCCTGTGCAGGTCCCTTGTCCTTACTTTGTTTTGTGACAAAACCAGCTCTCAGAAGGATTTAGATTATTTTCTTCCCTTTCTCAAAAAACTTCTTCGGCTGTGTTGCCACACACAATGTTGCCATCAATGTATTGCAGGAGTTCTGGAGCTTCACCCTGCTCCAGTGCAGTCTGGATCAGCCCATGGTGAATGGTGGGGCTGTGTTTCACCCCCTGGGGTAGTCAATTCCAGGTGTACTGGCTGAATTTTCCTCTGATATCCAGGATTAAGAAAAGAGGACATATAGGATAGCACTTTATGTGCTATAATCCCATTTTACTGTGTTTACTGTGTCCTCAGTGAAATGTGACTGTTAATTAAAGCCAGTCCATGGCTTAGATCACCCTTTTTCACCAAGCTCTGTGCAGCTGAGCCATTTGGCATTTTTACTCAAGGCATATAAAATAATAGGATCTCACCTTCTGTAGCCAATATACTTTAAAATAAAGTGTCAGGAATAAACCCCCTCTCCTACCCTTACTCCACCAAGCCTGCTGCTTATTTTATTTATATACACACATACACACACGTGCAGAGCCTTGTTATTCCACAAAGGAGGAGGGCAACTTCAGGTTTTCTGCGTGGATTTGTGTTGCAATAAGATGTCTCATAATTGCATGTTTTATTTTCTTTATTCATTCAAGGGTATCACAAAAATCTAATAAAGAGCAAAATTTACTGTGATGTTTTGATGTTAGACCAACTAACAGGAGAGGAAAAACATCCGTTTCTAATTAACAGTGCAAACATTGATTTCTTTCTGATTTTGCTTCTGAACAGGTTAAATTGACTTGAAATATTTTTCTGTGTGCATTTTTAAAGCGTGTTTGCAAATGTTTGAGTTGTGGAATGCTGGTGCCTCTAAATTTCTTCAATAACCAGTGGTAAGAAATAGCTTATTTCAGGATCTGAATAGCCCTTGCAGGAGCCTTTCATTGTTTAATGAACATAGAAGCCTATAAAAACTGGTGTTCACAGGACAAAATTAGCTTCTGTGAACGGCCCTTTCTCATTTAAACAAATCCACCAGCTATCTTTTTTTTATTATTATTATTTTTATTTTTTTAATTTTGCCCAAACCAGAATGCCTTCTATTTATGTAAAATGAGTATCAAAAGGCTATTACTATTACAGTAAAGTCAGGTATCAAAAGACTTTATGCTCATGGCTACATTCTCTAGGCCACTGAGTAAAAAATTGCATGTTAACAAACCTAGATCATATTCAGTTGTCTTCACAGGAGTCTCACAGCTCCTGATGCAGAAGACAGAGTGGATTCAGTTGCCCACTTTCAAAGCTGTACAGTGAAATTGGGAATCAGCATTCCTGTCACACCACTGAGGAACCTGGTAATTAGAGTTCAGTTTTTATTGCTGATTTTTTTAAATTATTTTTATTATTTTTAATTTTTATTTTACTTACCTGATTATTTTTTTTTATCAGCCTACATCTCAAATTCTTTGAAAATGTCAAAAAAAGTTAATTGATCCAACACTCAAAATAATATTTTTTTTTGTTTCAGTCAAGACTCTTTGGTTAATCAGACACAAACTATTTAAGTCACCCTTGCAATCACCTTTTTTGGCTACTAACCAATGGATCAAAAAGTCTCCAAACAGACAAAAGACAGGCAACAAGTTCTCTAATACAGCTATAATTTTAATGTCTAAATGAAAGCACAGAATTACAAGGTCTGGGAAAACTGTTGTGTGCAATGTCTGGGTACTGCCAATGGAGGCCAATATTAGAATTCAGATGAGTGTTATCTTCTTTATGTTATCTTCTTTATCTTATCTTATCGTGGAATGAGATACCTGTCAAGTCATAAACCAGATCCTGATTTTCTTAATAGAGATTGTTGACATTCACAGAGTATCTCTCAATTAATACCAGTGGGAGTTTCGTTTTCATTAAGGATAAATTGCTAAAAGTCAGATTTCCAAAAAAATGTTTGTCTATATTATGAATGAGATTCACTTTGCCCTCTACCCGAAAGTCTCCCTTAGAAGAAAGATATACACTCATTTTTTCCTACCTGAGATTTTATAATGATGTTTTAAATGTGTAGTAAATAAATCATTTATCAATATTTTAATGTGTAGAGACAGTATATAGGAAGTTTGACATAACTATATAACACATATTCAGAACTTATTTCATACTTGAATGTTTATGATGGTACAACACACTTAACACCAAAGAGAGTATTTCAAACAGAGCTGTTAAGAGGATTTATGACAGGACTCTTCGCAAAACATAGTTAGCAATAAGTTACTAAAAATACGGCAATAAAAAGTGAAGACTTTGGCTAGATGATGTGTTTAGCACTAAAACTGCAATCCCCGACTCCTCTGTCTGCGATAACAGATTCCTTTAAATCGACAAGACAGGGAAACGTGCAAACACAATGCACGTTACAGCACAGACACATCCTCTGTGCTAGCTTTGCATCTTATATAAAAGGAAAAAAAAAAATAAATGGGTCAAGCACAGTACCTGCCATGTTCTTCTTTAATTCTATTTCCAGCCCTTGAAACACATTAAAATTAAAGCCCTGATGAAACATTGATGTGTTAACTCTACTAGAAACTGTTCCTTATTAGCAGAACGGTCCTTTGTTACATTTCAATAAGCTTTCAAAATCAATACCTGTCTGTTGCACCAGTGGAAGTTATATTAAAATTTATCTGGTGTGTTCCTTTTACATACTGTGAAAGAACTCTGCAGAATTTCAACAAAGTCTCCTGCGTGTTTTGTGTTGAACAGGTATTGGTGACCTCTACAGAAGCAAAATCTAATTCGGGGTCCAGCGACATCCATCATTTTGCCACAGCAAATTATTGTGAATTAGTTCGCAGCTGAACACTTCAGTGGAACTTAAATCTGTCAGTTTACCCCGAGTTACCCCGATACGCTAGTCTTAAATTGATGCAGGCTCACAGAAGAGCACGAGGTAGAAAAGAAGCATTTTTCCTCATTTAGTCCAGTCACAATTTCCGTAACGGTGAGGGAAAAAAGACAAGATGACACACAATCTGGCATTAAATGTATACACGAGGTGCTCTGACCCTCACCTCTCAAAGGTGATAGACTTTGCACTCAGTTTTTAGAGCCCATGAACACATCATTCAGAAGAACAGCAGAGACCATCTTGATGACTCTCTTACACCTAGGCACAGCAGATTTCATTGCTCCCTGCAGAGGCCACAGCTGAAGTGTTTCATGGTGTTTCAGACACATAAGGTAAGGGTAAGCCATTCTAAATACTAAAGTGTTACTTAAATAGGGTATACAAAAGGTACATCACCAATGACACTATGCCAGCCCTTGTGTGTGAAGAGATCGCATCCTGCACTTGTGGTCAAAAAAACCCTTAGATCAGAACAATTTCAGAGCTAATTTGTGCCCAACTCACAAAAAAAAATCTGTGTTTGCTGCACACAAATTTTATCTGAGCCACTAAACATGACAAACCTGGAAATGGGCAGGTACAGTTTAAAAAGTCAGAAGCACAGAGACTTGAATCTTGCATTAGCTGGGTACATGAAGTTCTGTTCAATTCACATGGGTTCCTCTGAAAGGTTTTCATAAAATTTCTGGATGATCTTCAGCTGAAAGAAATCAGGACCTCTTTCTTTTCCTTGACTTAATATCTTACATTTTTTATATTATACCATGTAGAAATGTAACCTGAATTGATTAGAGAATATCCCTCTCCTTATTACTAAGTTCTACTTGGCATTTGGCTGTCTATTCAGTTACTGGTGAAGACAGTTTCCTTTCTGGTCAATATTTGGATGTTAAAAGATGGGGCTTATTACTCATAGAAATCACCAATATGAAGAATACTAAAAAGTTTTGGCTACTTAAAGGCAAAGAAATGTCTTCTATCCAGCCTCTTAATACCCAAACTGGAAAACTTCGTCTTGGCTAAGCAAGACTTCATCAAATAAAGAGCAGAGACTGACAGTTGATTTTTAGCCACTGTTGGCTTTTGTGCTGAAAATATTCCAATAGCCTTTTTTTATGTTTTGTTTCAAGAAGAAACTGTCAGCACCCATCCCACACACCAAAAAAGAACCTCCTAGAAAGCAACAAACTTTTCATGGAGAAAGTACACTATGGATATAAGCCAGCAGAAAATTTGCTGATTACCCTACTTCTGTCCTTTGCCATAAATTCCTGTTAGCTGCAGCAAGGTAAAGAGCCTCTCATCCAATTTAATGAGGAACATTCACAGAGCAATAATTTCTGAAGTATAAACAAGCACAATAGTATTTATTATAACATTTGGGCTTTTTAAGTCTCTCTTGTTTTCAATCTCAAGCAGACACAGATTCCAAACATGCATCTTGTAACGCTTCTTTAAATAAAGATAAATTTGAAAATATTTATTTTAATTCATTTGATTCTGGTTTTTCGGACAACGTATTTGTTGACTGTAATATCCTAAACACTGCACTTTAATTTGCTTATAGCATTACTTTCAGATTATTTTCTTGCTGACTTTTTATCTGCTTGGTGACAGTACTCTAACTCATGGAGCCAAACTATTTTTTTTTCAATTTGATTAATTTGATTTGATTAATTTAATTTGTTTGGCTTGATAAATTTGAATAATAAAACGGGAATAGCTTCTAAGTAGGGAGTAAGAGAGAAAGTGTATGACTGTGGGCTTTGTGCTGCTGTTGTAGGTACATACAGCTGCAGTTTAAATATCTGAAGTATTTTCATTGCTATGTCCTAGTCATAGGACTAGAGGGAGTAAAATTTTACCTGATTTAGAGATTTAGAGTCCTTGTTTTCTGAGATTCTGAGACCTTTTACTCCTCGTGACAGCGACTGAAACTGTGACAACTCAATAGTCTCTGAAAATCAGAGGTTAGGCACAAGAAGAATAATCATTTACATATGTCTCTAATAAAACTACTAATTCCAGTAGGAGCAGAATCTGGCTTTCAATCAGTAGGTTTGGTCCAACTGGATATAGTCCAATTTCTGCTGTTTGATACATCCAAATAAAAGGTTAGTCATGGTCCAAAAATAATGTAAATGCAACTAAAATAAAGGTTAATCTTCCTCTCAGGATTACATTGTCTCAAGGTTACACATGCAATTTCTTTAAAGAAGATGTGTTCAAGCACACGTAACATGGCAATGCTTGGAAGAACATCTGGAAATATTAGTCTAAATTGAGTAATGCCTTATTAATTTCAGAGAATAAAATACAAAAATTAAGGTACTTTCCTGACAAACAAGCTGAGGCATAATTTATCTTCTGTACTTTGTTCAAAGGATGGAAAGTCAGCTTAAATGTGTTGACCAGCGTTATGTAGCTCTAGCAATTATATAAAGAAAACTACCATTAAACTAGATTGTGTCCCTTGGAAATTGCTGTTTTTAAAGAATAAAGTGATTGTGCCCAGCATCTAGTTTGCTACTGGAGAATTATTTGCATGTCCCCTTTACTACTTCAAAATGGCAATTGGCTAAACTAAAAGGGATTTGAAATAAAATCTCACTTCTTCTTATAATCCCTCTCCATTCACTATTACATGACCAGAGTTTCTTTGTATGCTGAGACAAGGACTTTCATAAAATCATTTTGGCTGGAAGAGATGTATAGATCACCAGGTCCAACCATTAACCCACCACTAAATCACGTCCCTCAATACTACATCTACATGTCTTTTAAATACCTCCAAGGATGGCAACTCAACCGCTTCCCTGGGCAGCCCACTCCAATGCTTGATAACCCTTTCTGTGAATAATTTTTTCCTAATCTCCATCCTAAACCTCTCCTGGCACAACTTGAGGCCATTTCCTCTTGTCCTATTGCCTGTTCCTTGGGAGAAGAGACCGACCTCCCCCTGGCTACACCCTCCTTTCAGGGAGTTGGAGAGAGCGAGAAGATCTCCCCTCAGCCTCCTTTTCTCCAGACTGAACACCCCCAGCTCCCTCAGCTGCTCCTCACAAGACTTGTGCTCCAGACCCCGTATCACCTCTGTTGCCCTTCTCCGGACGCACTACAGCACCTCAATGTCTTTCCTGTCGTGAGGGCCCAAAACTGGACACAGCATTCACCAGTGCCAAGGAGAGGGGGTTGATCACTTCCTTAGTCCTACTCACCATACCCTCAACAAGTTTGCTGACAACATCAACCTGTGTGGTGTGGTCGACATGCTGGAGGGAAAGGATGCCACCCAGAGAGACCTGGACAGGCTGGCGAGGTGGGACCATGTGAACCTCATGAAGTTCAACCAGGCCAAGTGCAAGGTCCTGAAAATGGATCATGGCAATTCGAAACACCAAAACAGGTTGGGCAGAGAATGGCTGGAGAGCAACCCTGAGGAGGAGGACTTGAGGGTATTAGTGGATGAGAAGTTCAACCTGAGCCAGCAATGTGCACTGGCAGCTCAGTAAACCAACCTAATCCTGCGCTACATCTGCAGCAGTGTGGCCAGCAGGGAGAGAGGGGGGATTCTTCCCCTCTACACTGCTCTGGGGAGACCCCACCTGGAGCACTGTGTCCAGCTCTGGGGCTCAAGATCTGTGGTTTTTATGAACTGATAGTATGAAAAATTAGTCTTACATTCAGCAAAACTTTACCCTCTGAATCACATGACAAAACATGGTAGTGCTTGGAAGGCAACATCTGCATATTCATCCCTTGGTACTCTTTCTAAATTTTCCTCAGACCTCGATGTCACTGAAAATAAAATAAAATTAAAAAAAAAAAAAGAAAAAAGAGAAAATCAATAGTTCAAAAGACAAGGGGAAAAAAGTTGAAAATAGTTTCCGTGTAAAATATTAACCATCTGTGGTTTGGATATTGTGATTATTCTGATTAACCATCTATTTGCTTCAGTGTTTGGATATTAAAAATAACATAGTACATATTAAAATAAAAGAAGAAAACAAAATTTTAAAAATATTTTAGCTAAAAGAAAATGCAGACTGAAAAACATGAAAATAACTGAGTCTATACCTTGGATCTCATAGACAAAGTGAAGCTACAGTTTCTCGTAAGCCACTTGCAAAGATCTAAATTATGTCAAGAAGCACAAAGTCATGATAATTACTCTCTTTGCCATCATTTTATGTCTCTCATTGCTTGCTGGGAGTCGGAAGTCTGCTAAGTCATGTACTGTTCAAGCAGAAGACCAACAACATGTTCATCACTCCTGGAGCAATTTCTTCCCAAGTGCTGTTTGTTACTTGCCTGACTTTTGAAAGACACTCTAGGCTCTTGAAGTGATTGACATTTAGCACTTCTGAAGCACTGAGAAAAATTCCTTTAGTAACCCGGAGCCAAAGTTCAGGATGCATCGAATAAGAATGAATATCATGAGTCATATCTTCAGCGTTACAGGCAGTGCATTGAACTAATTCAAGTGGAGAATCGTCTTTAGCAAAATTTTACAAATTCATAAACTGGAGTTTAAGTTTAAAAGTTAAAATCAGACAGGAGAAAAATCCAGGTTTTCCACATGTCTTATAAGCCCTTTAAACTCCCCAAACTGAGAGATTTTTTAAAATGTAATTTTATTACATTGAAATTACTTATGTATTGTAGCATCACTTTTTTTTGCACTATGCCTTTTTCCTTCTCTTCCACGCTTTTGTTTTATTTCTTTTTGACTTATGTTTGTTTGGCTTTTTTTTTTTTGTTTGTTTGTTTGTTTCCAATCTTATGGTGCAAATTTCAAATGTCTGCTTCCCACTATAACAAAGAAAATAAAAGGGAGCAGCTTAAAACGCCAACCAACACCAAATCTAACATGCGATCAATAACAATTCTATAAAGCTTTTTAGGAACTGTAGCACAATCTCACCTTTTTCTGTTGTTGCATCAGGGAAGAAAATGTTCCTTAATATTCTACCCTATAAAATTATTGATGTGCATTGTTAAACAGGTCTTCACTCAGAAGTCTTTTTCACAATAGCAGGAAAAGTGACTGCGATATACACTGTAATTTTCTCACAGGGTTTTCTGAAAGTTAAATATTTTCCAAAATATTTTGAGAATCTTGATTTATAGTTTCTTTGGAACCACGGCATTCTCCTTATGCCATTAAATCCTTTGTTAACCTATTTATCTTTTTCCCTGTGCACTCTTTATTTCTGTTTACAGTGTTTTACCAGGAATGTAAGCATTGTATAAAACAACATCGACCTGTCAGTTGATAACAATGTTTTCATCCAGCTCAACAGAAAGCTATTTGCAAGTGGCAGCGTGAAAACCAATTGTACAAAACGGAGTGGATTCCTCCCTGGCTTCAGTGTTCTTGCCCAGCTGACTTCATTTATGTTTGAGCAGGACTTGCAACATCAGACCATATGTTTGATAACTGGAACATTTGCGGTAGGGCGAAGCCCGGGTGCGTATCGATCTCTTGGCTGCTGGGTCCTACATCTGCCGTGACAAAGAAAATACATGGCTGGTGCTGCACCTCATCTAAAAGGAAAAATCAGCGCTTCCGAAATGGTGACAGTCGAACAGACTGCCAGATATTTCAAGGGGCGCTGCCAAGATCTGATCACCAGCCGAGCTGAAGCAAGGATCAGCTTTAATGGGCTTGAAGTACCTTGGGTAACTCTGAAGAGAAAAAAGTTGCTGCCGTGTATTTCTTTCAATATACAAACTTGCTATAATATTCTTTTGTATGAAAAGTATTTGCATAGCACATTATGAAAAAATAACAACGCTTTACCTTTTGTACCACCTTCCTTACAACGATTGAAGTATATTTTAATACTGATTAACAATGTTTCACAGTAGCCTTCCTAGATTGAGGGGAATTGAGGGACAGGAAAGTCAACATACTTGCAAGGCAGTATCGGGGATGAAGAAAAGATAGGGAAATCTATCTTTGGTTATGTGGAAATGGGAGGATTGTTGTTGTTTGGGGGGTCTTTTTGGTTTTGATTTTTTTAAAACAAAAAAGTCCCTTAGGTTTTTCACATTTTTTCACTATTAAAACAAATAAAATAATAAAGTACAAGTGAGATTTCATATCATGCCATTTTTTATCTCTTTCTGTTCTTTTTTAAACACAAGCTTTTAATAGCTGTCTCTCCCTTTCTCCTTTTTTACTTCTTATTTAAATAATTGAGTTTTTGTTAATCAAGTATATCAATCTACACTGCATAGCTATGGCTCTTTCTTCTCTGACTTACAACAGACACAATTTTCATGTGGATTTAAGTTTTTATAATGTTCTGGAGGTTCCAGAAAACAAGGTCAGGCATATTTCAGTGTACTACATGTTACTTAAATTCGCCGACATCATAAAAGAAAACTTCTGATAAGAGGATGATGCTACATACTAGTGCTGAAAAGAACTAACAAATAATAAGGTTCAATCATTTAAAATCTTGTTTAAAATGTAAAAAGTACCAGATTATACCAAGGAAAAGAGTCTTAAATCACTAGTCCACTTTACACAAGGAATAATATAAACACAAATGTGCAAGTGTTATAGATGAGGCATTATATTTTTGTCTAACACAAATACATGCATAGCCCTAAAAAAGTTAAGAATATTAAGCACTTGGTACTTTATGAATTTTTTTTTCTGGAAGTGACTCTAAGGAAAACCTTAACTTAAATATGGGTTGTGAGAGAGGAAAGAAATGTCTCTCCTTCAGTCATAAATATTTAGAGCAGTAGGCTGAAGCACAGCTTAGAAGCCCATTTATCTGTCAAAAGAATATTAATTCTATTCTTTCCAGTAGATATTTGTCTACTAACTGTTCAAATACGCCAACCACAGAAAGTTTGCCATTTCTCCAGAAATCTGATTCTTTATTAAAAAAAAAAAAAACCCTCCTGTTGCAGACCCTGATTTGTTCTTAATGTAAGTCTCATCACATTTACTGCGAGCCACAGTTTATTCCCCTCTTGGCCAACAGCCCACTCAGAGCCCTCACCATTTTTGTGTTGTCTTCTCATCCTTACACTTAGCAGCTCCCACTCTTTCGATCCCTCCCTGAGCATCACACTTGCCAGACTTCTGCTAACACTCAGTCTACTCTTCCATCCTCAATCACCCTTCTTGAAGTGCCAGTCCAAAAGCAGCTGAAGTTTTGTGAATATTCATAGAAATGGGACTTTGCTGCAAACCTGTCACGTGCTTTTTCTTTTCACAAAAAGCATAACCCTGTGGTCAGCCTGTGGACAACTAAATCTTCCAAATCTCTTTCTGCAAAGCAGCTGCCTAAACAGCTGTTCTCATTTACTGCTCCCGCTCTATGCACAAGGCCTTTCACTTTGTCATAGGAGAAAATGAGATGAGATTGATAGAATTTGTTCTTGGCTAATCAGTACTTGCTGCCAATCATTTCCCTGTTCGCTTTTAGGAAGTGTTTTTCTTTAAAAAAAAAAAATTGGCAATGCAATTGTTATAAACATAGCAATGTAGTACTAAGAAGTTATTTTTGATAAGAATTTGCCTTGTATCTCTGTATGAAGTCCTGCAGTGTGTACACAATTACTTCGGTGGTCACCTTGAATCCGCTTCCTTCTTGGAGGAGCAAAGATCAAAATCATAGAATCATAGAATAATAGAATCATTTGGGTTGGAAAGGGACCTTAAAGATCACCGGGTTCCAACCCCCCTGCCATGGACAGGGACATCTCCCACTACACCAGGTTATCACCCAGTAAGGCCCCAGACAGAGGCCACGCTTGCAATAGGGACACAAGGCCCTTCAACAGTTAACTCTCTATCCATCCACGTTGCTTACCGAGCAAATTTTTAAAATTTTCACTAGGTAAAACACAATATTCTAGAAACACGAAAGACCCACAAGAGATCACTGCCCAATTGAGGGAAACTGAATCCTTCCCTCTTTGCACTGCTCCAGTAAGCAGTGAGGGAAACTGAGGCAATTACTTTTTTTTTTTTTTTTTTTTCCTGAGCAGCCTGTGATGGAGGTTATCAGATTCAGCTGACCTGAAAACAGTCAAAATATCTAAATAACTTTTAATCTTTTTTCACAGAAGTTTTATTTCTCTGAGTCTTGTTTTTAATTGTGCTCCCCACCTGTGGTGTTGATTTTGTGGATGGGACTACTATAGAAAGATACTAAAAGTATTGGGCTGCTGGACTTCATTTTATTATTGTTACAGAACACTTAATTCCTCTCTTGAGTTATACAGTGAATGCAAGCTTATAGTTAATACATTTTAGAAATTCCCTGAAAACAAGCATTTTCCTGAAACTTGATGCAAAATATTAAACCATAAATATAGTTGAGTTTTAGTTTGGCCAAAATAAGAGTGTAATTTCTCATGTTCTATGTCATAGAGTATATGTTTAAATGATTTTGACTATTCTGTGCACACCTCAACATAATACGTTCCAAACCCTTTCTTTATTTCCATCTGCAAAATGGAAAACAGCACCAGGAAATATTATTTCCTTATGGACACAGTCCTTTTTGACCTAGATATAACACACTGGTATACAAAAACTGGTCCATTTTGATCTCAAGTATTTTGGATGTAAACATAGGAAAATTAGAAATAAAATCTGTGTTCTGTGAGAACAGAGGCATTATATAGAAAAGCAAGGAGGAAAGACATAGTGCCAAAAGACAGATGTTTGGGAAGTTTCTCTATGGTGTGAGAAAAGAGTAGGACTCAAATGAGTTCCTCTCCAGATCTGGTGGTTATACAGTTATCCAACTCCTACAAGCCCTATTCATCAGTTCTGCTGAATGCACAGGGAGTTTTGGAGTCACTTCATTGCAGAACACCAAGAGAAGAGGCAGTCTCTGATGACATGGTTGGCTCAAACCGAAGTTTGTTCTCTGAGACAAATTACCAGTGGAACGCTACTGGGATCCGTGCTGGAATGTGTGGTACTCGGTCTGTTCAGGTACATCCTGCAAAAAAGGATTTCATAGTGAATCGACAAAATTTCCTGATGATATAAAATGATTCAGACTAACCAAATCAAAATCTGATTAGTCTTTTACTGGCCCACTTGGCAATGAAATGGCAAATGGAATTCAGTGGCAATAAAGGCAAAATATGACACACAGATGAAAACGATCCTGTACAAATGTGAAGCTCTGAAATAGACTTTTTTCAATTAAGTAAGTGATTTGGTGAGTCACTAGCAGCTGAAAATTCAGCAATGGTCAAAAAAAAAACAACAAAAGAACATTAACAACTGTTGGTAATGGAACTGAGAAATAAACGGTGTGACTGTACCGCTGAATGAAGTAGTGTATTGCATGCTTTTTTGTTTCAAAAAAGGCACAATAGACCTAGAAAGATATGGAAAAGGCCAGGGAAATGTTGAACTTATGGAAAGGCTGGTGTATCAAATAAGAGCTTTTAACTTTGAAAAATAGATGAGGGGAGCGGGAGACTAGTAATTAACACCTTGGAAAAAGAATAAAAATGTCTTCCAACACAGAAACTTCAGGGAGGAGGGTGCAGGAATAGAAGTTTAATATTTCTTTAAGAGGTTTAAAGGAGATTTTTTTTTTCCTGATGATATTCAGTAGGGATTACCGCAACTCACTGATGCAAGTATATTGCTTATAATTACATGAATCATTTAAAAGAAAATCAAAATAGACGATTTCCTTGAAGGAAAGTGAGTAGGGATTATTACATGCAAAGATGTATTGATAGAGATCTGATCCCCCCTCGGGAAAATCCATGTGATCCATTTTTCTGGGAGCAAGCAAGACATAGAAAATCGGTTGCACTCTTTATGTATTTTTTGCGGAACCTTCAGCTTCTAGTTGCTGTCAAGGACAAGACACCAGGTTAGATCTTTGACAGAGCACATCTCATTCTTGACTGTTTTTAACTGAATATAGCCACAATATTAATATTTTTACTGCTTTAAATTACTTGACTCGCTTTTGTAACGGAAAGTTTGCTCTTGATAAACAATGAGATGATGACATTCATGCTTCTTCAGAATATTTAGCTTATTAATCTTAGGTGTTTGAAGGGAGTTTTAACATAGGCTTGGGAAAAGAAATTTTAATGGGTTTATGTTGCCTATTTTTGTGGGAGCAGTAGGTGTTTGTAGTGAATAATGGCAAGATACAGATAATAGTACCCTTTTCTATGGTCCTTCCTACCAAATGTAACATTCATTAATTTTGCAGTGTCAAAATCCAAATCAAGCACCCTGTATTAAGAATTTATGGCCAGATTACATACACATAGCAATACGTTAAGAATAAAATAGTATAAAGAGAAACAGAGGGAAAAATATATGGGATCGTGTCATAGTTATTCAGAGGGGGAAAAAGGAGGGAAGTGAAGAAATTTAGATCATGACTTGGATTTTTGAGATATCGTACTGCCATTGGTACTACTGCTCATAAAATTCAACAAAACTCAATTTAAGATGGAGAGTTTAATGTGTATAGTAAATCCTTAGGTTATTACTAACAAGCAAAACTTATACCAATTGCAAAAGATCTCATATGCAAGCACAGAAAAAAAAAAATTGCTTTGTCCTGTCTGTAGCTAACTTTTTTCTGTGTTCTAATCAGCTTCATATTACACAGGAAATATTGGATTCATTTTGTCAGTGGAAGTGAAATATTCCCCAATTACTGCATATGTCACAAGGGCTGAGAACAACAGTACAGCATCTGTGGTGGAGCTGAAAGAGTTTTGTGAAAACCTGCTTGGCCAGCAAGTGCTCTTTCTTTCTTTATAGCTCACTAAGCTCATTATGCAAACACACAGGATGATATTAAGCAAAAGAGTTTAAGACTGAACACCAAGAAAACTTCCCCATCACAATGATGCTGTTAACTTCCCGAGAGAACTGTGAAATATGTAAAACTGGACTGGATAAAACATTGGTCAATGGGTCCTAGGAACATCCATCTAGGTGTCTGTTATTGAAAGATGATCTCTGATTTCTATGATCCCAGGAAACTGATGACATAATGCTCCTGAACCACTGTTCAATACACCCCACGCTACTGCCAAGTGCTATTTTGTCATCTGGACCCTGGTGGTCCATCATCGTGGTTAACGCCAAAGGATATCGAGGCAGTTTGAGGGAAAACAAGTCAGGAAGCAATAAAGCTCCATAAAGCTCTGTATAAACTGTCCACACCTGGTTTGCCAAGCCCAGCGTGCTCAGGAGAGAGATACCGTGGTTCCCTCTCTGCTAAGGAGAGGCAATGCAGCAAAAGAAAGAAAGGCTGGCAGTGTGGTGGTGTAAGCACAGCCTTAGTGACAGTGGAAAAGAGCACACTTTACGGTGGAGAAACCCCACGTCTTCTTCTGTCATGATTTTGGCAGCTAAGGACTTGTTCAGCTCTGAGGGACACTTTGGAGAAACAGATGAACTCACTGTCTCTGCTAATTTTGTGGAAATTCCACTTGAAATTACTTGTATCTGAGTGAGAAGAACATAGGATACGAGTGTGGTGATTTGGAAACCTCAGAGACAGCTTAATAAAGAGAAAGATTTTGGCAAGGAAACTACAAGGGAGAGGAGGCATGAGACAGGATTATGAGCTCCTCTTGGCCTGGAGTGTGCTTCCTTCATCCCAGCTGGAGAAGACATCACTGTCCCTGCTGTAACAGCGAAATTCTCATCATGGATGTGTAACCAAGCAAGCCAAGGTCACTGTCATCTTGCTCTAGAATCTCATAATTTATGAGATGCCAAAATTCTAGAAACGCTTATAGTTTCAGGCTTAAATACAAACTCAAGAGTGTTATTTATCTTTATCCCTGGGACACGCCTTGTCCATGCTTAGAACCAGGAAGTAATGGAATCCCTTTTAGCCCTTTTCTTTGGTACCTTCTGTTTCTGAGGATTGGATAGAGTCCTGTGTACCACCGTCTTCTCCATACTCATTTGCATATCCTGGGAAACAACTGTCCCATCAAGCCTACTGTCCCTACCCTACTCTTCCATTTCCTTGATGTGGTATTTTACCCTTTTATTCCCATGAGTAGAGTCTGAAAGGAAGTCATGGGCTGCTATGGTTATTTTTGGTTATAATCAGATCTTCAATATCTTATTTACTGTTGCACAGTTTTCTAATGGGTTACAGTCATGTAAATGAGAACACACCACTTCTTTAATCTTGCTTGGTTCCTTCCTCCCATATCAGTTTAGAATAACAGAAGTGAGCTGCTCATTTTGCATCTGTTAGATACCTCACGGTAAGCTAACACCAGGGCTTTTTTAATTTGAAATTCATTGCTGTGTCAAGCAGAAAGATGCTTTTATTTAACAGAGGAAAACAATTGGATGCCTGAGGCACCTGCGTTCTATTCTCATCTGTCATTAATTCACTATGTGTCTTAAGCAATTCGCTGAGACCAAGCTGCTTACGTTCAATCAGCTAAATATATCTGAATGAATAGCATTATTTTACAGTTTTTTAAATTAATCTGTAGATGTTTAGTGTATCAGAAAATTACACTTCACTATTAAATGCTCTCATGTTAACTTAAATTCCTAACTTTTCTCAATTTGAAAAGTTTAGATAGAAGACTTTAATTTTTCCGTTGGTTACAGCATTTGTTTCATGGATATAAAATATCCACATTATAGCCTGTTTTAAGAAAATCTTGGTCTTTTAAGGTTCTTTCAATGCCTTCAGATGAAAATATTCTATAAAATAAATATAATAATATTCATGGAGAGGGAAAATAATAGTGTAGGGAATACGGAAATAGTCACTGTGTTCTCTTCCTCCCTGTTCCATCTTCCTCCTTCCTACAAAATCAGGAAGGAATTCACATTCTTTTTCCTTATTGCTGTGATTCTCACCAGCAGCCAAGCTCACTGGTGATTTTCTGCTCAGCAATGTTGCACATTGCATCAGAGCACCATGATCAGAGCCAATTCAGTCCCCTCTTATGCATTTCTCCCTTACTTAATTTTGACCAATGGTATAAGCCGACAAAGCAGCACAAGTTACTGAATTTTTATTGAAAGCTAAAAATGTCTAAACCACATTTTTAGATCAGACACTAGACTTTGGACTGAGCTCTGAGACATTGGGTAATACATTCGGATTTTGCTTGCAACCCTTAAGTCTACATGCATTTGAAATTATTTTCTAGGCTAAGATATATTTTAAATGAGGATAGTAAAAGTCAAGAATATCTTTAAAGCTTGGACTCGTTCTGCTGACGTTACAAAAATATGAAATAAAACCATGAAACTTAAATTACACTTGTGTCAAGAGAAGGCAGTTACTATGTGCTGATCATACAACCTCTGTTCTGGCTACCACAAACAGATGGGATCTCTCTATATATACCCCAAGGAACAGATGGATATGAGTACTCCGATCCCGTTTTCTCTGACCCATCAGCAATTTCTCATCCCCTACCATGAAATTAAACTGACATGACCTTTTGGGTTTGACCCATTCATCTGCAAGTGACTGTTTGTATGCTGTACCTTGAAAATGTTTTCTGGCGTAGCAACTCATGTTGCAAAGAAAGAAAAGTGTTTCCACAGCACAAAGTGTTTAAAGCACATTCCTCTACACTTATGTAAACATTTTTATACAGTTATATCTAAGTAATCTGTAAGTTAAAATAGTCCACCAAACCCTGCAAATGTAAAAAGCACTTTTTTGTTTTATTTCATTTTTGTATTTATTCTGTTAAGTTTTGTAAATGTTTCTTACTTCTTTGAACTAGTTTCTCAAGTCTCCTATTCCATATAATTTATTTACAAGATTAGACTGTCCAAGACTGATATAGATTTCAATCATGAAGCTTGTAAATCAGATGTAGCTCCAGTGAAATGACTGTGAGATTCAAATCTATTATACAAAACAATATATTTCCTTCTTAATTAAACTTGTACAAAATCCTAATCAGGAAATTTGCTTTTTATTTTATAACTATTTTCATTGCATCTTGCACTCTAGAGGTCTGAATTCTTTTTTAACAGGAAGAGAAAATTTAATCTTAGCCTGCCTCTTGACTTTACAGTAGGTGTCTCAAAACCTCATTTAAAAAGTGCTCTTTCTCAAATTATTTCCTGCCCACTGCCCAGTATATTGTTTATTGTATCAGGAATCCCTTCAAGAGGATTTGTCTTTTTTTCCAATAAAGTATCTTTAAAATCATCAGCACAGGTCCCTCTGTTGTTGTGTTTTTGAAGTTGATATTTCTCTCCTTCTTGGTTTCTTTGTTCCTGAAACCTGGCTAGTCTGAATTTGGTAATCATCTGGGCCCATAGTGCTTGAAATATCATTACTCGGTGAGGCAGCTCCAAATTCTTCTTAATGAAAAGGTATTTTCTCCATCTTCATTCATTGCTTTCTGTTTCTGAAAGCCAAGTCTCCAAAAATTCCACATATCATAAAGCTTACCTGAGACATTCAGGCTTATTCATTCCTTTAAAAATCAGAATGGATTGATTGAAAAACAGCAATGTTAACAAAGGTGAAAGAAAATCACATCTTCAGCCTTTGAGTACTTCCTGAAGTGAAGGCTTAGCTGTGGTTCCTGTTAATTTCAGTGTAGACTGAGATAGGACTTCATGTCCTTCTTACAGAAATGGTTTCTTTTTGAATTGGAGGATGAGTCTAACAGTCTGCTCGATTATGCAGTCTGAAGAGCATGAAAAAGAACCATCTGAGAAACCATAAACTAAGGCTCACGGTTATATAATTATGAGATGTTCCAATGTGTTAGGTCAGACAAAAGGGGTTTAATCCAAAAGTTATGCATATATAAACTGGTGAAGTCTTATGGCTGAACCCATATCATACCCATTCAGGATTTCAAAACTTGCATAATGCCTTTACAGGGTCAGAGGTGTGTCATCAAGATAAGCTTTCGTGGCTTCTCATACTTTTGAAGTGATCTACTTCAAAACTTGTTTTCTTCAAGAACGTTCAAAGGGTCACTTTTGTTGTGACTTTTTGTAACCGTTGGAAAAATCCACAACAATTTATTGTTGTTCAGACAATTACTCTATCACTTGATGACGCCTCCCCACCCAGGGAGGGGAATTGGGAAAAAAAAAAAAAAGGAAACATCAGGGTCGAATTATAAACGGATTTAATAGAATAATCCTATGTAATTAACATACTGAAGAACCAATATTGATCCCAATAACAATATAAAACACACAAGGGCTGTCCCCAGGTCATTCCATCAGCAGGAAGCTGTGCACTCCCCACAGGGTCAGCCAGTGTGGGACACTGTAGCTTCAGGAGGAAGGGAAGGGCTCTAGCACTAGGGCAAGGAGTTCTCATGATCACAGACATCAAGGGAGAGAAAGAGAGAGAACTCCCCAGAAAACTTTCTAATTTATATTAAATGTGACATTCACGGTATGAAATAATCTTGTTGGCAGCCTGCATCAAATGCCCAGGTCTCACTCCTTCCTGTTCCCACACCTGGAGACCTCAAAAGCACTGGGACCTTGAAACCCACACACCAGAGCTGGCTATAAAGTAAATATTTTAAAAAATTCAGACACTAGACTCTTCTAAAAGTACAGTTTTCCCAAGCATTACCAGACATCTTACTGAAAAGTGAAATTACTGAAGGAGAAATTAATCCTGTGTCGCTCAAATTGGGGCACTTTTCTTCTGATTTATAAGCTAGATGATTGCTTCTGATTTAAGCTTGGGTGATTTTTAGTGTTCCTTGTACTCACCTGCCAACTCACCAGTTAACCAGTCAAGCTCTAAAGAGCTGAAGCGTCTTTAGAGTTGGGAATGGAACATCAGCATGCAACAAAAAGTTAGTATAGGTGTATACATTTCTGCTTCTTGGTGGGTAAAAATAGAGCATTAACTCTTCTTTTGTTTGCAAGAAACGCAGACAAAAAGTCGGGGCGCTTTTTCCTCTGCAGAAGTAGCCCAGCTACAGTCCAAGTCAGTTATCAACCAAGGTATTTCATAATAACATGCTGATGACATTTACAAGCTAATTCTAAATGTTTGGACAACTCTGCCATGACTTGCTGCATTTCTGTAATACACTGTTGAAATGGAGAGAATTTCAGCAAAGAACATTGTGTTTAAGAAAAATATGTGTTGCCATCTGACGTCGTGAGTGAAAACCCGGAGCTCTAACTGGGTCAGACATGCAATCTGGAGGAAGGGTAGGGAAGGCAACCAAACAGAAGAACTCAAGGTATCACCAAGAAACGAATTCTTTCTCTATTCCTAGTGTGCTCATACCAGAAGCGAATCTGAAACAAAAGTGCTATTTCTTGCCATCACTATCATTGGTTGGTTAAGACCATCTGGTTCATTTCCTAGTTGATAACAAACTTGAAGGACCCATCTGGCTGATGACAAAGAGTCATCAGATAAGGAGAAGATTGTTGTCTGTACATTAAGGAGCGGTCAAGAAAAGGGAACAATCTCAAGGAATCTTCAGCAAATTTGTATCAATTATTTCTGACTTAAACTTCCTTAACTGGGAGGATTCATGCCTTTGAACTGGGACTCCGATATCAAGTCAAAAAAAATAATTGTTGCGTGTGTTAATAAGGCTGTGGAATGATCTCACATGAATTTGTGAGAGGCACGACATATATGTGGGAGGCCTAGTAAGTGTCAGACTATTTCTGTTGACTTAATAATTTTATTTAACACACAATTATCAGCTAGTTTTTTCACTTTATAGAATTGGTTTGTTGTTCTTCCACACTGATTATATACTTTATAAGCTGCAGGAGGAAGTGATCTTTGATAGATGATTGCAATCAGCAAGATAATATATAATTATCTTTGATAATTATCAAGGAATCAAGGGAGTTCAATTAAGTTTGACGTTGAACTTAGAATAAATCCTATGCTGGAAGAAAGAGCTGTTTGCTGTCATTCAAGACGGGTAATAATATAGAGTTAGGGGAATGCTTATTTACGACTCCTCCAAATACAGAGTTGTAGCTTTCCTAAATTTTGTCTGGAAAGGGTAAACAAGGCACATCAGTGATATATTTATTGGTACACACATGGTATGCAATGCCTGTCTATTGCCCAAAATGTCTGGAACAACTCTCATTTATTTATGTGTACCATTTCCCTAAAGACTCTCATGATTATTATGATTATATCTTTTTTTTCTAGTTTTTTTTTTTTTTTCCCCTGCGTTACCCACAAAAGTCACACCATGATACTGTATAGATAAGTGAGAGTCATTTGTAACTGGAAGTCAGTTCTCTGTATTCATTTGTGTAGATTTTTCCTCAATTTCCTTAGAATTTTCAAGGGAAATACTGCATATTTATTTAGTTAATCTCTTTGGCATAATTCTGTATTAGTTAACATGATCTTTCTACTTCTTTAACAAGTAGGACAACCACCTGTAGCATGAGAGACCGGGAGAACCTGTATTGGGCCACACATGCTGCATATGATCAAAAGGGTGTATTAAAAAGATGAAAGAAAGGAACCCATAAAGTTATGATGGGTCACTGACTATCGTTAAAATCAAAGCATATTAACTTGAGGACATATTAATTTGAGGACAACTCATGGAAATAATGATTATTCGCGTCTGACATCAGACACTTTGGAGCTGACACAGATTGTGATGGGGTAAAAAAAAACAATTTTGATTACTGCATGTGCTAAACTCACATTGCAAACTGCATTTGTTTCTTCCGTATTTTCCTTAATTACTTCTGTGGCAATAATTAAATTTATGTAGAAGGTGTGCATTACAGTGTCAAGCAGAATCACATCTACGGTGAAAGAAAGGCATTTACAATGCATTTCATCCTATTTTATCGATCTAGTTGTTGTTTTCTACTGTAAATTTAAGCAGAACTGCTAGGGTTACAGCGACTAGGAGAAGTGATAAAGATGCCTTTCAATCACTTTCTGTGCAAGCCTGGATGAATGCTGGGCACTGAGCCTCTGTTCTAAACCAGGGAGATGAGGCACGAGGTATAAAAAGCATTCCAAGATTTATTACTACTGTAACAACAGCAAGGAACACTCCAACTATAACGGGTAAGAAACACTTAAACCAGTGTTCCTAGGAAAAGATGTTCCTAGGGATTAATACTAAATTAATTTGCCCGTAGCTTTTGAACGCAACACCTGCATGTAAATACAGAAGCCTGCAATACAAAAAAATGAGAAACCCCATCTCTGTTTGGTCATGTTAGAAAAATTTTAAACCTAAGTGGTGAACCCCTCTGCTCCGCTCTGGTGAGATCCCACCTGGAAAACTGCATCCAGGTCTGGAGTCCTAAGCACAGGAAAGACAGGAACCTGTTGGAATGAGTCCAGTGGAGTGCCACGATGATGATCAGCAGCTGGAGGACCTCTGCTGTGAGGACAGGCTGAGAGAGTTGGGGTTGTTCAGCCTGGAGAAGAGAAGGTTCTGGGGAGACCTTATAGCAGCCTTCCCATACCTAAAGGGTGCTACAGGAGCGATGGGGAGGGATTCTTGATCAGGGAGTGTAGAGTTAGGATGAGGGGGAATAGTTTTAAACTGAAAGAGGGAAGATTTAGATACTAGGAAGAAATTCCTGTGAGGGTGGTGAGATCCAGGTCCAGGTTGCCCAGAGAAAAAGCTGTGGCTGCCCCATTCCTGGGGGGGTTCAAGGCCAGGCTGGATGGGGCTATGAGCAACCTGGTCTGGTGGGAGGTGTCCCTGGCCATGGCAGGGGGTTGGAACTCAACAATCCCTTCAAGCCCAAATCATTCTGAGTCTATGATTCTATGAATAGTTATAATTAATTCTTAGATATTCTTTTGAATGCCTCTGTGGCTCTCTCTGAGGCTTGCTTACCTTCCTGCCTGGCCTCAGGTGCGTGATGTGATGATGGCTATAACCAGTATTCCCCTCAGAAATAAAAAAGTTGCAGATTCCAAGGTTTCAGTCAATGCATTCACTCCTCAGAGTTACATGGAATTTCAGAGGCACTTCTGAGTACAAGTAAACAACACAGAACTCTCAACTCATTAATACAGGACACAGATAAACAGGAGAACAATTTTCTAATGTAGATGTAAGCAGAAGTGTCACAATTTTGTTCTGCTTTCAAAGAAGTTCTACGAATCATTTTTTATGGTTTGCAAAAATTAAAGGATATTTTCGGTCAGATGACGTTAATTTAAATCACTACATTCAGGAGCTCAGACACTGTGTCTAGCTTTCTTACATGCAAACTAGAATAGTTTTAATACTTCACAACTCAGCATCCATATACATATTCTGAAAAAGAAAAGTAGCAATCTTAGGTCTTTTAAAATCAAATCAATCAAGTTTATGAGGGAGTTAAAAGTGAGCCAATTTAAAAATATATCACTTGACAAACAAATATTGCCCTGTAGGAACTGCACAATGAAGCTGAATAATATGTGTCTAAAATTTGGACTTCTACTAGCGAGGGTTTTGAAGACAGAAAAAGACAGGGAATACCAATATTGCTCTAACTTAAAATAGGAGTATGATTTTTTTGATGGCAGCACATACAGATTTAAACCTGCTTCAGGTAAGAAATGTAAAATCATTGCGACTGTTCTCTCTCTCAACAGCTGCTGATTCACGTAAAACACAAACCACCACAAACTGCCATGATGCCAGCAGTTTCTGCACATTCTGTTATAGCAGGAACAGAAGGCTGCTTTTGGCAAGAAAAATTTCTACTCTTTGAAGAAATTTTGCAGATTTGAGTTTCTTTTATCTCAAAGCTATCAGAATACCGTGTCTCTGACAAGCCAAATTACCTCATATAAAAACATTAAAAGAAAAGGATGTGTTGGGGTTTTTATTAAACTAGCATGCCTAATCAGATTCAGGTTACTAAATTTCAGGGCAATACGATGTTCATTTATTCTTTCTTGCATGCTCAACAAAGTTCTAGACTTCCTTTTTTACATCATGGATTTGAATTTTTTAAAAGAAAGAAAATGAGTTTTATGTGAGATGGCACCAAAAAGGGTCCAAGATCCCTTTACAAATGCAACGGGCTGCCTTGAAAATTAAAGAAGTCAACAAAAATGTTTATGGAGGCCTTCTAGACCTAGAAACTACCCACAGAGCATGGAGAGCTTTTCTTCTAAGAATGCCTAGATGAGTTATAAAAGAATACTTTGCTTTTATGTTCTCATGGCCCATTAAAGTTTTTCTAATGCAGTATTCTTTTGAATCAATAAGTTTGGAGTGTACCAAAGTACAATAAGCTGCGGTTTTCATCAAAAAGAGAGCTTTTTATTCAAATGTGTCTGTTTTCATAATGCGTTCACTAAACAGTATTAACCTCAGTCTTATGAATGTGGCTTAGGATTCTGTTATTTATTCAGACAAATAGACCTTTCAGGTTCTGGATGCCATGTTAGACACAATTTATCCACGTAGGCATTTCTATGAGAGCCTTGTCATTTCCGACTGTGTTTGTGAATCTTTCCTCCTTTCTGTTGCAGCTTTTTTTATGGCAGATTCTGAAAATGACTGTACTGTTTGAATTCAGTGTCTATGTAGCACTATCCTCAGCAAGAGATTTCCAGTGCAAACTTCGTTTCAGGAATAAACAGCGCAGAAGGTCACGCAGAGGAAATCATTTCAACACAGATCTACGTTTTTGAGAAAACCATTGCATTTCTAAGTCTGTTACCATTGGAAGATGATGAGGAGCTGCTCCTGGCTTGCAGATCCTGCAGCACTGAGACAGTTTTGAAGTCCAAATCAGCAGTAAATGCTTCCTTGTACAAAGGCATTATTTTACCACTACGAGAGGTTGATACTTTGGCTGAATTCAGAACTGAATATGAGCTGTAATGACCAAAATATTCTTCCTCACCTATAGGCAAGATGGTTGTCTGAGAGAGCTTCTTGTAGCAGTAGCTAAAAGGTGTTATAGTAGTGGCTAAAATATTATGACATGAGACTGGCAAGAGAGCTTAAACTTAAAAAAGATTTACCTGAGAAAGCACAGAAGAAGTAAGCATTGTAATTTCGTATATGTGCTGAACAGAAGGAAGGAGTTTTAGTTAGAATCTTGCTCAAAATAGCACTTTATGCTGTAAGCTAACATTTATGCTAGAACTGGGATGTGCAACCATCACTCACAAGGTCTCCTTTTGACATTTAAACCTCAAGGATAACCCTTTTCTTTTTTTTTTTTTTTTTTCTTTTTTTTTTTTTACCCTATACACGCTAAGAGGATTTTATTTACTGGAAGGAAAATCTTGGTCTCCTGTCCTGGGGTAGCCAGTGTGGTTTCACATCACAGCCAGGGAGAATGACAGGATTTCTCCAGCTGTACAAAAAGGCACACACATTTCCCTCTGTATCCCAGAAACACAGTCCAGCAAGATTCTTCATGGTGTTGCATGTCATGATTTTCTGTTGACCACAACCGAAACTGCAACTAAACATACACCCTGCTTACTGCCAACCCACCCCTGACCCCTGCCTCCCCCCCACCAGGATGGGGGAGAGAACTGGAAGACCAAAATTGAGGAAAAAAAAATGTGAGTCAAGATACAGGAAAGAAAAAAAAACAACCAAGTGATACAAAGGCATCCCTCACCACCAAAGGTCAGCCAGAAATGGCTGCTTCAAAAAAATCACCCCCAAGTTTTATTGCTCTAAAGATGCAAGAAGCAGATCAAACCACCACTAACAAGCCCTGACACCTTCCTTGGTTCAAAAAAATATTTTTTTATTTCTTTTTATTTTATCTTATTATCATCTGCCTCTCTAATTCTTCTCCAAAGGGACCTATATTAACAAAATAAAATATGACCTTATGAATTTCTTATACAGTTTTACAGGTCATGAGGTTTGAACTGTTCAGATAATGTTAACAGCTGTTCCTGATGTTTACCGAGCCTGAAATGACCCTGAACTGAATGCTTGTCACTAAAAAATACAAATTTTTAATGAGTTTATTATTATTTTTAAGTTGTTATTATTATTATTATTATTATCATCACTTGTTTTCATGCCCACAAATGAGAATACTTTACAATGTAATAACTCAGGATGCACAGGAGAGGTCAGTTTCTGTTCTAATAACTACTGTCATGCAAAATATTTTATTCCAGGTCCTTTTTAAGTGCAAGAAATGTTGTAGCTGAGAGAACTTGACTTTTGCCATGGAGGGCTACTTATCCTTGTTAGCTTAGCCACTGACACAGAAGGCCTGCTCTGAGCATATTTACAGAGATCATATTAAATTAAATAATCTTTCTTGAATATAAAAAATATGATCTTGTGCTTAGTGTTCTAGATCACTGGCAACTAACTGAGAGTCTAAACAAGTCACTTTTTCATTGTTCATTTTCTAAAAGGTGGTAAAAAACTCTCACTTCCATTAAAATCAGATATAGCCGAATGTCTTGACAGATGTCTACCTCAGGCATGTAGGTTTTTATGTTCCAATGCAAATGTTGTTGTTTCCTAAAGCAGTTAGGCATATAAGAATTTTCTTGGTCTAAAACTCATAAATGTGACAATTTCACTTTCAGCAGGTAGACAGCCACTGGCTTTAAGTCCTAATAAAGGTAGCTGTCTGTATACATTGGATTTTAAGATACAAAATTATTATTTTATAGTTACTATCCAAAAACTAAGGCACCAAAAATTATTATTTTCAGAGATTTCTCTAGGTCTCCTTTGTGTCTGTCAAAACTATGATGCAAGAAGTTATTGCCAGGGAGCAGCAAAGTTGGCTGTTCTTCAAAGCCAATAAATAATGCTGGGACCTGAGTGTGACAGCAGGAGGGACCAGGGCAATGCCCTACCAGGTAGGGGTGCAATCTCAGCATATATCTTAGCAAGAAGGCCAGAGAAGACCTGGGGATGGTCACCAGGCTCAGCCAACAGCTCAGCTCTTAGTGGACAATTGTGTGGTGATGGAGCAAATCGAAGACCAGGTGCAAGGCTGAGCACAGACACAGATGCAACAGGTGAGACAAGGATCAAGGGCAAAAACCTGAATTAAATGCAGCTCCAAAACATAAGGCATTAGGAGAAGGATATAAGCAAGACTCCTTATAGATCTTTTGGTGGAAGCATCTTCCAAGGTCTCACATCTCCACTACATCTGCTTTTAACCCAGGGCCTGGGGCTCTGAGGAGGGGAAAAGGAATTACAAAGTCTGCTTAGGGACACGGTTTAGTGATGGTATTGTCAGTATTAGGTTGATGGTTATACTCAATGACCTAAAAGGTCCTTTCCAACCTAGAAGATTCTATGAGTCTATGATTCTACGATGCATGTAGAACCCTGACAGCTGTGCAGGTAGTGTGAGCCTGAGCCACTACAGAACTGGTGAAGGCTTCTCGTCTGTTTAGCCAAAATTCAGATTCACTACAGTGCTAGAGTAGATTCAGGTGGGAGAAGACGGATGAGTGAAAGTCCAAGAGAAGTTGATGTGGCTTGCAGGAGCGAGCAGTATCTCTTCACTTTTTTCACTCTTTTCAGCTATTCTGCTCTATTGCATGGGCTGGGCTGTTTGCTTTCAACCTGCATTCAAATATGGGAGTCTGAACAAATCAAGACAAAGCGGTACCTGCTTATGTTGCACCCTTTAGCAAAGCCATTTCTACTCAAATATTACTTTGAATGACAAACACATGAGGGATTCGTGAAGGAACAATCACAAAAAAATTAATGAATGTTTCGTAATGAAGATGTTATTCAGATAAAGCTCTGTGAGAAATATTCTATTCTTGGTTGCTTAAATATAAATTGGAGCTCCAAAAGAGATAATTTCAGTGGATTTTGAGGTTGGTTGTTTGCTTTTACATTTATAAACATTAAGGTAATACTTGCTAAACAAAGCTTTGCATTATCAAATAAAATGCCAACTCTATTTGTTTTAAGCCTTCATTTTTGATATCCTTTTAATTTTTTCTAATCCACTGACAAAGAGTAACATTACTGCCTCTTCAAATGCACAAAGAGTTTAAAGCTGTTGCTTGGACCACAGGTGGCAGTACGTGTTTAAGTATGAATACATGGAAGCAGCTTGTGTCAATAGAAAAACTTGATCCTTGCTTGTTCTCGTTCGGGTAACGAAGATCAAATAAATATTGCATTTCTTAGACTGTGCGAAGACAGAACTGAGCTGAAAAGGTTGCAGTACGGGTAGTAAAGCAATATTAGGGAACGTGAGAATGAGACAAGTTTATGTCCCAAAGGAACTGTGATTGCAATAAACAATGCTGTAGGAAAGGAAAAGGTTCTGTATATTGTCTGTTCTGAGTTCTGATTGCTGGTTTTAGGCAGATGAATTAGCTGATCAGAGCTACATTTGGACGGATTTATTAATGGCCCCATTTCCACCCAGGCCTGTATGAGCTCCAGCATTTTTCTAATCTAATTTGGATTTGTTTACTTTTACTGAAAGCAGGGAAAGTAGGTGGTTATTGGCAGCTTTTAATATAACTACCAGAAGCTGACTCAAACTTTCAAGAGACTATTATTCTGATTAAAAGTATGCTGGGAAAACACTAGGAAGCTATTTACATGCAGTAATAAAATACTACTTTTGCCACCTGCACTAATTAAAGAGTGTACACCTGCAATAGTTAAATATTTTCACTTCTGTAGCACCCTTTACTACAGCTCAGATAGATTCTGGTGTATGAAGTGGTTAAAAGGCTCATAGTGAAACCACACAGTAGAAAAAAGCAGTAAGAGAGCAGCTGGATCCACACACTGTGGCTCACGTTAGACTCAAACAGGGATGACTGAAAGAACTATTAGGCTTTACTTTTATATTTGAGGCACAATCTTTGTTAGCAAAGCAGCATCGAGGCATTCAGGGATAGTGATCCAAGGCTTCCTTCTCCCTCCTAATCTTCCTAAATGACCAAAGAACAGTATGGGAGAGAGAATGTTTGAAAAATTATGTAGCTGCTAGACTGTTATCTTAAATTATTCTAGATGCTATTTACTATTTCTTCTTATAATGTCAGAAAAAAAAAAAAAGTGACGATTATACACATGAAAATAGATGTAGTAGAATTTCTCGTCTCTAGACACAAATGACCTTGAACTCAGTTTCTGCAAAATACATAAGGAACATCTTACGGCTGAAACGCTGTGTCTTTTGAGTTAGTTTTTCAATGTAAAGTGGGTATCTAGCCCACAGAATTGTTCTAAAATTGCAGTTATGTCACTATTTTGAGACTCTAGTGACTAGATTAGTAGCCAACTGTATTTATGGAGGGTCTGTAGTAAAGAGGTTTTGTACCATTGTTACCTCACATGTGAAAGAACTTCACCCCTCTCCAACCCACCCCGAAATTATATGATCCCTGGACACACATACAGAAAATTCTATTCCTCCTCTGCCTTTATTTTACAAGGTTAATGTAAAATGAGCTAAGCCCCGAGTGAGCAACACTCCAAGGACCATACTCAGAGTGTCTTCTAAGCATTCTCTCAATTAATTCCTCTTTCCCAAATATATACATCTATTATGTGTATATATATATAATATATATTTAAAAGTTGAAAAGTATTACATTAAAGCTCCTATCAATGCTCTGTACAATGTAATTATTAACTTTCTTCCTTTGGTTGAAATATTTTACCGGAAAATGCCTGATAAATCCTAGGGTTACATTTACCATCTCCACGATGCCTGACATCCAGCCACCAATTAACTGGTGTTCTCAGGGTTTTTTTCTGGCTCTTTCACTTCCAGTTCACCATCTGAGAACATTACTTCAGCTCTGCCTTCAAGTGCTGGACTTCCCATGCAATATCGTTATGCTTTAATCCTTTTTCTCTGTAGTATCATCAAGTCATCTCACAGTTAACTAGATATTATTATTTTTTGCAGTGACAGTGCTCCTCCGGTTTTTAATCTTAACATATTTCATTAGTACTCCTGGCCTTTGTTCAAACGCCATTAATGGAAATGTGATAAAATCCAGCACTTAAAAAAGGAGGTCTCTAGATAGAAAGTAAAAGATCTGGTGGTGTAGGTGGGATGGTGAGATGTTGTAGATGCTTTCACACACCAAGTAGAAGAGGGGTGTGAACTCATACGAAGCCACACTGCTTCAGAAGAGACTTTGCATGAGTCTTGTTTCAGTGAATAAAATGAATAGTTCACTTCAGGCATTACCTTGGAATGTTGTGATACACGATACTTTCTCATGATGAATCTTTCATGTTAATTTGCTATGTTCAAACATGGAGGAGAGTATAAGTTCTTCTCCATGTTTCTGCTGTTCCATAAAGCTTTTTTGAGTTCAGGCCAGGAGATCAACTTGCAGGTTATTTCTATTGTTGTATTACGTAAAGTTTAACTGATGCTCTACCTGAGTTACAGTGGGGAAAGAAATACACTTGTCTCCTAGGGGATAAAATAGCCTAACAAACCAACATGTGGTTGGCATGATGAGTCCTAAAAAAATACTATACTACTATATTTAGAAATGGAGGAAATACTTTTAAACTTCTATTATTACTTTAGCATTAAAAGGGAAACTTTCTGACATTACTTTTTTTTTTTTTTTTGGAGAGGTGTTTCAGAGAGAAAATACAATCTCTTAACCCTATGAGAGATAAATAGTCATTTGAGAAGCCTTATCCTGAGGTTCTGTGTTTCAAAGGGAGTTATTTAAGGCACTACCAATTTTTTGCTGGAATGTGAGCTTCCTATGCAGTGCTTAGGGGTCAAACGTATTAGTTGGATATATAAACCAGAAAATAGCACACAGTAGACTCCTGTTGCCACTTATTTTAGCTCTACTCTAACTGTTTCTCAAATGCTGTGTACAGATTTGCTATCAATTATTTAAAAAAGAAATTGATAAGTCTCATTCAGAAAAGAGGTCAGTCCAGTAGGCAGACTCCATTTAGCTTTTCAATGAGAAGTTTTAGCCCCCCTACTGATAAACCAATCTAAAAATAAAAATGTTGATATCATTCAGTGCCCCAACAGATGGAAATTATGACCCTAAATTCTATCATTACCTCAGCCACTTCCAAGACTGACAGTATTTTATCACCAGGAGCTCCACAACTGCCAACTTGTGTGCTTAAAAAAAATAAATAAATAAACACAACAATGGTCATCTTTCTTTCTCAGAACTGAGCCCCTTCCCTATATTGAATGATTCACCAGTGTCTCTTCCATTGTGAAGCACTTTACATATGAAAGGTGTCTTACCGAAGCAAATTCTTGAATTAATCTTATTCAAACCAGTGTTTGGCTCTTGATTTAATCTTATTCAAACCAGTGCTTGGCTCAGTAGATGTTTGTCTTTGCCTCAGGATATGGCAAGTCACCTCAGTGCCCAGATGGAGTGGTGGGGTTTGTTTTGTAGGTTTTGCTTGAGGGTTTTTGTGGGCTTTTTAGTGATTGGGTTTTTTTTTTGTTGTTGTTGTTGTTTCTGAAGCAATCAGAGGTAGGAAACAGTAGGCTTTTCAGTGTCTTGTACAAGGGAAAAATGAGGCTAAATGCTACACTGATGTGTTGTGAATAAAGTCTCAACAAATTCTGTTATGTATCTTTCAAATAGTGTAGGATTAAAAAAATAGTAGGAGATTTTTTGACACTGGGGAGAGTTTAAAAATGTTTGAACTAACCAGTCCTACTGTTTCATCTGTGAATAGCTGTGTGCAAGCTAAAGTGGTTTTGAGCACTGTTTCCCATTTTCCTGATTTTCTCAACAGACTATAACTTCTGACAATGTCAGTATGTGGAATTCTTCCATACACATGATAGAGGTTCAATTATGACATAAAGGCACATTTGTAGCATAATATCATCTCTTCTTCTGAACGCTATTCACACGTGAATTATTTTTTGCTATTTCAGTGTTTTACTATGAACTAAAGAAACATTCCACATCTCTACAAATCATGGAACTTTAACATTCCATGACTTTTTCAAAATCTGTCATTAAAGTAATGTGAAAAATGTAAGTTCCATTTATTAATAGAAAAGACCCAATAAAATTTCCATGCTAAAACTTTCAATATAGCATTTTACCTGGCAAAAGAATAGAATAGTCTGGCAATTCAAAAATGTGTCTTTAGAGGTTGACATAATGCTAGTGAGTGTCGATTACAGGATTGGGATTTTAGGACTTGATTAGTGATGTATACCCTACTTCAGATGGTATGGGGAAGCCATCAAAATGGTGATGAGCATTTTAAAGGACTTAGTTACTCTATACCATAGAAACGTGCTTCAGGGGGCCTTGCTTGCATTTAGTTTTATTCGTATTGTCATTTCATTAAAGTCAAAGAAGCGAGAAATTTTTATTAACTTGCATTTATGGTCTGGAGTTGGTGTTGCTATTATTACTGTATTTCAGTTGACCCTTGTGAACACAGGAGAAGTACGAAGCCCTTGAAACCAAATAGATCTATAATCTATTTATACTTTTTTTTTTTTTAAAAAAAAGGGCATTCCTTTATTTTTAAAAAAAAAAGGTGTGTTTACTTGATATCCATTAATAGCTATATAGAAGACACTTTAAACAAGTAGTAGTAAATCAGAGTCTCAGAATGATAAGGGGTTGGGAGGGACCTCTGGAGATCATCTAGTCCAACCCCCCTGCTAAAGCAGGGTCACCCAGAGCAGGAACATGTCCAGGTGGGTTTTGAATGTCTCCAGAGAAGGATACCACACCACCTCTCTGGGCAGCCTCATCCAGGGCTCTGCCACCGTCACAGGAAAGAAGTTCTTCCTCATCTTTAGATGGAACTTCCTATGTTCAAGTTTGTGCCCATTTCCTCTTGTCCTGTCCCTGGGCACCATTGAAAAAAGCCTGGCCCCATCCTCCTGACACCCACCCTTTAAGTATTTATAGGCGTTGATAGATCCCCCCTTCACTCTTGTCTTCTCCAGTCTAAAAAGACCCAAGTCCCTCATTATCTTTGTAGCCCTTTCTTATACTTATGTGTGATACCCCATCATGCAAAGCCACATGCCTTAAGAATGAAATTGCCTTCACCAGAGGTGCTTCAAGGGTAACTTTTTTGGGGGTAAAGGGTGCTTTGCTGTGTTCAGGTATTCTAACAAGCTAGATACTGTAACTTAACGTGCCTATTTAGTAGGGCAACAGCTTGCAGAAGGAGTGTTATTTTTTAAAAATGAGCTATTTTTATCACCGATTAGGATCTAATTGTACTTTCCTACCTGATGAGTTTCAGATGCGGTACATCACCACCACCACCCCCCACCCTAACACCTATTTTATGTTATTCTTGTTTTGATTCTCAGCTTCAGAGCACGAGGGGTTTTATGGCATTTAAAATCCTGCTGCTTTTGAAAATGCAAATGCAGGCAACTGCTCACTCTCCTTTCGCTCTTCTTTCCTGGGCTGGAAGTTGATGCTGAGTAACTGATGGCTTGATGAAGGAGAAACTCTCTCAGCCCCAAACTTTATTACTGAAAGAGGGAATTGCTGGCTGCAGAGCAGGAAATGGAAGCGATGGCACGATTCTCTAACCGAAGCTGCTTAACTTCAAATTGCAAAAAAGTAAGCCTGATCTCCCCCAAACTGCTTTTCATCAATTTTGTGATCAAGTCTCCTGGAAACAGCAGGTCTCAGTGAGTATTTAGGAAGCCAGCAGTGGGCAGGGTCAGTAGAGAGACACGGGACTGAGGGATGGAGAAGGCAAATGCAATCTGTCATCAGCACCCTAACATCACCTAACACAGAAACACCACTGTCTGCTGGTGAATTTGTAACCTCGCATTTCAGCAGGCTGAAATCCAATATCAGAATTCTTCTAAAACGCAGCTCTAAAATGAGAAAAGGGAAAGAAAAAAAAAAAACCAAAACCAAACTAAACTTGTGCTTTCCCAAATCTTCATGTACCTGCAGAAAGTCATGGAGACACATGGTTTCTGAAATTCATACCTCTCTTCCAGGGAAGTAGGAGTTCTGTCCCTGAAAAACACCACCCTTGGGGGGCGTCACTTCACAGGGAAAACTTTGCAGGGGGGGTTGGTGCGTTTTCGCTGCCTTTTAATTGTAATCAATGTCAATCGCCAGCTCATTACAACCCTTTTTCATGGATCATCAGAAACACTGTACCTGAGGGGATGGCCTTTCTTATTTCACCTGCAAATCTGTTGTACCTGCTATTTACTTTAAGGTAAAAAAGGTAGACAAGAAACTAGCAGACCAAAAGAAAGACTACACCACACTCTAATTATTTTTGTTCCAATTTTCTCTAAAACTCCCTAATTATCCTTAACAAAGAACAATTTAGCAGTGAGAGTTGCGTGTAAAGGAACACCCATTTAGATTTATGGGGTTTTAGCTTTATGGAACAAACCTAAAATTAAAGAACATCGCCTTGTCCTGCAAAATTGTGCAATCCTCAAGAATTACAGCATAACAATTCGGCATCTTTACTGAGCCTTTCATTTTTATATTTATTGTGAACAGTTTTCTGCTTCATAAGTTTTGCTTAGGTTAGTGTTTGTTTGGGGTGGTTTTTTGTTGCCTTTTGGTTGGTTGGTTGGTTTTATCTAGACAAAAGCTGAGGTCAGTTTTTTGGACTGTATCTCTGAGCAATTAAGAACGTACAGGTAAAGCTGGGAAAAGAAACTACATGAGCAGTCCAAGTGGCCAACCCCACATTGTAAATCCAGGCAGTTCTGTGATTTATTCCAGTTTACACAGTCTAAACCAATTCACCATGGACTTTCCGAGTAGCAGAGTGCTCAGTCATGGTTACAAAATACCTGCCCCAGCCTTAGGTGTTTTGGGGAGATTTAAATGTTGGTTGGTTAGGACTGTCCTGCTGATTCACTGACATATGAGGAACTCAAGTGCACTGTGGGAAATTCCCAAGCTGGGACACCTAACATTGTTAATATTTTTTTCCTTTTTCTTTTTTTTTTTTTTTTTCTAGTGCAAGAACATATCTGTGTCTCATAAGATTTAGTATTTGCTTACTTACCACAGCAGAAGTCTGGGACCTAGGAAGCCTGGGTTCTGAGAAGGAAAATATTCTTATTATATGACAATTTGTGAAACAAGGAGGTTGCCATTCATTATTACTGCAGAATGCTTATTTCACCATGAACAGGATAACACAGGCCATGCACTCAAACAGATCAATGGGCAGAGCTGTTGTCTTCTGTCGCCCTCATTTTGGAAAAATTTCTCCTTGTTACAAAGATTCTGAAGCAAGAAGAAGCTGTGCTGATAACTGAAGAACATAAAGCAAGCAAGTAAAAAGAATCATTTATAATAATATCATTTCCTGTTTTCCACCCCCAATGCCCACTCCCTTTCCCCATTTATATTTCCTTCTCCTCTCAAGGCAGGAGGAAAATGAAGTCAGGGACTATTAAGCAATTAAGTGGTGGGGTTTTGGTTTGGTTTTAGTTTTTGTTTGGATTCTTTTTTAGTGGAGGAGGGGTGTTGGGGGTTTTTTTGTTGGTTTTGTTTTGTGTTTGGTTTGGGTTTTTTTAAGAAATAATCTTAAAACTTGGGTGAAAAATAAAATTTAGTATACTAAATATATGAGTATACTCATTTATTGAGTATAGATGTGTATGACGGGAAAATGTTGCTTAAAGCTCACCGGTTTTGGCAGAAGTTAAATGACAAGTGTCCATTAAATTTCTTCATACTTTATGGTCTGTATCATGAGTAGGAATTCAATCTGTATCTTTTAATCAGGGCATTGTGCAGGTTTTCCATTCTCTAGCGTTCTTTAAGCAGTAGTTATGTCCTATAATTCCCTGTAGATTAATAATGGAGACTTCATATGGCATCATAAACCAGAATTCAAGAGGTAATGAAGAGCAGTTCAAAATCTAAAATGCAGATGTAAGGGCAACATGAAACAAGGAGCACTTATTAGTTGTAGATTTATAAAATTAAATCATATTCCATGTGATAGTGGTGACTTTTCAAAGCCCATTGCTCAAACCACCAGATAAAATGAAAATCTATAAAACCTCCGTAGAATTGCTCTGGTTTTAAATGGGACTTTTCAAGGGGACTCTCCCAATGCTTCAAACCCCATAATGATTTTCTTCGCAGTCCTCAGCAAATGAGTCTGTTCTTTTGATAAGTAATCAATGGTTCTCCCATCTACTGTGCAAACAGAAAAAAATGTAGTTTGATTACTGGGAAAGCGTTGGGTTTGTTGTTGTTTTGCATTTATTTTTGTTTTCTTTATAGACTTCTTAAAAACACGATAGCAGGATTCCCTTAAGCTTATGAATTCCTGGTATACTTGTTCACAACACCTTACATAAAAATATCTAGTCAGTTAGTACTCTTTGAACTATTTAATGTTGTTTGGCTTTCAGCAGCACTTTTATAGATGTGTAAAACGTTGGCTGAGCTATAAGAATGTGGTGGTAGATAGATCAACTTGACCCAGTCATGTCATACCTTTGTTTGTACCCATCTATGAGTCACGAATATCTTGAACACTGCACAGAGATCTCTGTTAAACATTTTCTGCTGTGGTTTATGTGAATTATTGGTATTGTTCATACAATGTATTCATATTGAGAAATTCAGCATGCAAAGAGAGATGAACTCTTGGAAAATTTAAGTTTTAGGGATGGTGGAAGAAAGAGTGAAATTAATAAAGTAAAAAGACAAGTGGAGTATGCTGAGCTTCATGCAATCCATGTAAGTAACTTGAACTTCCTTTAAATAAGTAAATATATATAAATATACATATCTATAATTTTTTTTTTTTAGAATTATAACATTCTTCTCTGTGTTTTACCACCCATACTTCTAGTCTTATTGGACCTCTATGTGCATCTTAAACATGTTTTTTTTTTCCTCTGGAGACTGCAGTCATGGCTTCTGTCTTTGGGCAGAACTGCGAAGCAAAGATGGGTGGGCTTCTGGCATTATGGAACCAAGGAAGATGCTGCAGCCCAAGGGTGGCAGTATTGGCTTTTTCAGATTTGATGTATTTGATAAGATACCTCTGTGCTGCTTCCATTTCAGTTATTTGGCCTGTGGTACTCATGAGTTAACCAAACAAATGGAGAAAAACAACAATGTATTCAAGAAACAAGAAAATAATGTGGATTCTACAAGATATTACTGTTCCTTTTTCATTCTTTATTTTTAACTGTACCATTTATGAGGCCTGATATTCCCACCTGGCAACTACTTGACATAAATCAAAAGAATTTTAATTACTCCAAGAAAGATGATGGATTAGAGCTACCTTTTCTTTAGTTGCATGTCTGTTCATTTACAATATATTGCAAATGATTATTTTTTAAACTGTCAACTGGTTTTAGAGGAAGACAACCAGAAAACTAGAAAACAATATTTGCTTTATAGGTATATAATGTCCACAGTCTTTGTGAGCAATCCTTTAACTTCATTTTGAAGTTTTTACTACATTTCTGTTAGTTAAAATGCATCTACTGTTTCACTATAATTAATTTTTGCTTCTTCAGAGGCAACAACAGAGGGGTAACGGGCACAAGTTGGAACATGGGAGGTTCCACTCAAATATGAGGAAAAACTACTTCACGGTGAGGGTGACAGAGCCCTGGAAGAGGCTGCCCAGGGAGGTTGTGGAGTCTACTTTGGAGATTTTCAAGACCCGCCTGGATGCCATCCTGGGTAACATGCTCTAATGTGCTCTAGGCAATCCTGCTTCAGCAGGGGAGTTGGACTAGATGATCTCGATGGTCCCTTCCAACTCTAATAATTCAGTGAAATTCAGTGAAACTTGAACTGGAACTTCTGGCTTCAGTGGAACAAATTGCAAAACTTAAGAGAAGACCTGAGGCTTCCCGTTCAGGTGCTCCCATATGTTGCAAATACTGCAATTAGACAGCAGAACTCTCCCTTACACTTAGAAACTAAAAAATGTGCTAAGAAAGCAGGTTAAAACAAGATTAAAAAGTATAGATATGAACTTCTGTGTGGCTATACGCTTCAAACAGATGTAAACATATAAAGAACTCCCACCCGCTTCCCCCCATCTTCTTTCCATCAAAAGCTTCATCGTGCATAATATGTTAAATACTGCAAAAGAAAATTAGTTTTCAGCTGCATAGCAATGTCTCTGATCACAGAAGGCTTGTAATGCTCTGTATCTGCTCTGGTATGCATTACCATCTGGTGTCCAGCAGGAGAACTACAACATGTGTGTGTGTCAGTGTGTACATATACATGCACATATCTGCATACTTATATACGTATGTACGTGTAACTGTTAGGCACATTTTTAATGCATTGCCATCTGGTGTCTGATGCTAAAATTATATCAGAGTGAGTGAATTGTAGAAACCTGTGAAGGCAACTTGCAGTGGAAGGATCCTGAAATGTTCAGTGTATTTGTTTCACTACCAATTATTTAAAACAACCCGAAGTGTATCAGAAGCTTTTGTTAAGTCAATACTTTGTTAATGAAATATAGTTAACATTGACCCAGAACTATAAAGAATGAAATAAAATATTGTGGAGGCATTGAACCAGGACTTAAGAGTTCTGGGGTTTGATTTCTTAACATAATTTTTTTGCCCTTCTATATTAGAGTCAGTAGCTGCAACTTCCATACCATCCTAAGATGGTAATTAGGAACGCAATTAGTAATTTTCCATTTTATATTCTAGTTCTGAAAGTATTTATATGTATTTGTGATGGGGCTAACTCCTAGGTTCTAATGTTTCAAATTCATCATGAATATGACTAATGAAACTCAGGAACTTGTATATCATAGTTATAGATATCTATCAGTTCATGTGAAGGAGTTTTTCTGTTGACTTCCAAGTTATGTATGAGAAGCTTTACCTATCTGATGGTACCTGAGACTTAAAAAAAAAAAAAAAGTACTGTTTTTCTTGGGGAAAAATTAGTCATGCAACTGTTCACCAGTGTACTACTCAATTGGGTCAAAAACTTCTCACCAGAATTACTAGTTGGGAACAAAACTGAAAGGAGAAACAAATTGGATGGACCATTATTCTGGCAGATGTCTGCAAACATAAAAATCTGCACGGGGGAAAAAAACGTCTTAAGTCAGTATCAACACTAGCATGGAAATCTATAGCTCGTGGAATAATGTAGATATCGAGGCTGGTTTTGAGAGTAAAGGTGGTTGAGTCCGTCCTCAAAAGCTGGATTTACAAGTACATATCATTGGCAGTTCCTATTGCAGTCACAGTAACTCAAAATTAATTCATCTTGATTAATGTTATTTATGATGAATATCAAAGACATTAATAATGATTAACATATTTATTGCAGCATCTTGCTGACTGGGATAATATTTTGTAAAACTGGCACTAGCATTGTGCATCTGTCTTTGCTATTTATGTAGATCTAGATGCAGAATAATTTATATGATGACTGCTATGGCTCTAAAAATGTAGGCTCCACGAGCTTGGCTGTTTCCATGCTTGATTGTTGGCATGTGCCAGTGAATTTGCAGGCTTAATGAATGCCAGATGAGTTTCTGCTTCTTCATTTGGTAAGCTTGTGTTATTACATATCAATATATTTTCATTCCTGAATACAGGATAACTACTTAAAAGTGATGAATTGAACTTCTATACTTTAGGCATCTTTTCCAGGAGTTATATTAAAAAAAAAAACAACCTTATTCACAAATCAAGAATTCTTTTTTTTTTCACATTGCTCACCATTGGATTCTAAAAGACACTAAGCTTTTTGAAGTTACCTAAGCCACTGAATAGGGCTATTATATCTAAAGCTAGACAGAGATACAACTCTGCAAGACCAACATCTGAAACTCGAATGTGCATGTTGTCTTGCATAGAAATGGAATAAATATCTACTCTAAATGATAGTGAAAAATTAACTGCTTTCCAAGTGCTCCACTTTGTATGGGAGAAGAGAGTGTGCTTTTTCAACTGTAGTAAGACCAAGAAAACAGCTGACTTTCTGCATTCTCAGAGATTGTACAAACATTAAGGACTTAAACTCTGTTAACACTTTTCTAACAGAAATTAGTCAGATATTTTATTTTTCCAAAATAAATACAATGTAAAGAACAAAATATTTTCCTCTGTTTTTTTTTTTTAAAGAAATTTTATAAGATTTTGACGTAGAAACAAACCTTATTCATGAACGAAAGAATAATTCAAGAAACGCTAAGAACTGGCTAATAACTGAGTAGCTGAAATCTAGCGATGGGATTGGAACTAGTTCTGTTGGATATTAGGAAAAATATGACATGTACTGTGGCTTACCATTTCTATAATTAAACATGATCTGGAGGCAAGAAAATAATGCAATATAGCAAAATAAATGCCTGCTCTTTTATATAGATAGAGGAATAATTAGACGTGTGCTCTAGAGAATTCTGAAAGCTGGAGTGCTGGGGGGAGAGGGTTGTTTGTTCATTTGCTTTTTTGATCCAGGATTCAAAATTTGCCAAATACATTGTTAAATGATAGGTTTTCCTGTTTCCTTCAGCTTTAACTCAGAAGCCTACTAATAAGAAACACAGGCTTACGAACATACTACAGTTAATGCATGTTTCATTAAACAATTACACTATTTTTAAGTGGGAGGAGTTAATATTTACACATACAATTTTAAGGATATCTTCAGCTACCTTCTAATATTTTAAATCTACAGTATAAATTCTTCTGGAAAAACAAAATTTTGAAGGACAGTAAGAACCCTTTGTGTCCCTAAGTGTATCCTTCCTGTGTTAGGTGAGTAATCCCTTGACACTCCTTCCAAAAACCATCCAACATAAGATATAAGAAAGTACAGAAGATACTGATATTTGTTTCTCTTATGATATTATTATCCTACTGAATGAAACATGGAGGTATTCATGTAGTATTCATGTAGTTCCTCTGGAGTTTAACTAGCCTCACTGCTTTAGGAAAGCCTTTTTTAGATAATTGATCAGTATATTATTATTAAATTTTTTTGACCGTGGAACATTTTAATAATGTGAAAGGTAAGAATTCCCCAACCAATCTCAGAATCAGCAGCTCAGTATGCATGTATACCTGTTCAACGGCACGAGCTTGAAGTGAAAAATTAGAAATACAAAGGTTCTTTTATTTCATTTCCTTTACAAATTAGATTGCCTTTTTGATAATTCTCAGTTTGAGGAGAGGGCTGTAACCCAGTCTTCCCATTTTGCTGATACTGCTCCGTACTGGGGCAGGAGGGGGGAAGCACCATAAGGAGCTGTGAGAGAGATTCAGGGTTCTCTCCACATCTCAATAAGGAAGACCTGACAACAAATGGCTTAATAAGATAATGCCTTAATTAAAACAGAGGAAGACGAGGAATACAGGTAGTGAGTAAATCTTGCATCCCTTCAGATGCTGAACACATTTGTGCAGCCACAGCCTGGATGGATTTTGCTGCAGATGCTGTCCATATAGAGAAGCTCTCCCTTGTGGTCCCTCGAGCTGTTCTATAATTTCCTTACAGGAAAAGAGCAGTATTCCTAAAGGATGCTCTCGTGGGAACTTCTTGCTGCCCTTTTAAATAAAGGTAAGGCCACATAGGTGGCGTAATCATTTGTACCAAGGGGGAGCTGCCTGCCAGCTCCTCTGTTTCAACAAGCTGGCTGAGGTTATTTTCCAGCCACAGAATTCATGTGGCACATGGCAGCCCAGCACAGCACAGCCTTGCGCCTGCTCAGCTCAGCTAGTATCTGGATCACATTATTTAGAGGATTAAAACTTCCTCAAAACTCTAAAAACCATCAGAAAGGTGGAAATATGTGGTCTTTGGATAACTTTACAGTTGTGCATGTGTGCTATGTGTCCTGGTTTGAGATAAAACAGAACCGATCTTTTGTTGGGTGATTTTACTTTTTAGTTAAGCCTCTTTTAACTCTGAAATTAACAGCATATTGTGCAGAAGCTGTTCACCCTCAGAGTACTAAGACCTATATTTATATTCCATATCAAGAACTGGTGTGTAGAGAGACTCTTCTTTATACTTATTGCTCTAACACCCAAGGTCAGCTAATTTTGTTATTTGCCCCGTTAGAGGATTGGAAGCAGAAAAGTGTAAAGGGGTCCCACCTGCAGGGAGGAGGAGACGGGAGAGGTGACCCCAAACTGACCAACAAGGTGTTCCATCCCATCTGCCCCATGCTCGATATAAAAGCTGAGGGATCAAAGGGTCAGCTCTTCCTTCAGTGGCTGACATCCAAGGAGGACCCTGTCTGTTCATGTGTCTTTGATGCCAATCTATTCCTGATTCCAGATCTGGAAAACAGTTCCCACCCATCACTGAGTCCAGTCTGGGACTTCCCCAGTGCCTGCTGCTGATGTGATCATCATCCTGGGAGCTTGATACAGTTTTTAATATACTGTATCTATTTCATTATTTTCTTTTTATTTTATTAGTAATATTACATTAATGTAATTTAGTTCCTGCTAAACTCATATATTTCTTTATCTCTCTCCCCCCTCTCCTTCAAGAGAGAGATGGGGGAGAGAATCTGTCGTTCATCTTAGTGGTCAATGCAGCCCAAACCGCAACACTACAAAAATCTGTAATGCTCACGGAACTGGATCTCATTCCAAAAAAGCCTACGGTCTTGTAGAGAGGTACATGGACAAAAAGGCTGGAGAACCATTGTGATAACTGAATGTGTTCTGAAGCACTTGGAGGCAGAAGAATAAAAGAAAAGCTTAATTTTCTGCGAGCAACTTTTCTTACCTTCAACAATCAAGCTGTAAAAGGTAGTAGAAAAAAGATGCACATTCTCCGTATTATATTTGTGCAATTGGACTTTAATTCTATATTAACAGGTTCTCCTAAAAAAATTTTCCTAGTAAAAATTTTTTTTCTTTTAAATTTTTTCCTAGTTGGACTAACATGCCCTTCTAGCAAGCTTTTAATCATAAAGTCACTTTTCTGAGATAGGGAGAGCCTGAGATGCAGGGCTTTTTTTCTGTTTGCATCATCTGGAGTTTTCTCTTTTTCAGTCACTGCTGCTGGAGAGAGGTGGATACAATTGCTTACTTTCAGTGAGAATATGGGCATCTAATGAAAACAGGCAATTAGAAAAAGCTTTTGCTGAGATATAAATAAAGATATGTGCTACTTGTCTCATTTTATAAAATCCTTTAGTTAACAGAGGTGCAGCCTATGCAAAGCAGTACACTTTATTTTCTGTTGACTTCCTGACCTTTTGACGAATCTGAATTGATCCCTGTTTGAAATGGTGTTTCCTTTAGAAAACAATAAAAAATGCACAGAATCCACCATGACAGCAGCTAATTTATTCCTTGTTAAACAATGAGCATTGGATCTAGTGTGTACTAATCTGCATTCAGTGATAACCACAGGAGAACAAAGGTAACCTTCTGGTTGATGGCTACTGGATCATAAAGCCCTCTCTTACTTTTTGTTTCCAAGTTTATGTTCTTTTCAGGTTGCTGCAGTAGCTCCTTGAGCTTCTTTTATTGTAAGGCTCTCTCCACATTATCAACATTGTCTCTGATTTATGTACACCATTGTTACAGCAGTAGTCAACAAATGTCAAATGGGAGGTTATATGTACTCCTTAATCTTACTCAACATTCTCCTTTTTGCTCATCCAAGGATAACATTTTTTTTATTCTGGGCCCAGCACTGAGAGTTCATTCATCATTATCCATGAGTTCTTTTCAGAATCATTGTTTCTCATGGTAAATTTTACCAGGATAGGTTTTGTGATTATAATATTATTTTTTATTTCTGTTACTTGACCTTAAGTATGGATGTATCATAGCAATTGTTTATTTATCTATTTCGCTGTGTTTAGCTTTCCAAGAGATTTTGCAGAAAGAGGATGTTGCCTCCTAGAGTCTAATTGAGGATATGACCCTTGTGAACCCTCTCAATAAGCAAGAAGTGCTCTCCTGTATTTGTAAGGCATCATGCCATAAACATACCCATTTGACTTCTTCAGCCAAACCTGACACCTGGAGCTACCGTGACAACACTGATGGTAAAACATTTCTCACGATAACCTACTTGTCTATTTAAAAATCTAGCAAGCAACTAATGTGGCCAATGAGGAATGAAGATTTGTAAGAATAAAATGATAAGGACCTGGCATCCACAATGCAAACATTTGGATGCAATTTACTTCAGATTTTCTTGAATAATTTGCAATACATGAAGCTGACATTGTAGAGGCACCTTGTGAGTCTGGTAAAGGCATGCTATTTAGGAAAAAAAAAATAATTATTTCCTACACATTTCTACTTCCTTAGTAACTCTCAGATAATTACAGCCATTAAAGATTTAACATTATAAAAATGTAAATCTTCCCAAGACCTTTGAATAATATAAAAGGGAATGACTGTATTCTTATAAATAGAATATTCCAAAGCTTCTTTTTTCGTCTTTAGGTGTGTAAGTGGACAGCTAAGTTTTTTTTTCCATGTTTCTTAATGTTTTGATTAATTTTGTTGGTAATATCTTGATTTTTGCCCCAAGATGACTACTATAAGCTATTCCCCCTTTATCACCTTTTAGTTCTCTCATTAATAGCAAAGCTTTCTAGATTTTTCTATTGTATCTGTTCCTTAAAACTATACATACCCCTCAAATTGCAGAGGAAGCTATAACTTTTTTAGATAAAATTTCACAAAATCAAAGCACTTTCTTTATACATTTTACAATGCCAAATATTCATCTCCTTAATCTTACAGCTTCTTGTACACTGGTGAAGTGTGGATCTATTGAGAAGATGATCTTATTATCTTCTCATTTTCCATTTTTACAGTCAGAGTTTAGTTGTAATTTATGATATATCCCAATTAGAAATGTAACTGGGGATCCTTAATGCATGGATTCCTAGCTCCTGGCTTCAAATGCATTGGATTTTAGAATGACATCTAAGATTCTGAGATGTAGAAAGTAACTGAACTGTCCTTTCTTCTGGTCCTTACAAAGTACACATTATTTCTAATTATCTTGTTGAATACTCAGAGCTCTTTGTTTAATGTGTTTGATTCCCACACGCTGTGTGTTGAGCAACTGATCCATGGAGTTGCCAGTTGAATATTTTCAGCAGTGTCCATAACATTCAAGCAACTGAAATTCAAAAAATGTCTGCGGTTTCTGTAATGGAACATACTAATGGATGGAATAGCCTTTTATAGGTTCCTCATCCTAATGTTACCTTCACATCTGTTATGCTGCTGGCAATTACTGACTGCCAGGCAATCTCCATTTCTATATGACCTTTTGAGTCTCTTCATTTTTCCTTCACAAGTACTAATGTTCCTCAAGCTAGTCGGAGATTTCAAGGACTGGGGCTGATCAATAGAGCGATTGCCACAATCAATCTGTGCATTATCAGATTCACAGAATCACAGAATCACCTAGGTTGGAAGGGACCATATAAGATCATCTAGTCCAACCAATGAAAAAAAAAAAACAAACAAACAAAAAAAACAACCCACACCACACAAAACACCACCCAACACTGATCCATATCCCCGAGCATCATGTCAACTCCTCTCTTGAACACCTCCAGGGATGGTGCCTCAACCACCTCCCTGGGCAGCCCATTCCAATGCCTGA